>CM035432.1:122854837-123027337 GCA_020310875.1 Ceratopteris richardii
TCTGAAGGGCTCAGACTAAATCTATTCAAGTTGGAATCTAACAAGCTTGAACTTAATTTTGAGAATAAAAAGGGATTAAACTTTAGTTAGAGAAACCCAAACTTAAGTTTGTAAATAAGATAGGATTGAAATTCAAACTATGAAATTCAATTTGAATTTCATTTCAACTTGGATAGAGAGAGTTTGAGCCTGTATTCAATTTGGAGCCTCTGAATCATATCAAGTTCGAGATTGTTTCGTCACATGATATGACGCTCAAACTTAAGTTCGAGCCTCTCAGCTTCTCCAAGAAATAGATTGAGCCTCTATTTAATTTTGGGGATCCTTTATACAATTTGGAGTCGCACTTAAGTTTGAGCCTCTATTTAACTTTGTCACGATAAGTTCAAATTTATAGTGGAAATCTCTATTCAACTTCAAGTCAGTGAAGGTGAACTTAAGTTTGGATCTTGATTCAAGTTGGAGTTTAAGATTCTATTGACCTTGGAATCGAAGAGGCTTAACTTAAGTTCCAGTCTTTATTCAACTAAGAGTGAGAAAGGCTAAAACTTAAGTTCGAGCATGTTAAGTTCAACACTCTCTTGGATCCAAAAGGACTTATAGATTCGAACTCAAGTTCGAGCCCGTGAGTATATCAAGTTTAGGATTGTTGGCTCATATGATATGAGGCTCCAAATTAAGTTCGAGCCTCTCAAGTTTTTCGGCAAAAACAGGCTTCAACTTAAGTTCGAGCCTCTCAAGTTTTCTGGTAAAAACACTAATATTTTCAACTCAAATCTTCTTGCATCTACAAAAGCTAAGCCTCTGAATCATATGAGCTGAGTTATGAAGCTCATACTTTTTCAGCTTTTCCAAAAGTTGTTATGAGCAAAAGAACAAAGAGGAGTTCGAGCCTCTCAGCTTTTTCCAACCATATCAAGTTCAGGATTATTGGATCACATGATATGAGCAAAAGAACAAAGAGGCTCGAACTTAAGTTCGAGCCTCTCAGCTTTTTCAACCATATCAAGTTTAGGATTGTTGTGTCTTATGTGCAAAATAACAAAGAGGCTCGAACTTAAGTTCGAGCCTTTGAACTTTTCCAACCATATAAAGTTCAGGATTTGTTGGATCACACGATATGAGCTTCAGCTTTTCCAGCCATATCAAGTTTAGGATTGTTGTGTCTTATGTGCAAAAGAACAAAGAGGCTCGAACTTAAGTTCGAGCCTCTGAGCTTTTCCAACCATATCAAGTTTAGGATTGTTGGATCACATGATATGAGCCTCAGCTTTTCCAGCCATATCAAGTTTAGGATTGTTGTGTCTTATGTGCAAAAGAACAAAGAGGATCGAACTTAAGTTCAAGCCTCTGAGCTTTTCCAACCATATCAAGTTTAGGATTGTTGGATCACATGATATGAGCTTCAGCTTTTCCAACCCTATCAAGTTTAGGATTGTTGTGTCTTATGTGCAAAATAACAAAGAGGCTCAAACTTAAGTTCGAGCCTTTGAACTTTTCCAACCATATCAAGTTCAGGATTTGTTGGATCACATGATATGAGCTTCAGCTTTTCCAGCCATATCAAGTTTAAGATTGTTGTGTCTTATGTGCAAAAGAACAAAGAGGCTCGAACTTAAGTTCGAGCCTCTGAGCTTTTCCAACCATATCAAGTTTAGGATTGTTGGATCACATGATATGAGCCTCAGCTTTTCCAGCCATATCAAGTTTAGGATTGTTGTGTCTTATGTGCAAAAGAACAAAGAGGATCGAACTTAAGTTCGAGCCTCTAAGCTTTTCCAACCATATCAAGTTTAGGATTGTTGGATCACATGATATGAGCAAAAGAACAAGGAGCTTTTCCAACCATATCAAGTTTAGGATTGTTTGGTCACATGATATGAGCAAAAGAACAAAGAGGAGTTAGAGCATCTGAGCTTTTCCAACCATATCAAGTTTAGAATTGTTGGATCACATGATATGAGCAAAAGAACAAAGAGGCTCAAACTTAAGTTGGAGCCTCTCAGCTTTACCAACCATATCAAGTTTAGGATTGTTGTGTCTTATGTGCAAAAGAACAAAGCGACTCGAACTTAAGTTCGAGCCTCTGAGATTTTCCAACCATATCAAGTTCAGGATTTGTTGGATCACATGATATGAGCCTCAGCTTTTCCAGCCATATCAGGTTTAGGATTGTTGTGTCTGATGTGCAAAAGAACAAAGTGGATCGCCCTCTGAGCTTTTCCAACCATATCAAGTTTAGGATTGTTGGATCACATGATATGAGCAAAAGAACAAAAAGCTTTTCCAACCATATCAAGTTTAGGATTGTTTGGTCACATGATATGAGCAAAAGAACAAATAGGAGTTAGAGCCTCTGAGCTTTTCCAACCATATCAAGTTTAGAATTGTTGGATCACATGATATGAGCAAAAGAACAAAGAGCCTTTTGAATCATATGAGCTGAGTTATGAAGCTCAGACTTTTTCAGCTTTTCCAAAAGTTGTTATGAGCAAAAGAACAAAGAGGAGTTCGAGCCTCTCAGCTTTTTCCAACCATATCAAGTTCAAGATTGTTGGATCACATGATACGAGCAAAAGAACAAAGAGGCTCGAACTTAAGTTCGAGCCTCTCAGCTTTTCCAACCATATCAAGTTTAGGATTGTTGTGTCTTATGTGCAAAATAACAAAGAGGCTCGAACTTAAGTTCGAGCCTTTGAACTTTTCCAACCATATCAAGTTCAGGATTTGTTGGATCACATGATATGAGCTTCAGCTTTTCGAGCCATATCAAGTTTAGGATTGTTGTGTCTTATGTGCAAAAGAACAAAGAGGCTCAAACTTAAGTTCGAGCCTCTGAGCTTTTCCAACCATATCAAGTTTAGGATTGTTGTGTCTTATGTGATAAGCCTCACCTTTTCCAACCATATCAAGTTTAGAATTGTTGGATCACATGATATGAGCAAAAGAACAAAGAGGCTCAAACTTAAGTTCGAGCCTCTCAGCTTTTCCAACCATATCAAGTTTAGGATTGTTGTGTCTTATGTGCAAAAGAACAAAGAGACTCGAACTTAAGTTCGAGCCTCTGAGCTTCTCCAACCATATCAAGTTCAGGATTTCTTGGATAACATGATATGAGCCTCAGCTTTTCCAGCCACATCAAGTTTAGGATTGTTGTGTCTTATGTGCAAAAGAACAAAGAGGATTGAACTTAAGTTCGAGCCTCTGAACTTTTCCAACCATATCAAGTTTAGGATTGTTGGATCACGTGATATGAGCAAAAGAACAAAGAGCTTTTCCAACCATATCAAGTGTAGGATTGTTTGGTCACATGATATGAGCAAAAGAACAAAGAGGAGTTAGAGCCTCTGAGCTTTTCCAACCATATCAAGTATAGAATTGTTGGATCACATGATATGAGCAAAAGAACAAAGAGGCTCAAACTTAAGTTCGAGCCTCTCAGCTTTTCCAACCATATCAAATTTAGGATTGTTGTGTCTTATGTGCAAAAGAACAAAGAGACTTGAACTTAAGTTCGAGCCTCTGAGCTTTTCCAACCATATCAAGTTTAGAATTGTTGGATCACATGATATGAGCAAAAGAACAAAGAGCCTTCTGAATCATATGAGCTGAGTTATGAAGCTCAGACTTTTTCAGCTTTTCCAAAAGTTGTTATGAGCAAAAGAACAAAAAGGAGTTCGAGCCTCTCAGCTTTTTCCAACCATATCAAGTTCAAGATTGTTGGATCACATGATACGAGCAAAAGAACAAAGAACAAAGAGGCTCGAACTTAAGTTCGAGCCTTTGAACTTTTCCAACCATATCAAGTTCAGGATTTGTTGGATCACATGATATGAGCTTCAGCTTTTCGAGCCATATCAAGTTTAGGATTGTTGTGTCTTATGTGCAAAAGAACAAAGAGGCTCAAACTTAAGTTCGAGCCTCTGAGCTTTTCCAACCATATCAAGTTTAGGATTGTTGTGTCTTATGTGATGAGCCTCAGCTTTTCCAACCATATCAAGTTTAGAATTGTTGGATCACATGATATGAGCAAAAGAACAAAGAGGCTCAAACTTAAGTTCGAGCCTCTCAGCTTTTCCAACCATATCAAGTTTAGGATTGTTGTGTCTTATGTGCAAAAGAACAAAGAGACTCGAACTTAAGTTCGAGCCTCTGAGCTTCTCCAACCATATCAAGTTCAGGATTTCTTGGATCACATGATATGAGCCTCAGCTTTTCCAGCCACATCAAGTTTAGGATTGTTGTGTCTTATGTGCAAAAGAACAAAGAGGATTGAACTTAAGTTCGAGCCTCTGAGCTTTTCCAACCATATCAAGTTTAGGATTGTTGGATCACATGATATGAGCAAAAGAACAAAGAGCTTTTCCAACCATATCAAGTGTAGTATTGTTTGGTCACATGATATGAGCAAAAGAACAAAGAGGAGTTAGAGCCTCTGAGCTTTTCCAACCATATCAAGTATAGAATTGTTGGATCACATGATATGAGCAAAAGAACAAAGAGGCTCAAACTTAAGTTCGAGCCTCTCAGCTTTTCCAACCATATCAAATTTAGGATTGTTGTGTCTTATGTGCAAAAGAAGAAAGAGACTTGAACTTAAGTTCGAGCCTCTGAGCTTTTCCAACCATATCAAGTTTAGAATTCTTGGATCACATGATATGAGCAAAAGAACAAAGAGCCTTCTGAATCATATGAGCTGAGTTATGAAGCTCAGACTTTTTCAGCTTTTCCAAAAGTTTTTATGAGCAAAAGAACAAAGAGGAGTTCGAGCCTCTCAGCTTTTTCCAACCATATCAAGTTCAAGATTGTTGGATCACATGATACGAGCAAAAGAACAAAGAGGCTCGAACTTAAGTTCGAGCCTCTCAGCTTTTCCAACCATATCAAGTTTAGGATTGTTGTGTCTTATGTGCAAAAGAACAAAGAGGCTCGAACTTAAGTTCGAGCCTTTGAACTTTTCCAACCATATCAAGTTCAGGATTTGTTGGATCACATGATATGAGCTTCAGCTTTTCGAGCCATATCAAGTTTAGGATTGTTGTGTCTTATGTGCAAAAGAACAAAGAGGTTCAAACTTAAGTTCGAGCCTCTGAGCTTTTCCAACCATATCAAGTTTAGGATTGTTGTGTCTTATGTGATGAGCCTCAGCTTTTCCAACCATATCAAGTTTAGAATTGTTGGATCACATGATATGAGCAAAAGAACAAAGAGGCTCAAACTTAAGTTCGAGCCTCTCAGCTTTTCCAACCATATCAAGTTTAGGATTGTTGTGTCTTATGTGCAAAAGAACAAAGAGACTCGAACTTAAGTTCGAGCCTCTGAGCTTCTCCAACCATATCAAGTTCAGGATTTCTTGGATCACATGATATGAGCCTCAGCTTTTCCAGCCACATCAAGTTTAGGATTGTTGTGTCTTATGTGCAAAAGAACAAAGAGGATTGAACTTAAGTTCGAGCCTCTGAGCTTTTCCAACCATATCAAGTTTAGGATTGTTGGATCACATGATATGAGCAAAAGAACAAAGAGCTTTTCCAACCATATCAAGTGTAGGATTGTTTGGTCATATGATATGAGCAAAAGAACAAAGAGGAGTTAGAGCCTCTGAGCTTTTCCAACCATATCAAGTATAGAATTGTTGGATCACATGATATGAGCAAAAGAACAAAGAGGCTCAAACTTAAGTTCGAGCCTCTCAGCTTTTCCAACCATATCAAATTTAGGATTGTTGTGTCTTATGTGCAAAAGAACAAAGAGACTTGAACTTAAGTTCGAGCCTCTGAGCTTTTCCAACCATATCAAGTTCAGGATTTGTTGGATCACATGATATGAGCCTGAGCTTTTCCAGCCATATCAAGTTTAGGATTTTTGTGTCTTATGTGCAAAAGAATTAAGTTCGAGCTTTGAGCTTTTCCAACTTAAGTTCGATTCTCTGTGCTTTTCTAACCATATCAAGTTTAGGATTGTTTGGTTATATGATATGAGCAAAAGAACAAAGAGGTTCTGAGTTCGAGCCTCTGAGCTTTTCCAACCATATCAAGTTTAGAATTGTTGGGTCACGTGATATGAGCAGAAGAACAAAGAGGCTCGAACTTAAGTTCGAGCCTCTCAGCTTTTCCAACCATATCAAGTTCAGGATTGTTGGATCACATGATATGAACAGAAGAACAAAGAGGCTCGAACTTAAGTTCGAGCCTCTGAGCTTTTCCAGCCATATCAAGTTTAAGTTTCTTGTGTCTTATGTGCAAAAGAATAAAGAGGCTCGAACTTAAGTTCATGTCTCTGAGCTTTTCCAGCCATATCAAGTTTAGGATTGTTGTGTCTTATGTGCAAAAGATTAACTTCGAGCCTTTGAGCTTTTCCAACCATATCAAGTTTAGTATTGTTTGGTCACATGATATGAGGAAAAGAACAAAGAGGCTCGAACTTAAGTTCGAGCCTCTGAGCTTTTTCAGTCATATCAAGTTTGGGATTGTTGTGTGTTATGTGCAAAAGAACAAAGAGGAGTTTGAGCCTCTCAGCTTTTTCCAACCATATCAAGTTCAGGATTGTTGGATCACATGATATGAACTTCAGAAAACTTGAGAAACCCAAACTTAAGTTTGTAAATAAGATAGGATTGAAATTCAAACTATGAACTTCAGTTTGAATTTCATTTCAACTTGGATAGAGATCTTATTTGGGTTGAAATTCAAACTATGAACTTCAGTTTGAATTTCATTTCAACTTGGATAGAGAGAGTTTGAGCCTGTATTCAATTTGGAGCCTCTGAATCATATCAAGTTCGAGATTGTTTGGTCACATGATATGACGCTCAAACTTAAGTTCGAGCCTCTCATATACAATTTGGAGTCGCACTTAAGTTTGAGCCTCTATTTAACTTTGTCACGATAAGTTCAAATTTATAGTGGAAACCTCTATTCAACTTCAAGTCAGTGAAGGTGAACTTAAGTTTGGATATTGATTCAAGTTGAAGTTTAAGATTCTATTGACCTTGGAATCAAAGAGGCTAAACTTAAGTTCCAGTCTTTATTCAACTAAGAGTGAGATGGAAACCTCTATTCAACTTCAAGTCAGTGAAGGTGAACTTAAGTTTGGATATTGATTCAAGTTGGAGTTTAAGATTCTATTGACCTTGGAATCGAAGAGGCTGAACTTAAGTTCCAGTCTTTATTCAACTAAGATTGAGAAAGGCTAAAACTTAAGTTCGAGCATGTGAAGTTCAACACTCTCTTGGATCCAAAAGGACTTATAGATTCGAACTCAAGTTCGAGCCCATGAGTCATATCAAGTTTAGGATTGTTGGCTCATATGATATGAGGCTCCAACTTAAGTTCGAGCCTCTCAAGTTTTCCGGCAAAAACAGGCTTCAACTTAAGTTCGAGCCTCTCAAGTTTTCTGGTAAAAACACTAATGTTTTTAACTCAATATCTTCTTGCATCTACAAAAGCTAAGCCTCTGAATCATATGAGCTGAGTTATGAAGCTCATACTTTTTCAGCTTTTCCAAAAGTTGTTAGAAGTTAAGTTCGAGCCTCTTAACTCATGAATCCAAAAGAGCTAAGAGGCTCGAACTTAAATTCGCACCTTTAAAATCATATCAAGTTTGAGTCTTCACGTGATATGAGACTCGAACTTAAGTTCGAGCCCATGAATTTTATGTTGTGTCACATAATTTAAAAAGAGACTCGGACTGCTTTGAATCATGTCAAGTCTCAATTTGTTTAGTTACAAATGAGGCTCGAACTTAAGTTCGAGCCTCTAAGCTTTTTCAGCAAACATGATAATATTTTTAACTTGAATCTATTTTGAAATTTTAATAAAAGACGCTCGAACTTAAGTTTGAGCCTACTATTACGTTGAATACTCTCTTACATCCAAAAGAACTAACTGAAGGTGAAGCTTAGGTTTGGATGTCGATTCAAGTTGGAGTTTAAAATTGAATGTCTGTTGAACGTAGAGTCGGCCCACGAATTTTATGTTGTGTCACATAATATGAGGCTCGGACTGCTTTGAATCATGTCAAGTCTCAATTTGTTTAGTTACAAATGAGGCTCAAAATTAAGTGAGCCAAACATGATAGTATTGTACAACTAAAATACACACATACAAAGACATACATAATATCATTTCAGGGATGGTTTGAGTGCCTCTTAACATGCTAGCATCAACATGAAGTTAGAGTTTTTTATTCTTGTAGTTTTCTTGATTGGCTCAAACTCAAGTTTGAAGCTCCATTCAATGTGCAGTTTGAAAGGCTCGAACTTAAGTTTGAGCCTCTATTCAATTTAGAATAGAAGAAGCTCAAAATTAAGTGAGCCAAACATGATAGTATTATACAACTAAAATACACACATACAAAGACATACATAATATCATTTCAGGGATGGTTTGTTTGAGCCTCTATTCAGTTTAGAATAGAAGAAGCTCAAAATTAAGTGAGCCAAACATGATAGTATTGTATAACTAAAATACACACATACAAAGACATACATAATATCATTTCAGGGCTGGTTTGAGTGCCTCCTAACATGCTAGCATCAAAATGAAGTTAGAGTTTTTTATTCTTGTAGTTTTCTTGATTGGCTCAAACTCAAGTTTGAAGCTCCATTCAATGTGCAGTTTGTAAGGCTCGAACTTAAGTTTGAGCCTCTATTCAATTTAGAATAGAAGAAGCTCAAAATTAAGTGAGCCAAACATGATAGTATTGTACACCTAAAATACACACATACAAAGACATACATAATATCATTTCAGGGATGGTTTGAGTGCCTCTTAACATGCTAGCATCAAAATGAAGTTAGAGTTTTTTATTCTTGTAGTTTTCTTGATTGGCTCAAACTCAAGTTTGAAGCTCCATTCAATGTGCAGTTTGAAAGGCTCGAACTTAAGTTTGAGCCTCTATTCAATTTAGAATAGAAGAAGCGCAAAATTAAGTGAGCCAAACATGATAGTATTGTACAACTAAAATACACACATACAAAGACATACATAATATCATTTCAGGGATGGTTTGATTGCCTCTTAACATGCTAGCATCAAAATGAAGTTAGAGATTTTTATTCTTGTAGTTTCCTTGATTTTTGACTAGACTCAAAGTTAAGTCCAATTAGTGAATGTCTGTATATGCAAATATGGATTATTTTTTGTGGAAATGATGTTTGTATCTAGTTTTAATTCAATTGATTATTTTTACAATAATTATTGAAAGAATGATCAATTGAATAGCATTGGTAATTTCTCATTTATTCTTTACAGGCAAAATCAAGATGGCAACAAAGCAAACTATATCTAGTCAACTTGAAGAAAGAGAAAAGTGGAAAGGAAAGAGAGTCATCTTGTTGGATCATGAAAAGCATGAAAGATTTGCAACTGCTATTGTTTTATTGGTAAATCCATGGGATGCTATAAATTGCAAAGAGTTGGGAGAAAGTTGCCTAGGTGTTATTATGGATGAAACTGTGGATGCATCAACTTTGGATTCAACTTTGAAATTGTTCAGTTGGCCTATACTCCAAATCATTATAGAAGATGGTGAGCCTATGATACAAAAATTAGGCTTTAACTCACTGTATGACATTGAAGATATGGTATTGAGGATGTGGATCTTGAAGCTGGAGAGAATCCAAATTTTTGCTTTACGTCATCATACAACATCGATGATGATAATTGCAATGGTATTGAGGATAGATGTTGATAAGAATTATTCTCATGTAATTGATATTCAACATTGTTTTAATGATATACAAGTTGTTTCTCCTCTTCGAATGGAATCAGATCAACAAGAGGATTTTCATATGGAAAATAGTAACTGTGGATATTTTGAAGTGAACCAAAAAAAAAGAAGTTACATCTACAAGGTTAGAAAGAGTACTACATTGGCTCCTAATAAGAGATGCTCATTTGAGAGAATTCTGTTTCAATGCATGATTGTTGTGAATAGAGATGTTGTCAAGCAGCTAGTAGGGCTAAAATACTGGATGCAAGATTAAACTTTTGGGGACAATGCTATTCAGATAGATGCAAATATGTATTGGATTGCATGAGTATGGTATACAAAGGTAACTTTGTGAACTCAAGTCAGCGCTTGAGTTTTAATTTCATGTTTGATGCAAAAGAAGTATGTATCAAGGCATGGTATTTAATTCATGGTATTGGAAAGAGCTCATTTTATAGGCTACGAGAAAAGTTTCTACTTGGTCAAAAGGTATCCATTCATGGGAATAATGGAATACTTAGAAAAAGTATCAAACATGTAGAAATAGCAAAAGCTTTGATACATGATTTCATTGATAATAATGCAGATCACATGCCACACAAGTTGAGAACATGTACTGATGGTTCTCGTGAAACACAAAGAGTGCTTCCATCACATTATAAACAAGTGGATATTCTTCGAGAGGTGAATATGACATTAGAGAGTTTGGGATATAATAAATTATCTCAACCATTATTTTCAAGAATGTGGAATACAGAATTTAGAACAGTTTCTTTATCAACGTCAAGTACGTTCTCCAAATGTGACTTTTGTACAGGAATAAAAGCAAAGTTACAATCTACTAAAAACCATGAAGAACGTGCAAGATATTTAGCACAAAGAAGATCTCATATGCTACGTCAAATGAGTTGTAGAAATCTATATTATGCTTGGAGAGTTTCCTCAGAACTATTTCCAGATAAATATTTATGCATTATTCATGATAAAATGGATCAAAGTAAAACAGCTATACCACAGATTAGACCAGTTCCAAAATCTCTTAATGGCATTGAGAGATTACCAATATCTTTAACAGGAATGCTTACTCATGGACATGGACAATGTGCTTATGGTCATTTTGCTTTAGGATTATGGCCCGGTGATCCAAATTTCACAATTGCATCTATTTCAATGTGTTTAAGAAACTTAGAAAAAAAGACAGTCAGTTGTATGGAGATTTGGGATTGAAGAGTTCTGGTGTGAATTACACAAAGAGTCTATTTGATTCTTTGTTGTGGCCTGATGCACTTTATCATCATATGGATGTATTAAAGGAGCAAATTTTATATGACAATGTAACACAATGTAATATTACATGCGAAAATCAAATTAATCCATTCAAGGAATTACCTAGAACATTACTTTTGCAACTTGATAATTGTGGTTCAGAAAATAAGAATCGCTATGTCTTTGCATATTTGTCTTTGTTAGTTGCTAATGGGATATTTGATATGGTGCAACTTGGATTCCTTATGGTTTGTGGTTTCTTCCCAAGCTTTGTAAATCATCCCAAGCTTGTGGTTTCTTTTGCTTTGCTAACTTTTTATGTTGCAGGAATTAATGTCAACTAGATGGCTTTGCTAACTTTTTGTGAAGGAAATAATGTTGACTAGATGGCTCTCCATTAGCACCAATGTTGTTCACTACAAAGGGATAGTATTGACTACATTCAATTAGAGGGATTATTATTATGTATTTAATTTATTTCGGTGTTTCTAAACACCATACAATGTCGAGATCATTCAATTATGTGGATATTTAGCCGTACATTAAATTTAATTAGGTGTTTCTAAACACCATATGTTTTTGAGATAATTTGCTTTAAATGGATAGTTATAGATTCAATTATATTTTCTCATCATTTAATAATATTCTATGTTATTCATAGATTTTGAGTTTTCTTGAAGTCATTTTGTTTTTATATTTTGAAGATATTGATTCAAATGATTGGATGTAAACACACACACACACACACACACACACATATATATATATATATATATATATATATATATATATATATATATATATATATATATATATATATATATATATATATATATATATATATATATATATATATATATATATACACAAAATTCCAACAACAGTGATATCGAAGGTAAAACAAAGCCAAGGGAAAGAAAATGAAGTATTCGAACATTTGAGCTACTTCTCTAATGACAATGATTGTAATCTATAATTCAATTGTAATACCTCTAATGAAGATGATTGTAATTTGTAACTCAATTATAATAGCCTATGTGTTTTCTTTTGTAAATCATCCCAAGCTTGTGGTTTCTTTTGCTTTGCTAACTTTTTATGTTGCAAGAATTAATGTCAACTAGATGGCTTTGCTAACTTTTTGTGAAGGAAATAATGTTGACTAGATGGCTCTCCATTAGCACCAATGTTATTCATAGATTTTGAGTTTTCTTGAAGTCATTTTGTTTTTATATTTTGAAGATATTGATTCAAATGATTGGATGTAAACACACACTCACACACCCCCTTCTTGACTTCATGGTAATAGCTGTAGCCTATCGGTATTAGCTACATACATATATATATATATATATATATATATATATATATATATATATATATATATATATATATATATATATATATATATATATATATATATATATATATAAGTTGAAATTTCTTTATGTATAAATATATCAATATTTAATATTAAATATTTTGAGTTCTCTGGAAAGAGGTATATCTTTATAATTTGAAAAAAAACACACACACACACACACACACACACACATATATATATATATATATATATATATATATATATATATATATATATATATATATATATATATATATATAAGTTGAAATTTCTTTATGTATAAATATATCAATATTTAATATTAAATATTTTGAGTTCTTTGGAAAGAGGTATATCTTTATAATTTAAAAATATTTAATTAAATAATTGATATAGTTATGTACATATATACACACACATGGTTACACATGGACACACACATACACAGTGCACACACACACACACATATATATACACACACACACACATATATATATATATATATATATATATATATATATATATATATATATATATATATATATATATATATATTATATATATATATATATATATATATATATATATATACATATATATATATATATATATATATATATATATATATATATATATATATATATATATATATATATATATATATATATATATATATATATATATATATATATATGTGTGTGTGTGTGTGTGTATGTATATACGTATATATAATATCAATATTTAATATAATTTTAAAAGTACTTGTTACTTTTAAAAGATTTCATTTGTTTTATCTTTTAATCTAATTTTCAATATGTTTATAAAACTAAGATAATCAATTTGCATTTTTGTAATATTAAGATCAATCTTCTTTTTCTTGGAATTTACATTGATGAACTAGTGTAAAGTGATAATAAATTGCTCAATGTTGAGTTTTGTCACCTATCTCATTAATATGCTCAATCTTGAGGCTTCGAATTAATATTTTGCTTCTTATATAGAAGTTTTAATCTTAGTGTGAATAATATGGTTTATAATTAATTTGAGAGTTCAAAGAGCCTCTTACATATACTCAAAGCTTTATTTCTTTTAAGGACTAGAATAATGAGACTATATGAGGTTAAAACTCTAATATTGATCCCTTAAACAATTATAAATTGTAATATGTATATTGACACTATGAGTATTTTTATCCACTTAGGAAGAGGCTCAAAGTTTAAACCTAGTTACAAAATTAAGAGCAACTTAAGCCCAAGTCCCTTTCAATTTGCAATATTTGGCCTGAGCTAAGATTTGAAGATTTTGTTATCAACAAGAGAAGAAACTACCTGGAGATGCTTGAATATCAATGTCGAGCTATTTTTAAGATATTTAAATAACATGAATCATTCAAAAAACATAGAATTGGAAAATATAGAATTGTCCCAAAATCATGAATAAGTCCCATTTTTCGTGAATAGGCCTTTAAAGGTCTAGGTGTGGATGGTCTCACCAATGAATTATTCAAGTATTTCAAGTATATTCTAGTGACTCGTTTATGCTTGACTTGGATGGTAGGCATGTGCTTTGGTTTGTAATCTAATTGTAGCAACAACAGTGTTATTAAGTTTTTTCACACAAAAGACTACAAAAGTAGGATCCAAAGCTAAAGACACATTACAATGCTAAAAATAGGCTTCAAGATCTCAATACTACTCTCGGCAATCCCATTTCGTGGGAACAAGGTGTTCCGTTTCCCAACTCACAAGATGTTTTGTTTCCCAAAAAGAACTTTGATAGAGCGTATGATAGACTGGATAGGGAATTCATTCTTCAATCTCTAAAATAATGAGGAGTTATGTGAAATTTATCAAGATAATCTTGATGCTTAATGGGAAACGCTTGTGCTTCCATCAAAATTGATGGCTAACTCTCTCAATCATTACATTAAAATGATCGATTGAACATGGATGCCCCTAACTACATTTGTTTCTCATATTACTACTAATGGCCTTAGTTTCTTGCTTAGCCATCATTCCCATATTGGCTAGATCTTTGGCTTGTATTTCCTAGTAGCCAAAACTAGATGATCACGAGAATGTTTAGTGATGACATCCGATATGCACATAATAGGAAGCTTCGATAGAGGTGCCATCCATAGAGTTCTTTCATGATTAATCTTTAGATGAATTTTGATCATCACCACAACCTCTAGTAACAGTTGCAACAAATGCCTTTCCATGCCTTCGTTGTAGACATGGCTCTTCTTCCCCTTGGCGGTATTTGACAAGATGCTCTCTAGTGGTAGTAGAATGACATATGTAGTAGATTCATATGGATCCCCCACGACTGCGTCATCAAGAAATTCTTGTTTGCTTGTGTTGCATGTAGAGAAATTTGGTGCAGCACTTCTCTTTGGCCGATAGTTGCTTTTCTCCCTCTTCATTGCTTTCTCAGAGAAACAGATGTGCACCTTTGTTGTATTCAACTTGTTTGCAACATCTCTTTTCGGAGAATCCTTGTAAATTAGCTTGGGTGTCTTCCATGAATCATGCATCCACAAAAACAATCGCGCAGGGACTCACATTTGAGGTTGAGGAGGATCTTGATACCTAGCAAAATCCATGCATAGGATGCTCTATTTTTGTTGTTTGTGTTAAACAATCAGGGTTAGATTGTTGCAATGCTTCCTTTGACAACCGTAAAGCTTCAATATTTTCACACCTTTCTACCACATCTGACTAATGAATGTGGGCAAGCGCTTCACTTAGATGAACATGAGATCAAGCTCATGAATTGTCTACTTCAGCTCCAATCTGATTAGAAGTACTCAAAATTACTCTTATTCGTTTAAGTATTGGTGCTTATAAGCACCTCATACATGAACTATTATGACACTCAAAAGTGAAAATTGGAAGGATATCCACTAAGAAAAGTAAGAAAATAATGATCTAATGGGAGGAAAAAGAGAATTTATGAGAAGGGTCGGAAGCAAAGGGAAGGACATGACGATGATGACAAGAAAGATGAACACTAATTAGGATGATGAAATTACTACTAGTGCTTAGAAGAACTCTTATTATGATATGTGAAGGAAGGAGGGATTAAGAGTGCTATACATGCTAAGGAAGAAGATAATAAATGAATGATATCAAACAACATAACCCATGCTCTTGATAGCATGTTGAAATAACAAAGAAACTTCTCCTAGTGTACTTCACAAACATAATGCTATCAATCTATGGAGGAAGAAATGAAAGATAAGAAAACATGATGAATTAAATAAAATGGAAATGACTTACATAAGATGCTCTATGAACATGGAGACTCAATGAGGAGAGAGTGCACACTCTTAGCAATGGGCTAGGGTGAATGGGCTGAGAGGAGTGAAGGGAGGCCTTGCTTATATGGACTTTGGGAGAATTTCCTTGCATGTGGGATAAATGGACTTGCATGAGAATCAAAGAGGGTTAGGACAAAAGGATGGTGCATGAAAGTCTCAATAGAAAGCACTCTCATGTCTGCTTGAATTGGGGGTCATTTCACTGATGGAAGTATAATGGGATATCATAGCTTCGTGACTAATGAGATTTATGGTTTTCCTCTCATTGTTTATGTATATTCATACTTATCTCTATATGCATCGAAATAAGTCGTGTGACATTAGATTAAGAACCTACACGTGACATTAGATTAACACATTTTGAGCTACGCATCAAATCTAGTCCCTAACACTACGCAATACTGAAAGACATTGAGCATGATTTAAAACTTCGTGGAGGAAGTGAAATATCCCGTATCGTTGTGTGTTTGCATTTGTTTGTGTGTATCTTTGTGTCTAGGTACCCATACACACACACACACACATACATACATACACACATATATATATATATATATATATATATATATATATATATATATATATATATATATATATATATATATATATATATAGAGAGAGAGAGAGAGAGAGAGAGAGAGAGAGAGATTAATCATCAGGATTGAGAATGTTTGATATTTTAGTATTCGATAAACACATAGGAATCAGACAGAGAATAAAAGAGGGCATTCGAGAACAACACACACTCTTAGCAATGGGATGAGGCGTTGCTTATATGGAGTTTGGGAGGATTTCCTTGCATGTGGGATAAATGGAATTGCATGAGAATCAAAGTGAGTTGGGAAAAAAGGGTGGAGCATGGAATTGTGAACACCCGCCCTCCATGTGATGATCCTTTCGTTTGTAATGTGGGGGACTAGTGACATATGGGATCACTTAGTCTATTGGGTTTTTGGATCTAAGGAGATATGGGATCCTTAGACATATCTTGGACATATGACATCCAAGTATGGGACATATGGCATCCCTAGGTTTTTAGTTACATGGACATATGGGATCCATGGTGTGTGGGACATATGGCATCTCGGGGATCTTGGGACATATGGGATCTCAAGACATACACTTGGACATTTGGGATCGAAGTGCTTTTTGGGATCTAAGGACATATGGGATCCCTGAAATTACAAGAGGGTCTACATTATGGGGTATATAGTGCTTATGGAACCATTTGATACCTTTTGAGCATTGTTCTTTTATGTTGTTTTTGTCGTCGTGAGATCCTTCGCTAGGATCTTTGGTAAGGTCCTCTTCCTTCTTGTGGACTCCATGTTGTTGATTTTTGGTGTCATGAGTTCAAGCCATAGGGAAGGTCTTATTCTTTTAACAACTAGTGTCTAGCCCCTTTACATCGGGCTTGAAATGATTTGGAGCTCAATAATATTTTCCTGCTTTGGGAGGTTAGTATAGCTTCAAAACTTGATGACTTTGGGAAGATCCTACCATGTATGTTCATGGTGATGTCTAATCCCTTACAATAGTCATGTGTGCATGTAGAAAATATTCAAGCGCTTTGACATATAGATACAACTCATATAGTTTTCAAGAGTCCTTAAAGTGCAGAAGGGAAAAATAAGACTTCATTTTTTCAAATCCAAATGAATTCACCAATTAAAAATTTTGAGAAAAATCATGAGGTTATGTGGTGTCATTAAAAATAAAAGAGAAAGTTCAGTATCAGATAAGCCATGATATCATGGTCGAGTACAGCCAATATCTTTCTTGGTTTCTTGATGTCTCCATAACTTCTAGATTCTATCCAGAATGGGAATTACTATAACCAATAGCTTCGTGACTTGCTGGACCTCATCTAGAAGAAGCTATATGCATACACTTCTTGGATTCACTCCCCCTTTCTTATGGCGCAAAGCTAGGTGCCTTCTCCTGTGCTTCATTCCACAACTAGAAATCTTCTGAAGCATTCTTATGCTCTGGCATCTTCTATTGAGCTCTTTCTCTCTCGGGTCCCTTTGTGGGTGGTAAAGATTTTGAGCTATGCATAGAATAGGAAGCCTCAATAGAAGTGCCATCCATAGAGCTTTGTCATGATTAATCTTTAGATGACTTTTGATCATCACCACAACCTCTAGTAATAGTTGCAAAAAATGCCTTGCTTGTAGGCATGGCTCTTCTACCCTGTTGCGGTATTTGATATGGTCTCCAATGGTAGCAGAATGACATATGCAGTAGAATATGGCTCCCCCACAAATGCGTCATCAAGAAATTCTTTTTTTCTTGTGTTGCATGAAGAGAGCTTTGGTGCAGCACTTCTCTTTGTGCAATAGTTGTTTTTCTCTCTCTTCATTGCTTTGTTAGAGAAACAGATGTTCACCTTTGTTGTATTCAACTTCTGAGAAACATCTCTTTTCTAAGATTCTTCGTACATTAGCTTGGGTGTATTCCCTTGAATCATGCATCCACAAAAACAATATAGCCCAAGGACTCACATTTGAGGCTGAGGAGGATCTTGATAGCTAGCAAAATCCTTGCATAGGATGCTCTATTTCTATTGTTCGTGTTGAACGATCACGGGCAAATTGCTGCAATGCTTACTCCAACAACCGTAAAGCTTTAACATTTGCACACCTTTCTACCACATCCGAACAATGAATCTAGGCATGTGCTTCACTTAGATGAACATAAGATTCAAACCGATGATTTCTCTACTTCTGCTCCAATGTGATTAGAAGTACTCAAAAGAACTCTTATTTGTTTGAGTATTTGTGCTTTTAAGCAGCTCATATATAAATTATTATGACACTCAAAAGTGAAAATTGGAAGGATATCCACTAAGAAAGGTAAGAAAATAATGATCTAATGGGAGGCAAAAGAGAATTTATGAGAACGATGGGAAGCAAAGGGAAGGGCATGAAGATGATTAAAAGCAAGATAAACACTAATTAAGAGGATGAAATTACCACTAGTGCTTAGAAGCACTCTTATTATGATATGTGAAGGAAGGAGGGATTAAGAGTGCTATACATTCTAACGAAAAAGATAATAAATGAACGAACTCAAACAGCATAACCCATGCTCTTGATAGCATGTTGAAATACCAAAGAAACTCCTCCTACTTTACTTCAAAAACGTGATGCTATCAATCTATGGAGGAAGAAATGAAAGATAACAAAACATGATGAATGAAATAAAATGGAAATGACTTACATAAGATGCTCTATGAGCATGGAGACTCCATGAGGAGATAGCGCACATTCTTAGTAATGGACTAGGGTGAATGGCTTGAGAGGAGTCAAGGGAGGCCTTGATTATATGGAGTTTGGGAGTATTTCCTTGCATGTGGGATAAATGGACTTGCATGACAAAGTGATTTGGGACAAATGGGTGGAGCATGGAAATCTCAACAGAAAGCATTCTCATGTCAATTTGAATTGGTGGTCATTTCAGTGATGGAAGTATAATGGGATCTCATAGCTTCGTGTCTAATGAGATTTATGGTTTTCCTCTCATTGTTTATGTATATTCATACTTATGTCTGCAGCTAAGTGGCGTGACATTAGAATTTAGAACCTACGCGTGACATTAGATTCACACATTTTGGGCTACGTATCAAATCTAATCCATGACACTGCGCAATACTGAAAGACATCGAGCATGATTTGAAACTTCGTGGAGGAAGCAAGATATCTCGTATCGTTGTGTGTTTGCGTTTGTTTGTGTGTATCTTTGTCTCTGGGTACGGATATATATATATATATATATATATATATATATATATATATATATATATATATATATATAGAGAGAGAGAGAGAGAGAGAGAGAGATTTTAATCATCGGGATTCAAAATGTTTGATGTTCTGGTATTCGATAAACACATTCGAAATAGAGAGAATAAAAGAGGGCACTCGAGAATACCACGGCGTAAACGAAGCCTAGTTATATACATGTGGATACATATACACAGTATCCTGTTTGCGTATTGGCCTGTCGATCCAACAGCAGCAACGTTAGATCTGTCCTTCACCAATATTTATTACGGGACAACGTCGACATACAAGCTCTGAGGTAGAAGGGATTATTAATCAAAATCAAGCTACATAATTAATAAAAGCTTCTGCTTGCTATGGAGATTCGCTGAGCACACCAGCAGATTTAGCATGTGTAACATAATCCTGGTAGGAGATGGTTGAACCACACCCTAAGAGAGAGGATTAGGAAGTAATCCTCAACCATGGCTTTTGGGGCAAGTGGTTAGCCCATCACATTCCTAACCAAGAGGTTGTGAGTTCAATCCCTTACATTGGTATCAGAGCCTAGGAAGTAGGCTTGGGCAAAGTGGAATGATCCAATGGCCTCTAAAAAAGGCGCTTGGGCACTCTACCATGTGAAAGGGTAGGATTTGTGGAAGGCGCGCGTCGATTTCAATGATGGACCTTACAATGATTGGGGTGTATCTCCCAATCCGTAGGTCGGATTGAGGCGTGTAATATACCGTTGGAAAGCTCTCGGAACGAACTTTCCAATGAGCTAGCTTGCAATGTGTGAATTCCTTGGGAATCCTTGGATGGAACTTGATTGAGTACATCCTGCCAGTCCCATAGCTGGTCAGGGTACATCCTGCCAGGGTACATCCAGGGTACATCCTACCAGTCCCATAGCTGGTCAGGGTACATTCCCGAGGGAGTTCAAGGGGGGAAGAATGTAACATAATCCTGGTAGGAGATGGTTGAACCACACCCTAAGAGAGAGGATTAGGAAGTAATCCTCAACCATGGCTTTTGGGGCAAGTGGTTAGCCCATCACATTCCTAACCAAGAGGTTGTGAGTTCAATCCCTTACAGCATGCTGCAAGCTTTCAAGCGTGGCCGCATCTAGAGGCTCGATTTGCGTCAAGGACAGTCCGTTGGTTCCAGTGGCCCATATGGGCGTTGCCATCTGACTGCAGAATAATGTAATGTGAACCGTCGTTGAGGCCATATGTTTTCGTTGAGAAGAGCGCAACGCCAAGTCCCGTATACAAGACAGCATTGCCGTCGAATTGCAGAGTGAAGAAGCAAGCTGTGCCCATGTTGTAGGTCCGCGATGACCACAGTGCCTGAGTGGTTTTGTAAAGCACCAAGTTGCAGTCATTCTGCATGATGAAAGTGTAGGCTCCGTTTACAAGGGCGGCTCCAGGGTTCAGATAGTAGCCCTGTAGGAGCACGTTGGCCGCATGTACACGTGCAGAGACGGTTGCAGCTACCACCATCGCCAATGCAAACGTTGTACCGATTCCAATAGACAGAGCCATAATGGCGTGCAATCCTGGGGATTGTTTCAATCGATGTGATCAAATCGGTGAGACTACGAGCAACCAGGCTGCACTTTTATACTTCTTAACCGGATTCCTCCGTCGAATGCGTTATGGGCCCATGATTTGCCTGCGTCCAGTTTATGCTTATCACCTCTTTTTCTTTTTACTCCACTTCTGCCCATGGTCACCAATTGTGCCCATGGTCCCATTTGTGCTCGAAATTCAATCTTCCCAAAACCTAAACGTTTCCTCAAAACCTAAACGTCTCAATCTTCTGAGATTGTTTTGATACATATAAAAACGTTTCAACATAAATCAGAAATTGATGGGAGATAAAGGGATCGTGAGAGAGAGAGAGTGTGTGTGTGTTTTGTTCATTTCAATCTGTTGATCATCATTAGAACAATAGGTTGGCGATCAAACTCGTGTACCGTCAACTACAAGGAGGCTCCACTCAGTGAGAATATTGGATGGTCAATAGCACCTTGAAGCACTGCAGGAAATCTGAAAGGTGTGTAGTCAACTCTTGCTGATCCCCTAAAGACTCGTCCATGGCGTCCTCAAATACTTTAAAGAAAATGGATCCCTCATCAATTTCTCATCAATTTCCTATGTACCTCTTCGTAATCCTTTTGAGTCCTCATTTATTTTTCGATAGTACATGACGACTGACCTTCATATCGTGCATAGTACGTTTATAGTTTCTAATACATCTTAAATTCATTTGCATCGGTTTTTCTTTCGATGTGTCCTTTTTTAGTGTGCTTTGATCTTGATAGATTCTGCAGCCATTATTGAGTCAGTTCAAAGTACGCTGTATACGCAATAACAACTTTTATAGTAGCTAGATGGAGATTTGCAGATGGATGTGATTTTCCCACGTAGTTCGAAAGATTAGCCAACGGAATTGGAAAGAAATTTTCTTCATGAAAAAAATATGGTAATCCCTAGTTCCTCCGTTGACGACCAAATAAGATCTCCCCGGCTTTTGTGTCCAAAAGCCATCGCTTCCTCTCTAGTTCTAGAAGCAAAGAAGTCGTGGTTTCTTTAGTTTATATTACTACGTTTTAAGAATTTCGGAGCTAATAAACTAATAGGTAATATTCCATGTAACTTGTTTTCTCAATATAGTACAATCACATCTAGCTCAAGATTCCAAATTACATTTCTTTCTCAAATGAATTCATGGATACCGTTTTATTACTTCTAGGCCATCATCGCCCTCAGAATGAAGGTATAAAATGGCACAATAGCACTAGCTTGTGAAAAATACTTAGTTTCAAGAAGAATCTTGACCTTAATATCTCACTCAATTGGAAATGGTGTCTGAATTGGGCAAGTATCAGATGGGACTCTTAAGTTCCTTTCCCTATGGAATCCTCTCATTGAGAATAAGAACATAGTTATGATGTGGGAAATTCTCCAGCGAGGAGTTTGTGATATTGCTAAAGCTAAAAAATGTTTTTGGGCGCCTCTATGGTATAAGTGTTTTCAAAATGGATGGGGATGGTGCTTAGAAAAGCACGCATTTATGAAGAAAACTTGAATTATTTATAAATCATCGCTTTCTAAGCAATCTATTATTTTTATAGAAATGTTCCTCTCTGAGGGATCTACTAGTTTCATAAAAAATATATATAAACTCCTATGTCCTATATGTCCTCAAGATTATTTGAATAAATCCATCCACGCTTACATCCTAATGATTCTTCACATGCTAAATCAAAACAGGATCACACTAAGAACTTGAAGACATTAAAATCCATATAATATTCCATTAGTTCATAAACTATAATATGCCTTTCATTTGAAAATAAATTGACCTCAGTTTATAAGAATAACTTGTGATGCATAACTTGTGTTGAATATGCAAAAATCCATTATGAAGTGTAGTGATACTCATTACATGGTGTAGAATTATAAAAAAGAGTCTATATTTGTGAAAAGTACAAGTCAGATGCATAAGTAGGAATCCTGCCATGAAATGAATGGATATGAATAGCAAAAATATTATTATTGAAACAATATTATTTTGCAGGGATGAGGAAGGACTAAGGGCATCAACTACAACATTAGTTTTGCAACACTAATTTTGCAAAGATAATATTCTGTATAGTACGTTTATAGTTTTGTTTTTTTTTTATGTGCTCTTTTTTAGTGCGCTTTGAACTTTAATGTCACTTCAAAGTACGCAATAACAACTACAATAATAATAACTTTATAGTAGCTACATGGAGATTTTCAGATGGATGCAATTTTCCCACGCAGTTCGCAAGATTACTCAACGTAATTGGAAATAAATTTTCGTCATAAAAAGATATTGTTTATCCCCAATTCCTCCGTTGACACCCAAATAAGATCTCCCCGGCTTTTGTGTCCGAAAGGAAAGAACTCGTGGTTTACTAAGTTTTAAGAATTTCGGAGTTAGTAAACTAATAGGTCATAGTACAATCACACCTAGCTCAAGATCCCAAATTACATTTCTTTCTCTAATGAATTTATAGATACCGTTGTATCCCCTCTACGCAAAGGTCATAAATTGGTCTCCAGATGGAACACTTTCGTATGTGGGAAATTGCGCATCTTGATGAGTAATCCGTTGAACAATGATCCACAAAGAATATTGCAGTGCTTGCTTTCATAATGAAATTCAACTAATAATCAACCGAAAGATATGGAGATGAAAACCTCTAAGATTGAAATGTGCATAAGTTTCCTCTTAGACTATAATATATCGAGGGTATATCGAGGCTACTACCGAGGAAAATGAACGGGTATAATTTTTCCGCGATGTTGGTGTCATGGTCGGTATGGGCATCATAAACATAATGCAAGTATAGTCGTCGGTATGAGCATCGATATGAGCGTTGGTATATGCACCGGTATAATCATCGGTAATACCGACGTTCATACCGATGCCCATACCGATGACTCCACTGGGTGTACCGACGCCGATACCGATGAATCTACTAGGCACAACAACGCCCATACTGACGACCATATCTGCAGAAATTTTTTTGGGCAGAGTGTGTTGTCTTTTGCTACAGCATGATGTTCTTTAGCAAAAGACAATACACTTTGCCCAACTCTAAACCGAGTACATGTGTTATGTACTCTAATGGCAACCAAAATATGATTTTATATGAGCAAAATGAACCATGAATCATGCACAAAAAGTTGTATATTCCTTAGATGAAGGATTGTGGCACTGTGACAAAGCACTTCCAATAGGAATCGAATACAAAACTATGGTACATCATTGCCACATAGGAGTGTAATACAAAATTGTGGCAAAGCAATACCATACATATACGTAAGGGGATCAAAACATTTACACCTGCAATCCTACAACAAAGCATGTGTAGAATGAGACAAATTGACATGACATTTATAAACAACAGCTAAAAATATGAAACCAAGCTATAAGTTTACCTAATCATAGATTCTCCCATTAAATGATTGCACTACGTCCCTCTAAGTCTTGCAACAGTGCAACCAATCCATGATGATATTTATAAGATTCTTCAGTTCGCGTCGTAGGATGACCCACTGCCAACTCCTATAATAAATATGCAAAATGCTATATGAACATACATGATGGGCTGAACACAAACAAATTCAATAATTAACATGATATTTACAAATTGGTAGCGCATACTGTCGTATCCACCGTTACCTAAATGCGACGTTCCAACCGTATTCAAACGTGTGGCTGCCACATCTCTCTTTTGACGATATCGATCAGGAGTATGTTGTTGCTCATTCTGAATCGATTCCCACTCTTCAACATCTAACCACACAGGCTTCGGTAAGCTTGCTCTAAAATCATCGCGAGCTTTCGACCGTCAATGAGACATCATCTCACGTGCCGTATGCTGAATCCATTCCAAACTCAATAGGATTCCCAGGTGCTAGCCAATATTCTTCATATATCGATTGTGTAATATAGTTTTTGGAATCCCTATCCATTTCGCTCCATTTTAACATTACAGAGTGTCCTAACTCTATGGAGCAAAGTTATCGAATGCGATGACGCATTGACTTCCCGGTTGCATCCATGGTTGGAGCTCCATTACATATGTGATATATTTTGGAGTTGTCATGGTCATGCACTCCCGAAGGTGTATGTGAAGATCCCATATGATCCAATGTGAAGATCCCATCTGATCCAATGTGTGTATGCATATGCATGTGTGTATGCATATGCATGTGTGTATGCATATGCATGTGTGTATGCATATGCATGTGTGTATGCATATGCATATGCATGTGTATGCATATGCATGTGTGTATGTGTGTATGCATATGCATTGTGTGTATGCATATGCATTGTGCATGCATATGCATTGTGCATGCATATGCATTGTGCATGCATATGCATTGTGTATGCATATGCATTGTGTGTATGCATATGCATGTGTATGCATATGCATATGCATATGCATATGTATGCATATGAATGTGTATGCAGATGCATATGCATGTCTATGCATATGCATGCGTGTATGTGTGTATGCATAAGCATTGTGTGTATGCATATGCATTGTGTATGCATATGCATTGTGTGTATGCATATGCATTGTGTGTATGCATATGCATGTGTGTATGCATATGCTTATGCATATGTATGCATATGTATGTTTGTATGCATATGCATGTGTATGTATATGCATGTGTGTATGCATATGCATGTGTGTGTGCATATGCCAGCTTGTATGCATATACATGTGTTTATGTATGTATGCATATGCATGTGCATGTGTGTATGCAGATGCATGTATGTGTGTATGCATATGCATTGTGTATGTGTGTATGCGTTGTGTATGTGTGTATGCATATGCATGTATGTGTGTATGCATATGCATTGTGTACGTGTGTATGCATTGTCTATGTGTGTATGCATATGCATGTGTGTACGCATATGCATGTATGTGTGTATGCATATGCATGTGTGTGTGTATGCATGTATGTGTGTATGTGTCTATGCATATGCATGTGTGTCTGCATATGCATGAGTGTATGCATATGCATTGTGTATGTGTGTACGCATTGTGTATGTGTGTATGCATATGTATGTATGTGTGTATGCATATGCATTGTGTGTTATGCATATGCATTGTGTGTATGCATATGCATTGTGTGTATGCATATGCATTGTGTGGATGCATATGCATGTGTGTATGCATATGCATGTGTATGTGTGTATGTGTATATGGATATTCATGTGTGTGTTTATACATATGTGAGTGTGTATGTATATGTATCTCTCTCTCTCTATGTCAATGGAAAACAAAACAATCACTTACATTGATGTAATTGTTTGAATCGTGGTCATCAAAATCCACTTAAAGTTGTCCTTCCTCGAATTCCAAAGACTTGATCCCAAAACCTCTTGCAAAAATAAAGAGAGAAGATATTAGAAAAGCAAAAACATAAATAAAGAAAAAAGAGTTCTATAGTATGTGCACTATACTTACCAAAACTTAAGATCTAGAAAGATAGAGGTGTGCTTAGAGACAGAGAGAGGCGGAGGGGGGAGAGAGAGAGGGAAGGAGATAGAGAGAGAGAGAGAGGAAGAGAGAGGGAGAGAAAGAGTGACAAATAGAGAAATGTTGTTTGTGCGCACAAAGTCGACAGTAGAAGATCTAAGTTGAAAATACCGAAATGTCGAATGTTTGCTCTCGGGCTCGATTAAAACTTACTGTCAGTATGAGCATCGGTATCAACATCTATAATTTTTAGTCAGTTAGTGACACTCATACTGACGCTCATACCGATGCTCATAGCAATGCAATTGTTCTGAGGCTAAGCAGTTTTCCAAAATATTTCGAGGGTCATACCGACGCTGACGCGGACTGTCGGTATGCCGAACATCAGTGTACCCTTGGTATGTTGTAGTGTTAAAGTTCCTCAAAACTTATACATAAAAGAGTTGTTCAACGTCTAAAATTATGTACAAACCAACATACATACATATACACATATGTACACACACATATATACATGCACACACACATATATGTGTGTGTCCGCGCGTGTGTATATACATACATACACACACATTATATATATATATATATATATATATATATATATATATATATATATATATATATATATATATATATATATATATATATATATAAGAGTTAGTGACTCGTTAGCTTAATGAATTAGACATTGGTGTAAAAATTACTTGGCGCAAATCTTACTTTCCTTCAAGCAAGCGCTAGATGGAACAAGAAAATCGGGTGGATTTACTTGAAAGTGTTAGACAAGAAGTTGTCTTTTCTCACTATCAAAGTTAGAGGTAGTCAGAGGTTGAGAAATACACTTTCCAGCCGCGCTTGCTAAAGAACACATATTCCAATTTCATTGTGACCATTGAAAAGAGGACAACCTTTCCACACAATCCGGGATAACTGCACACCTTCTTGGATCATTTTTGTAAATAGACAAGGACCTTTTATTGTATCTCTCTCCTCACAAGTGCGTACACATCGCACTATGCTTTACTATCAAAATATCTATGCTTTTGCGTGATCTAATACTGCATCTTTTCATATGTATGTATCTTTGGGAACAAGCGTGCATACTAAACCTAAGTATATGTAATAGATTATCTGTTTATGTAAACTTTAAGTAAACTTTATGTTTAAGTAATAGATTATCTGTTTAAGTAAACTTTACATTACGTTGGATTTAATCTAATTTCAGTGGGGATACTTGCAAGAGTCTATTCATTTTTCTCATTTTCAAATACAATATTCTGTGTTTAATTGAAAGCAATGCAACTAAATGTAGGTGGGAAATCGATGGTGATGAATACGTTTGTGAAGACTACCATCATATCTTTATGTGCTTAGTATAGATGGAGTTCAATACGTTTGTGAACTCTTCCATTATTTATTTATGTGCTTAATATTGACGGAGCTTCATTAACTGTATTTTATTGACTTCTCAAAATAAATTTGGCCATTTATGCTATCGCAAATGTAGTTGGGACGACGGGCGTAGTTGACCTTTTGACAATGTCTATCAAGCTAGCTATGAATTCCGTGATAGAGGCTTGTATGAATAAAAGATGTTTGATGGACCAAAACCCATTATTAGAAGCAAGAAAAATTTGAGCTTAGGTGTTGCCTTATAGATCATTCATGACCTCATCACTCTCCTTTTCACAAAGTCTTGCCTCCTTCTAGGCCATCATCGCCCTCAACATGAAAATATAAAATGGCACAATGGCTGTAGGTTGTGAAAATACCTAGTTTCAAGAAGAATCTTGATCTTAATATCTCACTTAAATTGAAATGGTGTCTGAGTTGGGCAAGTATCAGATGGGAATATTAAGTTCCTCTCCTTATGCAATCGTCTCATTGAGAATAAAAAAGTTGTTATGATGTGGAAAATTCTCCATCAAAGAGTTCATGATAATGTTAAACCTAAAAAGTTTCTTGGGGCTCCTCAATGGTATAAGTGTTTTCACACTGGTAGAGAAGACTTGGGACACCTCTTCTTTCATGAACAAGATTTTATTTCTGTTTTTGCATGACTTGAGGAGAGGTTCTGAAGGGGTTCCATGGAGATGCACCATGATGGTTTCTCCTTTGAATATCCTACCTAATGATACCCTCACAATAGAAAATGGAACTCCGGATAACGATCACGATGCTCCACATAAAGTTCTAGAATACGTACACCTACATAGTACAAGAGAGCATGAACCTAGAGTCTTTGGCTAATAATGCCACTATGATTAAGAAACCAAATATAGAAAAGTGTCTGAGGACATTTGGCTAATAATGCCACTATGATTAAGAAAGAAAATATACAAAAGTGTCTCGGAAATTTTCGTCCTAAAAAAATATTGTTAATCCCCGATTCCTCCGTTGACACCCTAATAAGATATCCCTGGCTTTTGTGTTCAAAAGACATCGCTTCCTCTCTAGTTCTAGAAGCAAAGAACTCGCGGTTTTTGTAGCTTATATTACTAAGTTTTAAGAATTTCGGAGCTAGTAAACTAGTAGGTAATATTCCATGTAACTTATTTGCTCAATATGGCACAGTCACGTCTAGCTCAAGATTCCAAATTACATTTCTTTCTCTAATGAATTCATGGATACCGTTGTATCCCCTCTACGCAAAGCAATACAGCATAAATTTTACAAGTGAAGATAAGATTGGAAGCAAACAAGGCCATAAATTCCTCTCCAGATAGAACATTTTCGTATGTGGGAAACTCCATTGACAAGTTGTGTTTTCTCACTATCAAAGTTAGAGGTAGTCACAGGTTGAAAAATACACTTTCCAGCCGAGTTTGTTAGTGAACATATATTCAAGTTTCATTGTGACTATTGAACAAAGGACAACCTCTCCACACAATCTGGGATAAGTGCACACCTTCTTGGATCATCTTTGAAAATATACAAAGACCTTTCATTGTATCCCTCTCCTCACTAGTGCGTACACATTGCACTATGCTTTACTAGTTGAATTGATTGTGCCTCTAAAACTTTTGTATGAATGAAGCTCATTTAATGTGACTTTTGGATATTCGTGGTTGATTGAATAAATGCTTAATAGCTTGTTGGTCTGTTTTGATTAAAACTTGAGAACCCATAAGCTAATGTTTCCAGATTTCTAAAGCATGCATAATAACTAAAAGTTCCTTATCATATGCATTGTAATCTTTTTAGAAGGTTTAATTTCCTACTTCCAAATGCACTAGGATGATCATTGTCCATTAATACAACACCTATGCATAAACCACTAGCATCTCTAATTACATGGAAAGTGCATGTTTGCGTTTCGCAAACGATTGTTGTTGTGTTAATCCCCATTTGAATATTAACATTTTCGTGGGTAATAATGTGAGGGGAAGTGCTAAATAAGAAAAATCTGTTACAAACTTTCTAAAAAAATTATATAATCCTAGAAACAAGCATACACCATTCATAGATTGAGGTATAAGCCATTCTTGAATGATGTTAATTTTCTTTGGATCTATAGGAATGCCTTGACGAGAAACAACAATACCTAAATACTCCAATTCTTTTTGGAAAAGAGAACTCTTTTCAATATTGGCATAATTTTTGTGTTTTGCATAAAAAATTAAAGACTGTTTCTAATTGATTTTCATGGTCATCATCATTCTCACTATTGACAATTATATCCTTAAGAGAACAAGAACAAAATCTTGGTAATAAAGAAAGGTGTTATTCATCATATGCACAAATGTAGTAGATGCATTGGTGAGTCCAAATGGCATTACCATGAATTCAAAGTGATCAGTTTGAGTTCTAAAGGAGATCTTATTAATGTCATTTTATGTCATCCGTATCTGATGATACAAAGATTTGTGATGGATTTTGCTAAAAATGTGTGCTCCACAATGTTTATCTAACAAATCACCTATCCTAGGGATAGGATATCTCTTTTTAATTTTGATGCTATTGAGTGCCTTATTGTCAGTGCACATCCTATAAGTGTTCTTCTTCTTCTACAGTATGAGAAGAGGTTCTCCAAAGGGAGAAGAACTAGGCCTTATAAGCCCTTTGTGCAATAGGTCATTAACTTGATTAGCTCTTTGTTTTTAATGTAAAGGTCCATGCCTATAAGGTGCTTTATGGGGAGGAGAATAACCATTAAGTCTATACTATGGTCAACTAGGGTTCCTCTAGAAGGTGGTAATTTAGAAGGAAAACTAGCCATTAAGCAACCTTTATAGGAAGCCATCAATGATTTATGTGCATTAGGAAGGGTATGTGTATAATCAATTACGTTATTGACAAAAATATTACATGAATTTTAACCTCTCCTAAATGCACGTTTTATTTGAGTATGAATTATTAATGCAAATGGTTGGAAGTCATGCATTCTAGTCAAGGAAATATGTTGATTATTAAACTTAAAACTAATTGTGTGTGTGTGTATAACAATCATGATGGGTTATAATGTTGAGGAAAAGCATGACAAGTACATCATCACAGGACTGGAAAGGAGCAATTAAGAATGTGCATTCATCTACGAATGAGCCTATAGAGATATGAATGTTATGCATAACACTTGTAACATTATATCTAGTTCCTTAAAATGCATCCTTAACTTTATACATAGAAGGAAGTGGGTTTTATTCAAGATCTTGCACTAGCATATAAGAAATAAAATCATGAGAACTACCATCATCATGTAAATTATTAACAACTTTACCATTAATAATGCCTTGCATTGAAAGTAAAGAATGAATATAAATTTTGTTAGTCAAGGTACTTACGTCTTTTTTCAATGCTTGTTCGACCCAAACAGGTTGAGTATCTTCATGAACCACGTCCATGTTGTGTAGTTGAGCTTTGAAACATTTCATATCATTAGTTCACAACCTAAACTAAGCTTTAGTATAATGAAACTTACCACAATGTGAGCAAGTTACAGGGGGCCTTTTTTGTTGAGGATCCATCATCATAGATGAAAGAATTCGAGGTTTTCTAGGGTGTATAGGGTTTGTCGACTGTACTTTTGAGTAATTGGATTGAGAAGGCGACTAAAAAGTAGTGCAAGTATGCTTCAAAGGAGAATTTGGCTTGATTGGTTGTTGTCATTGATGCATTTGTTGTAAATGAATGAACTTAGGATGTAGTTTGTTAAGATTGGCTTCGATTACCATCTCTGAACCATCTTTATACTTCATTGCAAGGTATCTTCAAGAAGCGTTTCAAGTGTATGAATAAGCAATAAATATTACCAAAAGCATTAATTGTAGGTAGATATAGTATCTCGATATTCTTTCCATCCAAAATGTATCCATGATCGAGGAGCATGTAAGTTGAAGTAGGGAGGAAGGAAGGACTCGTTGATGTTTTCTTTAAACGTGATCCATGTGGTGGGTGATTTGGTGCTATGATGCAAAACATTCCACCATAATTCGGCCTTATCCACCAAATAATTAGTAAGAAATTAAACTTTTTCAATTTATTAATATGATTCCTCAAAATAAAATTCATTAAATTTGGATATCCATGAAAGAAAAAATTGGGCATCCTTTTGTCCATTGAATCAAAAAAATTGGAAATTTTTGGCACCAATGTTGGACTGCATGCCTTCTTCTTGAGTGGCAACAATGGCCTTCACCAATTAACTAGGTTGTTGTCATTGCTCTACATTTGTTAGAGTGCAACTTCACATTTTTTAATCTTGTTTTGAGCATCTTGGATTTCATGCCACAAACATCCTAATTCTTGCTAAAACGGTACCCCACGTAGGGGTGATGTACCAAAAACCTTTGTAGTATGGGAGGGATCCATGGCCTTAGACCTATGACTTGACTTGATGAGAATTAATGAACCAAAGCACATCCCAAATCACAAATGGACGTGGGTAGGCTCCAATACCACTGTTAAGCAAATCTTGGAGATGCATGTATGCAAAGTCACTACATTAACAAAATCTCATAAAAGTAGACACAAAATAGATATAGACAAGAGAATGAACACAAGATTCGGTACAATTTCTCCCCACATACTCTAATGAACGAGTCCATCAGAGAATGTGGATCTATAGGTATTTTCCATTACTTGTTGAATAGAAGATTTATGAGGGAGGTGCTCCAAAAAGCGTGCATTTACAGAAAATCTTCCTTATTTGCAAATGGCTACTTTCTAAGCAATCTACTATCTTTACAAAAAACATTCATTTATAACGGATCTACTATTTTTACAAAAAAAAATATAAAATACTATCTTCGTAATATCTTGAAAAATATATGAATGAATTCAGGCATGTTCACATCCTCATGATTCTTCACTTGTTAAATCAAAAGATAATCACCTTAAAAACCTAAAGACATTAAAATCCATATAACATTCCATTATTCCATAAAGTATAATAGAGAATGAGTAACCTTGTAGGAGCAAGATCAAAGAAAAGAATGGTCACGAAAATCAGAGTACAAGTAAACCATAGAAGAGGGATATTAGTTGGTAATATTTTTATAAGATAGAACATATGATTAAAGACTATTACACATACAATAATGCTAAAGGTAAAGGACATACTATTGATGTGTGAGTTAAATAGTTATTTGCATCATTTTCTTTGATTATGACGATACAAGAAATCAATACTATTTCTTATGACAACGATGTGTTGAAACTTGATTGTACTATGCCCAATGAGGCTCCTATGGCTAGTTCTCTTTGCCTCATGTGGCTACAAGATTTGGGTGCTTCTTTCCATGCGACACCACATACTGGATGCTTCTCTACTTTCAAACAAAGCGTATTGGTATAGTGAGACTTGGTGACTCTTACTAGTGTGAAGTTTTCAAGAGTGGATATGAGTTTGCATAGTTCATTGATGGTTTGAAATTTGATATGCATAATGTATGCTACATACTTTTGCTATCACAAAATTGGATATTAGCTCATCAACCTAATGACCTTGGTTAGAAAATGGTTTTCTATTCTCAATCCTTTTACATATCAAAGGGCCATATGATTATTGCAAAAAGAAACAAAGTTTGCTGAAATTATCGTTTATTTGTATCACAAAAAAAACACTTGTTAGCTATTACTAAGTAGGTTATGGCTTTTATTTAGCATGGCCATTTGGGCCACATATCTCATAGTGGAATGGAGAATCTTTCTCGTCCACACTACTTATGTGTGTTATTCTTCTCTATTGTTTTTAGCGATCGAACTCGTGTACCATCAAATAGAATCCTCAAGCTGCATTTCACCGTCAACTACAAGGAGGCTCTACTAAGTATCTCAACACAAATACTTTAAAGAAAATGGATCCCTCATACAATCCGAAGGGCTCATTTTTTATTCGATAGTACATTAAATGGATAGAAAGAATATTTTTTTTTCAGGAATCGAAAGATATCTACGTGACAACTGACCTTCATATCGTGTATAGTACATTCATAGTTTTTAATACCTCTTAAATTGATTTGCATGGGTTTTTTTTTAGTGTGTTCCTTTTTAATGTGCTTTTATCTTGAAAGAATCAGTTCAAAGTACACTGTATAGTAATTTCCAATAACAACTTTTCTAGTAGCTACATGGAGATTTGCAGATGGATGTGATTTTCTCACGTAGTTTGCAAGATTAATCAACGTAATTAGAAAGAAATTTTCGTCATAAGAACTTATTGTTTATCTCCAATTCCTCCGTTGACACCCAAATAACCGTGATTTATCTATGATAAGATCTCAGCGGCTTTTGCGTCCAAAAGCCATCGCTTCCTCTCTAGTTCTAGAGGCCAAGAACTCGTGACTTTTATAGTGTATATTACGAAGTCTTAAGAATTTCATAGTGAGTAAACCAAATATTCCATGTAACTTATTTTCTCAATACAAGCACATCTAGGTCAAGATTACAAACTACATTTCTTTCTCCAATGAGTTCATTGATACCCTTGTCTCCCCTCTACGCAAAGTAATACAACATAAATTTTACAGGTGAAGATAAGATTGGAAGCAAACAAGGCCATAAATTCATCTCCAAATGGAACATTTTCGTATGTCAAAATTTCGCATCCCCATGAGTAATCCATTGAATAGCGATCCTTAAAGAATATTGTGGCGCTTGCTTTTATGATGAAAATCAAGTAATAATTAAGCTAAAGATATCGAGATGAAAACGTCTAAGATTGAAATGTACATGGAAGAGTTGGTCAACGGCCAACTTTCAAAATTACACGTACACACATTTATATACACGCACGCACACGTACACACATATATGTGTGTGTCCGGGCGCATATATATATATATATATATATATATATATATATATATATATATATATATATATATATATAGAGAGAGAGAGAGAGAGAGAGAGAGAGAGAGAGAGAGAGAGAGAGATAGAGAGAGAGACAGAGAGAGAGATAGAGAGAGAGATAGAGAAGAGTTACTGACATTGGTGAAAAAACTACCTTGCGCAAATCTTCCTTTCCTTCAAGCAAGCCCGACATGGGACAAGACAATAGGGTGGCTTGACTTCAAAGTGTTTGTCAAGAGTTTTTTTTTTCTCACTATCAAAGTTAGAGGTAGTGAGAGGTGGAAAAATACACTTTCAAGCTGCGCTTGTTAATGAACACATATTCCAGTTACATAGTTACTATTGAACAAAGAACTACCTTTCCACATAATTTCTGCCACTTTTCTCTTTTTTTTTTTATAGAAGTGTCAAACGCTGTTTCTGCAACATTGCTTTACTAGTTAGATTGATTATACCTCTAAGTATCAACATATCTATGTTTTTGAGGGATCTTATGTTGCATTTTTTGGTATGTATGTATCTCTGAAAACAAGCATGCATACTAAGCGAATAAATTAGGAATCTCTATCTAGAACAGAACGAATTTTATGTGTACAGTGCTTAGTTGGTCTCGGATCTTAAAGTTCACATATATCTCGAATGATATTGATGTTTGTAATAGATTATCTGTTTAAGTAAGCTTTGGTTAGATATTTATTACAAATTACATTACGTTGGATTTAATCTAATTTCAATGGGGATCCTTGCAAGGGTCTATACATTTTGCTCAATTTCAAATACAATATTTTGGGTTTAATGGAAAGCAATGCAACTCAATGTATCTGGGAAAGCGATGGTGATCAATACGTTTGTGAGCTCTACCATCATTTGTTTATGTTCATAATATTGAGGGAGCTTCATGAACTGTATTTTGATAGGGAGCGCTAACAAGCAAGGGATTCTCAAAATAAATTTGGCCATTTGTGCTATCGCAAATGTAGTTGGGAGGATGGGCGTAGTTGACCTTTTGACCATGACTTTCAAGCTAGCTATGAATTTCGTTGTAGAGGCTTGTATGAATAGAAGATATTTTATGGTCCAAAAATCATTATTAGAAGCAAGAAACAATTGAGCTTAACTGTTTCCTTATAGATCATTTTTTACCTCATCGCTCTCCTTTTCACGAGGTCTTGCCTCCTTCCAGGCTCTTGATCTTAATATCTCGCTTAATCGGAAATGGTGTCTGAAGTGGGCAAGTATCAGATGAGACTTTTAAGTTCCTTTCCCTATGAAATCCTCTAGTTTAGAATAAAAACGATTTTATGATGTGGAAAATTCTCCATCGAGGAGTTCATAATGATGTTAGAGCTAAAAAAACTTTGGGCTTCTCAATGGTATAAGTGTTTTCACAATAGTGGAGAAGACTTGGGAGACCTGTTCTTTTTACGACCAAGATTTTGGTTTTCATTTTTCACATGACTTAGGGAGAGGATGTGCACCATGGTGGTTTCTCCTTTGAATGGACTACCTGATGATACCCTCATAATAGAAAATGGAACTCTAGATGACGAACATGATGCTCTACATAAAGTTGTAGAATACATATACCTACATAGTACATAGAGAGCATGAGCTCAAATTCCATAGGGTTTACAAATGTTGTTGAACCTAGAGTCTTCAGTGGATAATGCTTCTATGTTTAAGAAGGAAAATATAAAAAAGCATTTAGTGGACTTTTGACCTTTCATATGGACAGTAACCATAAAAATCTCCCATGAAAGGCCCATATGTCCAATGTGAACTATGGGAGGAGAAAGAAAGAATGATGAGGGATACTTAGGTGTGAGCGTACAAACCATACCTCCTACTTGATGGGCATGTTACACATTGTACATTCAACTATGCAAGATTGTGAGTCAAGTAAACCCCATCAAGTGAAAACAATGTCGAGAGTTTTCTTATGGGAGAAATGTATTCAAAGAATTTGCAACATTATCATGAGTATGAAGCCTTTTTATAATAATGCACTCATTGGATAAGGAGTCTCTCATGAAGTGATACTATTCATGAGAACTTGTAGACGCACATACATAGAGATAGTAGAGTTATGAAATCTGACAAAAGTACACACAAAATAGAGATACACAAGAGAGTGTGCTCAAGATTGGGTACAATGTCCCCACATATACTTTGATGGACGAGTCTATCAAATTATGTGTATTTATAGTTATTTTTCATTACATCTTGAATAGAAGCTACATGGGGGTGGTGGTTTAAAAAGCATGCATTTATGAAAAATATTCTTTATTTATAAATCATCGTTTTCTAAGAGATCTTTTCTTTTTACAGAAACCTCCCTTTCTAAGGGATATACTATTTTTATAACAAATATATAAAATCCTATCTTCTAAATATCCTAAAAAGTATCTAAACAAATCCACATATGCTCGCTTCCTCATGATTCTTCACCTACTAAATCAAAACACAATCACATTAAGAACATCAAGATATTAAAATCCAGATAACAGTCCATAATTCCATAAAGTATCACATGCTTCCGAATTGACAAACAATTGACCTCAATTGATAAGAATAAAATGTAAATGGATGGCCACTCAAATGTCCCATCACTGAAAATCATAAGCATATTCCATGTAAAAACACATGCATGGAGATGGAAAATGGGAATTCCATGTGATTGTGAATGATATGCAAAAATCTAGTGGTCACAATGTGGAGTTAATGATGTCTTATGAATCCATTGAGGCTCTTCAAGTGATTTATTTTCATATTTAACTAAATTTCTATGATATTATGTACAAGTGTGTGTATTAATAACAACATAATGAAGTATTTTCTTTAAAGGTGAAATTTCAACATCTTCTTCAAGTAAAGGATTTCAATTAACTAATATGAAAAGAATTATGTATATTCCAATAAGAAGGTATGTCTAATCTAAAACCTTTCTCATTTATTTTTTGAATAATATAGAAAGGTCCATAATAATATGGTGCAACTTTAACCTTATGATGTTGTGAAATATTTTTCAAATATCTTTTAATTATCCATAATCGTTCAAAGTTATTTTTAATAAATGGTTTAGCTACTTGTTGCTTATCAACATTACACATGAAATGTTCTTCACACTTTTTAATGTGCTCATGAACCTCATGAAGTGTAGAAATATGATCTTTTGCAAAAGATTTAGCCATAGTAATATCAGTTTGAGTGGGATTCATGGGAGTGGGAAGATCTTTAACATAGACAATTTCATATGGTGCACGTAGAGTAGTGGTATGCATTGTGTCATCATGTTCAAAGTAGTAAAGAAATTTTTGCATCCCAATAACTTTGATTATCTAAAGAATAACAACATAATGAATCTAAAATAGTATTATTTGTAGCTTTACTTTGCTTCTACTTTTAGGATGAAATGCAGAGCTAAAGTCTATTTTGGAACCTAAATTCTAAAATAATGCAACCCAAAAGTGATTAAAAAAATGAACATCATGATAGAATAGAATAACGTTTGGAAAACCATGATGCAAAAAAAATACATTTCATAACACAATAGCTTGAGGTGGAGAAAGAGTCTTTTCTACATGAAACACGCTTGTTTACTAAATCCATCAACAATTGTCCAAATCATATGATTATAAGATGAAGTTGTATGAAGAAAACTAATAAAATCCATAGAAATGTTTTCCATGGTCCATTAGGTATTTAAAGTGGTATTCACAATCCAAATGGTTGACCATGATGTCGTTTTACACATTGACACACAATGCAATGGGAAACATATTGTGTAATATTCTTTTCCATATTTTGTGAAAAGTTGAATTCATTACATGTAGAAATAGTACTTTGTATACCCCTATGACCGATATATGGAGGTTCATGCATCTCTTTCATAACAAATTGTTTGAAATCTTTCGTGAAGCATAACTTGTGTTGAATATACAAAAATGCATTATGAAAATTGTACTGATCCTCATTAGATATTGTAGAATTATTAAAAGAACCCCACATTTGTGAAAAATACAAGTGAGATTCATAAGTATGAATCATGTCATGAAATGAATCAATATGGATAGCACAAATATTATGATTGAAACAATATTAGTTTGTGCATATGGGAAGCGACTAAGGGCATTAACTAGAACTTTAGTTTTGCTAGCTTGATATTGAATTATAGGCTAAAAACTTTGTATGAATGAAGCCCATTTCATGTGTCTTTTGGAAACCCATGGTTGATTGAAAAAATGCTTTATAGCTTGTTGTTCTATATTGATTAAGACTTGAGAACTCATAAGGTAATGTTTCCAAATTGTTAAAGCGTGCATAACATCTAAAATTTTCTTATCATATGTATTGTAATTCTTTTGAAAAGGTTTAAGTTTCCTACTTTCAAATGCAATAGGATGATCATTTTGCATTAATACATCACCTTTGCCTAAACCATTAGCATCTCTCACTACATTCAGAAGTTTGTGCAAAATCCAGATCGCATGTTTGAGTTTCTCAAACGATTGTTGCTACGCTAATCACCATTTAAATTTGAAGTTTTTCTTCAATAATATTGTGTGCTAATCACCATTTACAAATTGAGGTATCGGCCATTCTTCAATGACTTTAATTTTCTTTGGATGTACATGAATGCCTTGACCAGAAACAACAAGTTCTAAATACTCCAATTCTTTTTTTGAAAAAAGAACTCTTTTCAAGATTGGCATAAAGTTTGTTTTTGCATAAGAAATTAAGGATTATTGCTAAATGATTTTTATGATCATCATCATTCTCACTATAGACAATCATATGATTAGAGAAAACAAGAACAAAAGCTTCGTAATAAAGAAACATGCAAAAGGAATGAGAATAGAAAATTGTTTTGTTCATTCGATTGAGGATCTAACATCAAATTGTAAGATAACATAAGTATATGGCATACATTATGCACATGGACTTTGAAACCCTCAATGTAATGTGCAACCTCATCTCCAATCTTGAGAACTTCACAATAGTAAGAGTCGTCAAGTCTTAGGATACCAATACACTCTATTCCTAAGTAGAGAAACATTCTTATGTGGTGTCGCATGGAAAGGGGCCCCAAATCTAGTATCCACATGTGGCAAAGAGAATTATCGATAGGAGTCTCATTGGGCATAGAACTCTCAAGTTTCAACACATAAATATCATAAAAATAGCATTAATTTCTTCTATCTTCATAGTCAAAGAAAGTCGTGGCGGTAATTGTTAACATGCCCATCCAGATTATGTCATTTACCTTTAGTATTCTTTAATGCATAGTAGTCTTTCTTAATATGTTCTCCCTTATTAAAATAGTAGAGATCCATATCCCTTTCCCCTTGTCTGTTTCTAATCTTATTTTGTTGACCAATCCTTTACTTGGTCTGACTCCTACCACAATATTGATTCTTCCCTTGGTAAAAATCAGAAAGATTTAGATGAGCAAAAACACTATTTTTCTCCTTCATGGAAAGGTCATATAACTTTCTCATCAAACACACTTTATTTGATGTTGTTTCTTTCTCATATGTATTGCACAACTTGTTCCAAAGCTCCTCTCCACTTTCAAATTCTAATACTATGAATTAAAGATCATCTTCCAAGTGAAAATAAATATTAGACATAGCCATTTCATTCAACTAATCCCAATCATCATCATCCATGTCATGAAGCTTCTTTGAGACTCCATTTACTGGCTTCCTTTCCCTCCTTAGAAACAACACATCTCTAATTTGATTCATCCATAGAGCAAAGTTTTGTGCCATCAAAATTTTCAGCTCCAGATGGTCTTTGTTGTACAATTTATGGCTTCTCTTGGGAACACTAGCACTAGATCCACCATAAATTTAAACCTTCCAATACACTTGTAAGATGAATCAAAAGCTAAACTTTCAGCTATAAAGTTGAATGTACATTGCTCGTAAGACACAATCTCAAGTGTCTCTAGCTTTAATATTGATATTTTAGCCAATCCTTCCACCTATATAGTCAAAACCTTTCAGAAGACTACCAAATTCACTTCCAATTTACCATAATTTTTTAATTCGTTAATCTATCAGATAATCAATGTAGAGTACCCAAGAAGACACTCTGAAGGTTCAAAAGTAATTAAAACATTAATTATCTTCACTCCTATAATTACCAAGCAACTAGGACTTCATGGTAGGAAAACCTAATGTTAAGCGGTCCATGGAGAGGACACTACTGGAATGGGTGACCTCTCACAAACTGCTATTATTTTGGCCAGTGGTGCCAATGGTGACTTAAGGGAATCAAATGACAAGGTATGTCAATTTCTATGCTATGGTTGCTTTACAAATATGTGCATAATACATAGACCTACAAACTGCACTAAGAGCATGAACTCAAATTTTCTAGGTTCTACAAATATGTTCAAACCTTGAATATATGGCAGACCATGCCATTATATGTTTGTTTCAAGAACATATAAAAGAGTTTCCATCAACCATTTCGCCTTTAACATGGATGCTAAACATAACACATTTGCCTTTACTAAAAAGTAACAAGTTTTCCTTGATATTAGAATACCTCTACATCAAGAATAACTCATAACCTCAAGCAATTTGTGAAAACTAATGCCAAATTATCAAGACTTGAGTTAAGTGTGAAGAAATTCATTACACAGAAAAGTCTGCTACACTTAATCCACTTATTGACTGATCAAGTGTGTAAAGTTTTCAATAAAACTTTATAAAAGGTGTTGCTAGAGTTTGAGCACGTTCTCCAAGTTAAAGCTCTCCAAAAAAATTAGTAGATCTTGAGATTTCCTACAAACAATGTACCTATGTCTGAAACTGTTCTTCTGTGTAGTTGGCTTTGACACCTGCAACTTCTAGTGCATGATTCTCCCAAACTATACCGTTTTTAATCAAATGATTTTAGCTGCAAGTAGCTTGCCTCTTAAATTAAAGAATGAGTGCTTACTTTCTTAAAACTTTACACTATGGAGGGAGATCTGAACAAAACATTGACCATCAAGTTTGCACATGTACCTCTCTTCACTTCTTCTCTTTACACATGTAAATGTTCCTACTTAAAATTCTCTCAGTCTGAGTACAATTAGGCTCTCAAAACCTCTACAAAGGTCACTTAACTATAGAATTAGACTTGTACAAAAGCATTCCTCAAGAAGATAAACAGAAAAGGAGCACAAAGCAAGAGATCAAGGTGCAACTTTCTTCTATTAAGAGAAAATATACATTTGATAGATAAGCCATATTCTTCTCACTCTGTAAAGTCTCTAATGACTTCTCAAACTTTTCATTCATCATCTCTCTCTCTCAGATTACATCTATATTCAAGTATATATAGACATTACATAGTGATTAATCATAGATTCAAAGGTTTTCATGAACTAATTACAAGAGTAATAAGCCTCATATGGTGATCTTTGCTTTACTTATTGACTTCAAACTTTTTCCTAATCATCAATTGATGATTGTCTTACACCAATAGAGGGTATTGTTCCTTATAGTGACTTAAATCAATCCACTATAGTTTACACACATCCAAAGAGTCCCATCCTTCTTCTTTAAAAATAAAATAGCAGCTCCTACTAGAGACTTTGAGTGTTTCATAAGCCGCTTTGCTAGATTCTCATCAACGATCTTGCATAGTTCTATAAGTTCTTATGGGGATAGTCTGTAGATTGGTCCAAAGGGCGGTTGTGCTCCCGCTTCAAGTTATATGGCACAATCATAAGGTCTACGCTTTAGGAGGATATCTGCATCCTTCTTTTCAAAAACATATTCAAAGCTTTTGTGGTGATCGAGTAGCTTTTGTATTGATCATGTAGTCACATGGGATCCTCTTTCTTGGATTCTTGAGTTGGTATGGCATAGATCATATATGTCGGTTCCTTCCTTATTGCATGTATGAAGGCTTTGGCTCTGACATCTATCGAGTTCCCCTAGATATCTCAACGGATGATTTTATTCTTTTCCCAATTAATGTTTGGATTATGTTCCTTTAACTAGGGCATTTCAATGATAACTGGATGTATTGGGCTCGATATGACATTGAAAAATATATGGGATTCATGGTAACAAATGTGTACTCTTAATGGTGTGGTTTCCATGGTTATATTCCCACATGCTAGAGGTCGACCATCTACTACTTCAGCTACTATTGGTTTGTTCTTCTGAAGTATAAGAATTCCATGTTTCTTAACCAACCGTTCATTGATGAAACTTGAGGAGGCTCCTGAATCTACAAGGGCTCTAAGGGGAAGATTCTTCTTGGACATAATTAACTTTAGAGGTGCAAGACATGTTTCTATGGGTGTAGCTGGAATTATGAGACTTTTTATTATATCATGGTCTAGGTGTACGTTATCCTTTACAATTGGACTTCCTAGTCTCCTTGCTCTACAAGGTTGGTTGCAACTATGGAGTTTGTTCTCTTGTTAGGACAATTAATTGCAATATGGCTAGGGTTTCCACAATATAGGCATAACTTGTTATTTTTCCTCTTCTATTTCTCTTCTGGTGTTAGAGGCTGGAACATAGTTACATCTATGTGCTTAGGTTTGGGAATAGAATCATCTCTAGGAGTGGGCTGGAATGGTTTCCATTAGCGAGGTCTTCCTTCAACTTGTTTCTCTTGTTTCATTTCAAAAAGAGAGTTACGACATTGAATAGCTTGGTTGATATATTCACTCAATGTCTTCACCTGTGGCATCGTGAGTGTAAGGTCCTTTACATCATCTCTTAAACCCCATCTAAATTTTCTTATCAAATAATCTTCATCCCAATTGAGATCACATATCAACTCTCTAAATTCTAATGCATAGGTAGAGACACGATAGTTACCTTGACGTAGCTTCCAGGGTTTTGTTTCTTCCACTCGACTTGTGTCAGCATCTCCAAATGTGGTGGTGAGTTCTCAAAGAAATCCCTCATAGTCATGGAGTATTGCCATATCCTTCTCCAAGTTTGGGGAAAACCATGATAATGCTTGGCCATGGAGTAGGGTTCCAATAAAGCCAGCCTTGGATGCATCGTTGAGGTATCTATAAGGCTGCATACAGATGTAAAATTTGACTTATTGTACGAACCCTCGGAACTTTGTGCAATCACCATCAAACTTTTCTGGCATGCAAATTTTGGGTTCCTTCATGAAATATGAACTAGGACATTAGTTCACTTTAATGCATCCTTTATTTGCTTGAAGATTCTCTTGTTCTTGTAGTTCCTCGATGAGCATGCCCACATGCACCGGATGTTCCATCTCGACTTGTATCTATCTACGAGTTAGGTCCTTGATTTTTTGCTCAATGGAGACTTTGAAGTGATGCCACAATCTATTCATAAGCATTGTCCATGATGCCTAGTCTTGAATAGAAGCTAGTCTTGCCAAAATGCGAGGGGAGCACTAGATTGTGCTCTCTGACTACACTAGACAAGATTTTCGAAATAGAATTCTGACTACAAGAACACCCACATAGGGAAATGATGCAAGAATATGTGATTGATACAAGATGTCCCACAACCCAGGACTGATAGGTATGGATAGCTCAATTAGAGATTATATATGTGGAAAATGAATCAAGAAAGAAGTTGAAGAAATTTAAAACAGATAGAGGAGGTGATTTTTTGTCAATAGAATTCAATAACTACTGTGAGGAGCATGTTGTGAAAAGAAAACTTACCATAGCTCATACACCCTAGCAAAATGGCATTATTCAATGTAGGAATCGGATAGTAGTTGAAATGGCTTGTTCTATGTTAAAGGTTCAAGGAATGCCTGATTCATTCTTGGTAGAGGTAGTCAACATCCTCAATCGAAGCTACACAAAAGCTCCGAAGGGGATGACTCCTTGAGAAACATATTATGGTAAATGTCTGAGGAGCATTAAATTGTGATCTCTGACTACAGTAGACAAGATTTTAGAAATACACTTATGATTACAAGATCACCTATGTAGGGAGAACAATACAAGAATATGTGATTGATAGAAGACATGCCACAACCCGAAACTGATAGGTATGGATAACTCCACTAGAGATGATACATGAGATCCCACAACCTTAGATGGTAGGTAGGAAACAAGATATGTGGGTTACAAGAATTCCTTTTAGGGATATGAACTAGATACAAGAAATAACTAGAAAGGATCTCATACTATGAGATTACAACATGACAAGAAAGGATGTCCATATACAAGACTAGACAAAACTAGAGCAAGAGACAAGACTAAAACTTGAATTGAAACTTGAAAGTACTTACTTGGTGATTGCCACCCTTTGAGCTCCCAATACTGGCATTGGAAACACTCAGAACGAATGTGGCAATCCCCTCCTTTATAGGTCTTCAAAGGCAATGCTATATGGTGGCTACGACTTGATGATATCATCATAATATCATCGACTTGAAACAAGACTTCTTCGTGTCAGAGTTAAGCAAATAGAGAGTCCATCTTGGGGTTTTGTATGTTCTAAATGCAATGGTGGCATTAGTTTCTCCAAAATCTTAACCAAATATGAGATATAGGAAATTCGCATGGAATCCAAGGTTTAAGATGATTTTCTTTGTGTCCATGACATCACCTCCCCCTCAAGGGATGAGTTCCACGAGGAGCGGCCATGTTCTCTAACTTGGGTTTCATTCGATTCTTCTTATGGAATTCACAAACCTTGATTTTTGCTCTCTGAAGAGTTTCTATAAGCTCCCGAGTACGATCACTAGTGTTATATGTTTTCCAACGAATAAGGCATTCCAATCTTCCTTGAGAGATCCTTGAATCTAATACATGCATGACCTCAAATTCTTCATGATCCTTAATCTTGAAAGGTGGTGAAGGACTGTGTCTTCCTTGAGCTTCCTTAGGTTTGTCACAAGATAGGTCCTTTGAGCTTTTAGTTGTGCCCTATAGTGTTTCCAAGATCTTTGATGGAGTGCCTTGAGTAAGCACGCCTCCTTGATTGGACATGAACTCCTCCTTGTCCTTTATCTTCTTGTTATTATCGTAATTTGTATGCTCCATACCATTTGTAATGAATTATTGGCCTTCAAAAGTTCTTGATTCAAATTTCAAAGGACTAGTTTCTTGATTATTCAGCACTTCTAGCTCTTCGACTTGGCTTTCTTCGAATAATTGATTCTCACATTGAACTACCTAATTGATAACATCCTCCAAGGTATTTGCTTGAGGCATGGATAGCAAGAGATATTTGACTTCATGATTGAGGCCACTTTGAAACTAATTAACCATGAAGTCTTCTTGATATGTGGTTCCACAAAAAAACATCTTGATATTCAAGGCATAGCTTGAAACCGATCGATCATGTCGTAACGATCTTCTCATATTTTGGACATGTTCAATCAAGTCCTTTGTGGTAGACTGGATCTCCTTGCATAGGGAATCCATGGTGCCTGATCTTGATGAAGTCAGTCTTGCCAAAATTTAACGGGAGCACTAGATTGTGCTCTATGACTACAGTAGACAAAATTTTGGAAATACACTTATGATTACAAGATCACCTATGTAGGGAGAACAATACAAAAATATGTAATTGATACAAGACATCCTACAACCTGGAACCGATAGGTATGGATAACTTGACTAGAGATGATACAAGAGATCCCACAACCCGGGATCGTAGGTAGGAAACACGATATCTGAGTTACAAGACTTTCCTTCATGGATATGAACTAGATACAAGAAATAACTAGAAAGGATCTTGTACTACGAGATTACAATAGGACATGCAAGGATGTCCAGGATAGAAAAGACTAGAGCAAGAGAAAAGACTAGAACTTGACTTGAAGCTTGAGAGTACTTGGTGATCGCGACCCCTTGAGCTCCCAAGACTCACATTGGCAAGAGTGAGAATGAATGTGTCCAACCCCTCCATTTACGGGTGTTCAAAGGTGACGCTATATGGCGGTTATGACTTGATGATGTCATCATGATATCATCTACTTGAAACAAGATCTTCGAGTGCCAGAATTCAACAAATAGACAATCCATCTTGGGGATTTGGCACGTTCCAGATGCAATGGTAGCATTGATTTCTCCAAAATCTTAACCAAATACAAGATATAGGAAATTCACATGGAATCCAAGGTTTAAGATGGTTTTCTTTGTTTCCATGACAATAAAAAGCCTTCACTTTTGCATTTCAAAATTTTTGGTTGTTTTAATTATGCACATATTTGTGATTCAATAAGATCAAAGTTGGATTGAAAAAGCAAAAGGTGTATCTTCATAGGATATAGTGAAGAGTTTAAAGCATACAAGTTGTGGGATCCTGAGGTAAGGAAGATTTTTGTCAACCGAGATGTGGTGTTTGATGAACGACCACATTTAGTAGAAGATAAAGATAAATTTACTATCTCAACAAATGGAGAAATATCTCACCTTGTGCCTATCAAAAGAGAGGTTAATGTTGATGACGAGGAAACATCTTATGGTGAAATTTCCTCAGTAAAAAGCCAACCACCTATAGCTGCAGAGTGTAAGCCACTACCAAAGTGGGCACAACAACTCTTTGATGATCCCAATCCACATGTAGATGTACCAAAACCATCCTCAAGTGGATTACGAGGATCAAAGATAATGGAGGAGCAAAGAAGAGCATCAAAACACAATGTTAACATGGCTCTAATGGTAGATATCATGGGCTCAAGGAACTTATCACCATTCAAGAAGCCCTTGATGATCCAAGTTGGAGAGCGGCAATGCAGTCTGAGTATGATAGTATACTCAAAAATGATACATGGGATCTAGTCGACTTGTCACCAAAGAAGAAGGTAATAGGTACTAAATGGATTTGGAAAGCTAAGTATAGAGCAGATCGCACATTAGAAAAGTATAAGGCAAGATTAGTTGCATAGGGTTTTTCACAAATCAAAGGATTTTATGTTCAAGGAAATTTTGCACCAACAACACGCATGGCAACTATTTGGATGGTACTTCTAGGCCCTACACAAAAGGCCTGTCCTATTTTTTTGATGGATGTTAAATCTGCATTTTTGAATGATGACCTCAAGGAAGAGGTATATGTATCTTAACCACCAGGTTTTGAGGTGCCAAATTCCAAAAATAAAGTCTCCAAGTTGAAGAAAGCTTTGTATGGACTTAAGCCAGCACCACAAGCATGGTACCAAATAATAGGGCGGTAGAAAGCACCAAGTGTGCAATGTTATTAGAGAACCAACGACTGATCTGATCCATTAGTGGAGCCCATCACCTCTGACATTTGAACCTGACGTGAAGTTCCATAGAACTTTGGTGACCTAGGCGGTATATATGCACATTTCCATATTCATTCATATGATTTGGGAAATTGATGTGGTAGCTTCTTCGCTTTGGAAGCATGAGCTAGATCAAAACCTTGTACGTCTTATTAGTGTTGAGGGAAGGTTGACATGACCTAAGCACCTTCACAGAGACTTGCAAGTGGCTGAACCTCCATGCTTCATCCCTCTCATCGATAGATAGAAGTGGCTATGTTGGCACACAAAGTATACTTTTAGATCTCAATTTTAGATCTCATTTTTTGTTTTTTAACAAAAACAAAAAATGTATTGACTGGCACATATGCAAACAGGTTGAACCTCTTCTACAAGCTGATTCAAGGTAATTGTTTCCCAAGATCTTTTAAAATTTTCTAAGTCAAAGAGGCTCCAACTGAAGTACCAGTGTCAAAAGGGTCAAACAGGATCAAACTAGAGTTCAAGCCCAAAAGGGTCAAAGAGGCTAAAGCCCAAGATTGATCCTCAGAAGGGTGAAAGAGGCTGAAACACAAAACCAAGCCTCTAGCTTGAGTGAAGAACAAATCAAAGTTATAGCGGCTCAAACTCAAAAGCCAGCCTCTAGGTTGAGTGAAGAAAAAGTTGAATTCATAGCAGCTCAAACTGAAAAGCGATCCTCAGAGGAGTGCAAAAGAGCAAAAGCAAATCACAACGTCTCAAACTCAAAAGAGAGCCTCTAGCTTGAGTGAAAATAAAAAAGAAACTAGAAAAGCTCAAACTTAAGGTTGAGGCTATCGGCTGGCAAGGAACACATGCTAAGTTAAGCATTTTTGCACTTGAAAAGATAGCTTTCACTTTCGTAGAAACATAATCTTTTTTTTTGCAAAATTGCTTTGAACATGAAAACAACACTTTCACTTGTAAAACTAACACTTTTTTTTAGATTTGCATACTTGCATATTTGTCTTTCTTGAAAAAGTATAATAAGAGTTTTTTTATATGCATATCTTTTTATTTGCAAAAACCAAAAACATAGCACTATAAGAAAACAATATAACCTATTTAGTTACTGTTCAAAAAAAAATGGAGATAAAAAAGATAATTAAAGAATATCCAAAATCATTCAAAACTTGAATCGAAGAACAAAATGGACGATTTTTTTCAAACACATGATGCATGAAAATCAATATCAAAAGGTTGTAGAAGCCCTATTAAAAGAAAAAGGAAATTCATAGGGTTAATGTAACTGAATACTTAGATGCCTTTGAGGAACTTGTCGAATTTCTTGGTTTACTTGAATAGAAGTTTATTCCCTATTTGCTAAGATTGAAAACCGGATTTTTGGTTGTAGCAACCAAAGCACATGATAACCTAAACTTGGAGGAATTTAGAAAAGAAATCCATAAGGAGTTTTAAGTTTAAGATTTTAGTCAACATAGTAGAGGAGGATTCATGAGGTGGATTAGCTCACTCAAACCTCAAACAACCATTACACAACTTCGTAGTGTGTTTATGAATGCCATTCTTGTTATTGTGGATAGATTTACAAAGATGGCACACTTCATTCCAACTACCAAGGCAATCACAGGTGGAGTGACTCCTAGATTTCTTCTTGGATACATCTTTAGGCTTCATGGATTATCAAATGATATTGTCAGTGATGGAGATCCATAGTTCATATCCAGCTTTTGTAAGAGACTTTGCAAGCTCCTTGGTGTTCAAGTTAAACTATCTATAACAAATCATCCACAAACTGATGGACAAAAAAAACAAGTGAATCAAGTACTAGAGCAATATCTTTGTTGCACCATCAATTATCATCAAAACAATTGGATTGAGCTTTTACCCTTTGCAAAGTTTGCATATAACAATAGTATTCATGCATATACTAAGAAAACTCCCTTCTTTGCAAATTATGGACAACATGACAAGATGGATATACAACTCTCAAATCATCTCAAAAATCTAGCTGCCATATACAAGGCCCAATACCTGATGAACATTCACAAAGAAATCAAGGAGTAGATCCATAAAGTTGAAGAACAAAATAAGTACTATTAAAATCAACATCGTGTTGAGAATCCATCGTACAAAATTGGGCATAAATTATGGTTACTCAGAAACAGTTTGCAAACTTCAAGGCCTTGTGCAAAGTAAGATCATCAAAGATTTGTTCTATTCACCATGTTGGCCAAGATTAATCCAATCAACTTCAAGATCTACCTACCGAGTACCATGAGAATACAGCTAGTTTTCCATGTATCCATGTTCAAACCATATTAGATTTCACCATTGAGGGGGGAGAGACCTAGTCCTTTACCACCTATCAAGATTGATGATCATGAAGAATTTTGAAGTCGAGCATGTCCTAGATTCGAAAAATATCCCAAGGAATATTGAAGTACGTTATGCATTGGAAAGGGTATGACATCAATGATCGTACTTGGGAACCTACTGAAAACCTTCAGAGAGCATCAATCACGGTTCGAGAATTCCATAAGAGAAATCCAATGAAGCCGAGACGAGAGAACATGATGGCTCCTTGTGGAACTCGTCGCTTGAGGGGTAGGTGATGTCATGGACAAAGGAAACCATCCTGAACCTCAAATTCCATGTGAACCCCATACCTCATGATTTTTTTAAAATTAGGAGAAACCATTGCGTCCATTTCATCCACAACATGCCAAAACCGTAAGAAATACTATCTTCTTGCTTGCTTCTGACACCCAGAGATCATGCTTCTAATTGATGACATCATTGATGAAATCATCACTTTGTAATTGCCCTTGAACCACCCTTGGAAAACCCATATAAGGAGAGGTTGGCCACATTCATTCTGAGTCTTGCCAATACCAGTCTTTGGAGCTTAAGTAGTCATGACCGCCAAGTAAGTACTCTCCAAGTTCCAGTTCCTGTCCTTGTCTTGTTCCTTGTTCTAGTCTTATCTAGTCTAGTTCTTGGAGATCCTCTCTTGTCCTGCTATAATCTCGTAGGTTCATCTTCCTGAAGGGAGTTCTTGTAATCCGGATATCTTGTTTCATACTTAGGATCCCGGTTGTGGGATCTCATATATCCTCTAGTCAAGCTATCCATACCTATCAGTCCCAGGTTGTGGGACCTCTTGTATAAATAACATATTCTTGTATCATTTCCCTATGTGGATGTCCTTGTATGAGAATTATATCTCGAAAATCATGTCTAGTGTAGTTAGAGAGCACAATCTAGTGCTCCCCTAATAAATATGACCTTCATCCAACATGCAATTTGGGATTCCCATCAATTGGGTAATGCACGCTTGGCTTCTCATCATAATTGGGGCCTTACAAAATGGGCATACAATCATGAGGGGTAGAGATTGATCAGATACTAATAGAATTTCTAGATTGTTTCTTGTACTTATATGTCTTGGAAACTTCACAGATGACAATGTATGTGTAGCTCCAACAAGCATCATATCTGTTAGCAAGAAGGGTTTTCACTTTCAATAGAGCCTAGTTACAAGCCAAAGATTGATACTTTCAGTTGCAAAGAAAATGGTTATTCAAATCTTCGATTGTGAAATGGATAACAAACTTATGAGATCCCTTCTTTTTGCACTTCTTTTAAATGATACTTAAGGGTTCAAATTTCTCATGGAAAATCCAACGAGTCCAAGAGCATTCCTATGGCTAAAAACAAAAAGTTAGTAGAAAAAGAAGGACTTGAAAAGTAATCTTTTTTTATAGCCATCCAGGATCTCTACATGTTATAAGTCAATCTACTGCCAGTTGGAACAAAGGCCTAATGAGTATAGATAATGTTCCAAACATCAAATTCAGACCAAGAGTTATAGCCTTCCATAAGAAATTTGCCAATATTTCTCTTTATAAGATAAGCCCAAAATTCATTAGAAGTGAGGGATTTAAGGATCCACTTAGCAGAGAATTGATGAGACATCTTAGCAAGACATAGAATCCCAATCCCACCTTCCTCCTTAATAGAACAAACTTTCCAAGAAACTTTAGGGATACAAGAACCATGACAATCTCCAGTCCACTACACTCTCCTATACAAGGATGAGACATCTTAGCAAGACATAGAATCCCAATCCCACCTTCCTCCTTCATACAACAGACTTTCCAAGAAACTTTAGGGATACAAGAACGATGACAATCTCCACTCCACTAGAACCTATGATTGGACCCGATGATAATGAAGGAACAAAAAGAGATGTTGAATCACAAATGGATGTGCATAGGCTATGATACCAATGTTGATTGGATCTTTCAGATGCACATATGCAATAGTTCTGTAACAAAATCTCACAAAAGTACACACAAAATATAGATAGACAAGAGACTAAACACAAAATTGGGTACAATCTTTCCCCACGTACTTTGATGCATGAGTCTATGAGATTATGTGCATTTATAAGTATTTTTCATTACTTATTGAATAGAAAATACATGAGCGTGGTGCTTCCAAAAGCATGCATTTATGAAAAATCTGGTTTATTTACAAATGATCACTTTCTAAGCGATCTACTATTTTTATGAAAAATATAAAAATCCTATCTTCTAAACATTGTTAAAAATATTTGAATAAATCCATGCACATTCACGCCCTCATGATTCTTCACCTACTAAATCAAAACACAATATCATTTGAAACCTCAAAACATTGAAATCCATATAAAATTCCATAATTCCATAAATTATAACAGAGAACCAGTAGTAATCCTGTAGGAGCAAGAGCAAGGAAAAGAATGGTCAACAAAATAAGAGTCGAACTAAACCAGGGAAGAGGGATATCAATTTCTACTATTTTCATAAGAACACAATGAGGCTCTTATGGTTATTTGTCTTTGCCACATGTGGTTGCAAGATTTTGGTGCTTATTTCCATGTGCCACCACATAACGAATGGTTTTGTACTTAGGAACAATGTGTATTGGTATCGTGTGGCTTGGTGACTCTTACTAGTGTTAAGTTTTCAAAATTGGATATGAGGTTGCATGGTTCATTGATGGTTTGAAATTCGATATGCATAATGTATGCCATGTACCTATGTTATCACACAATTTGATGTTAGCTCATCAACCTAATCAACTTGGTTACAAAAGAGTTTTCTATTTTTATTCATTTTGCATATCAAAAGGCAATATGGCTATTGCAAAAGGAAGCAAAGTTGGCTCACATTTATCACAAAAAAACACTTCTTATCTATTAGTGAGTAGCCTATGGCTTTTATTTGGCATGTCCATTTGGGCCACATGTCTCATAGTGGAATGGGCAATCTTTCTTGTCTAAGATACTTATGTGTGTTATTTTTTTTCTTATTTTTTATTTTGTGAGCATTGTCAAATGGAAAGAAAACTAGGAATGTTCATGAGGTGCACATTGACTCTTTAATTCAGCCTATAGATGTGCATGTTGCTATGGCCACAAGGTCATTAGGCTATTCTCTTTACTTTGTCGCTATCATAGATGATGCTACTAGAAAAGGTTGGTTATATCCTATTAATTGAAGGATAAGGTAAAACTAGCTTGTTGTAATTGAGACTAAAAAGGAACTCACCTTGAGGCTTTATACTCAGATAATAAAAAAGAGTATACTTCACATGAATTCAACCTTTCTGCTCAGCCTAGAGGAATTTGTAGAGAGTTTAGAGCTCCTTATACCCCAATATAGAATGTCATAGTTGAGAGAATGAATAAAACTATTCAATATAGAGTACTCTCTATGTTGCATCATGCAAACCTTTAACAAGACTTTTGGGTAGAGATGGCATTGTTTGTAGTTTATGTGATTAGCATTTCACTTATTCCTGCCAAAGGTCGAAAAGTGGTGCATGATTTATGGACACAGATGCCATCATATTACCATCATCTTTAATTAGTTAGTTAGCTATTTAGTTAGTTAGTTAGCTATTTAGTTAGTTATTTAGTATTTGTTATAGTTCTTTAATAGATCTTTAATAGTTATCTTTAATAATTATTTAATTATAACATATGTTAATCATGAAGTAAATCAAAGGTTTATAAGCACACATTTACACACGGTTATAACTAAGGACTTAGGAATAATAGGGTAGGATAAATTTAATGTGAAATATAAACATGTATAATCTTAAAAGTAGGTACTCATAGATTTCCTGAACTTACATATAGGCAAAATCATAGGAATGAACTCTCATACTCTTAAGGGTTCTTATACTCAGAAGAAGGCAAACACATAAGTCTAATAACTTAGTTTTCCATTCTCATAGACACATGTTTAATCACAACTGTTCATAGCCAAATAGCAACATAAATACATTTAGGTAGACAAATATAGGTATTCAAGAGAAGGAATTTAATTCAAAACACATAGTTACATACATATCTTCATATCTACATGGAATCAAACATGCATGAACATAAACATAAAGACCCATAAACATCAAAATACATTTATAGTCGTGCTCAGATATCAAAACATATGCATACATATGGGACAAACTCAAGAAAATACACACATGGTCATGATTAATATATGGATGCTCATAAGAGTTGTTTGCATTCAACTACTTAAGACTTCATAAACATGTGTAATTTAGATGAAAAGATGTCAATCAGTTCCAAATTTTCAGAGCTTTACTGTCTACATGTACTAAGAAGAAAGATTAGTAAAAAAAATGCACCAAAAGATTTGAGAGGGATAAAAGTTAACCATCTTGAAATCAAAATGTTTTTTTTTTTTGAATGTTAATTCCGATGTGGAAATCTCTCAGACAGGGCAATGGCACCTGCAGATCTTTGTCGAGACTGATCTCAACAAAGCTCTCCCCTAGAAGATTTACATTGACTTAGAGGAAGGGGAAGTGTGGCAGCAAGAAGTCACATACAAAAATTTTCCAAACACATGTTTTCATTGTCATCTTCAAGGACATAGGATTAAAGAGTGTCCTCAGAAAAAGAACACTTCTAAAAACAAATAGAACCAAGAAGTTGACAAAGGTGATCAAACTAGAGCACAAGCTCGTCCATCGACCACTGAGGAAGAGAAGGAAAGAGACACAAGGGTTTGAGAGACAGATTTAGAAGGATTCATAGAAGTTAGACATAGAAGGAAAAGAAGCCTTTGAGGGTCCTCAAAGACGAACCCCACAATCATAGCTCCCCTAAAAAACCTATATTGCAACTTGGAAAAGGAGATCAATGAGTTGGACTTTCCAAGAGGGAGTCCTTAGGAACTAGACACTGAATTTAAAACCCTAGAGATTGCCACTAACAAATAAGATAACCAAGAGGGATATATGTGAAGAGATGGATAGGTATGTGTTGAAGATGAAGAGGTGTTGCAAAATATTTGCTCTACACCAGCCAAATGAACTCCAGGAGTAGATGGTGGGCCCTTTTAGCTTGCCAATGGATGTATTAGACACCCTATGTACCTTGGAAGATCACTCTCAAAAAGATACATCAAAACAGATAAGTTGGAGTTAGCTCAGAGGTGAAAACTTGCTATTCTTGGTTGATACACCTGTCCAGTGTTTTACATAATTCTCTGAGCACAGCAGCAATTAGATTAATTCCTCTTGGGGAAGGCTAGGTAGCTTAAAGAGCTAACTTTAGAGAGTAATCTCATCAAAAATAACAAACCACACACTCAGAATGACTTTTAACAAGTGATGACATCATCCCGATTTTCACGGGCTGCTACAGAAATAGACCAGTGCGTAGAAAAATTAACATAACTCACGATGTAAGAATTTAATGATGATGAGAATTAATATGCTTATACTACACAGTAAGCTGAATCCAACAAGCTTAAAATCACTGAATTTGGATGAGTAAACACTGAGAAATGACTCTGACAAGATGACTGAAAAATTCGGGTACCTGACAGAGAAGTGAAGATGAACATACCCTGTTGACTTCAAATGAACATAACTGAAGATTCCAACATCCAAATGACATGCAAATTTGTGAGCATATAGTAGACTTATAGAGCTAACGTTACCAAGTTAAATCGCTGAAAATGATGAACCAAGTGCAGAGAAACAATCTCTGCAAGCTGACTGAGAAAAACTGAAGTAATGGCAGTGAGTAGTACACATCACAAGAACATGGAAAGATGAACTCAAATAATCATGAAAATGAAAGTATATTGCTTGTACAATACAATGACTTACTGATACATATGTGTGCCTTGTAATCACACCTTGATATGGCATAAAGCTCAGCTCTTGGAGGTCTTCACATAGGTCTCTCTAACCACGACTAAAACTGCCATCTATTTATAGTTGAGTTTGGGAGGCTAACTTCCCTCAATCACTCTCCAATCAATCAATGATTGATTTTATTCTCTACCTACCACAAATCACAAATTCGTGGCTCCTCTTTCCATTCTTGATCATGTGGGCTCAACCACTTAAGATTCTCTTACTTTTACATTAAGTAAACTCTTCAAAAGTTACAAGAGGTAGTTCACAAGTGAACTTTACATAGTCTTCATTTTGAAGCTTCTTTAATGACTTTGTGAGACTCAAGCCAATACTTAGGCTTGTCATAGACTTGCTCCAACAATATACAACAACTAAAGAGGACGGCTTCACTACTAGCAACGAAGAAAACTTGGATAGTGAGAGTTCCATCATCAGATCGACACTTTCGGAAAAGGTGATAAATTCACCTTTGTACAAGGTGAGTTATAAGGGGAAACAAACATTGGAAATCAATGCAGAGGACCTTCAAAAACAACTCAAACGCATCTCTTAGACCCATGTTTGGATTACCACTTCACGCCCTAGAGGGGCCAGTGGCATAGCTATTGGAATAAATAACTTTTGGTGGGGTAGAATTCTCAACTCCTACGAGGATCATAAATATCAGTGGATTGCTACCTCCTTTGGGAACCCCTTCCAAGACATAGTGGTCTCCATGTATGCCCCAAAGAAGGATTCAAAGAGGATTGACACCTAGGCCTCTTTCGACTCATTTTCCCACAATGTGATGGTTTGCAGAAACTTCATCATGGTGAAAGACCCTTCCGATCATTGGGAGTATAGGGGTGTACCATAGATGGACAAGAGAAAGACATTTGCGACAAAATCAAGCACCACCTAGACTTGGTGGAGATTAAAGATACAAATGACTTTTCTTGGTTGAACCTCCAATCTAGAGACGAATTGAGGAAAGCAAGACTTGATAGAAGATATATTGCTCAGAACATCATCCAATAGTGGGGCCAACCTAACATCTCTCAACACATTGACGTTGCCATATCGAACCACTACCCACTTACTCTCACTTTCAAACCGATTGCCAAACTCAAGAAAGTGTGTTGGCTTCATGCTTGCACAATGTCTTTCTCCTTTCCCTCTGTCCATCAAGAAATTTCCTCAGTTTGGACCTTGCAGTTTACCAATGGCACTTCACCGGCCAAGAGTTGGAGGGGGGCGGTCGAGAAGACTCATCAAATTCTGTTCATGACCAACAAGATGCTTCACAATGTCTGGTAGAGAAAGAGAAAGAAGCTCTATCATAGGCTCTGGCATCGTGCGGAGGAAGTGAACAAAGGGAACTACCAATACTAAATAGGAGTATGGAAAATCAGAGGTATGCAGAGATACAAGGAAGAAATTCAAAGGAAAAACCTACAAGTATTCTTCAAAGATTGATGGGCAGGTAAGGCTGACAAACCAATTAAGGAGATATATCGAATCCTCAAGAGGAAGCAATCTAGAGACTCTATTCCCTTCTTGATAAATTGTGATGGGGTTGAGTGAAAAACGGATGAATAAAACAGTGCTATTATTGTCGACCACTTTACTCAACTCCTAGGGGGTCTCGATTCTACTTTCTCCCCATAGGCGGGATTGCATGGCAACCATCTCAAGAGTCTCTCCCTCGAGAATCACACATAATGTAAGAATCCCTCCTTGAGACACCCATTTCAGATTTTGAGATTCTTTAGGTTATTGATAAGCTCCCCAATGGGAAAATCCCAAGTCCTCACGGCCTCACAAATGAGCTTTTCAAATCCTTCAGATAGACACTGGCCACTCCATTGTGCTTGGTTTGGCAAGAGGCAGTGCCTTTTGGTGCGCTTCCCGAATACCTAAACAATGGTGTCATCAGGCTTATCCATAACAAAGATAACAATAATAGGATTGAAAACTAGCACTGGATCATGATGCTTCAAATTGGGTACAAGATTCTTGCAAAAGTAATTGCCAACATAATTTCTTACCACTTGAAGATGTGGCTTTATGAGGACCAAAAAGGATTCATCAAGAGCAGATCAATATTGGAAGATATTATTGATATTTTGGAAGGCTTGGATTTTGCTGAAGAGTCCGAACAAGATGCGAGATTCATTAAAATTGACTTTGATAAAGCCTACGCTAGACTAGAATGGGACTTTGTCCTTCACTCCCTTAAAGACCTCAGTAACAGTCAAAAAATTGACAAAGATTATTGCTACTCTAATGGGAAATGCATTGAGACAAATAAATATCAATCGTGAACTATCAAAGGCTATCATATTAATTCGCTCTATTAGGAAAGGGTGTCCATTGGCCCCTCTACTCTTTGCTATTGCCTGGGAGGGGCTGAGCCGTCTTATGCAACATCACTTGGAAATGGGCCATATTAAAGGTCTCTCTCTACATCTTAACCAAGGCCAGATGATCATGAGGCTATTTGGAGATGACATGAATGCATTTGTGCATAATGATTTCAAAATCATTGAAACCTTTTGGAGGTGCTTTAATACATTCCGTGTGGCATCTTGCTCCAAAATAAACCTCCAAAAAGTGCTTTTAGAGCCATCACCGGATTGCCATCCCCATTGTTGGTGAACCATGGTTGTGAAATTATCCCTAGGGGTAGGGTCTTTTGCCTACTTGGTATTCCTATGGGCTTTGGTGTCTCGATGGAGCAATGATGGAGCTGGGTCCTTTCCAAACTAGACAACAAGTTAGCATATTGGAAGGGCATGCAAGTCAACCTCGCAGGTCGTGCCATGGTAATTAATACCTTCCTCATCTTGCCAACCATTTACTTTCTCTCTTGGTGGAGATTGAAGGATCAAGAGCTTAGCAAATTGGAAAGAATCTGTAGAAATTTTCTTTGGATGGGGACCCCAATAGAAGAGGGATTCTTAAATTTAAATGGTGCACTTGCATCAGCCAAATTTCTTGTGGGGGTTTGTGCATTATGGATATTGAAGACATGGCTAACAAGCTGGTGGTAAAATGGATCATCAGAGCTTGGTGCAACTATGAGACTTCTTGGGCCAAGCTCATTTTGAGGAACAAGAAAAAAAGTACACTGGTTGGCCTCCTTGGGTGGCAGGACTTGGGCCTCATTACCCTTCTATTCTCCCCGATTCCGATTTCCACTAAAGGTTCAAATCTTGTATGCTCCTTATGGAAGATTTGGAACAAGTTCAAACAATTTATGAGAATCATAGAAGATTGAAAATGGGCTGCCTGTATCAGACAAAATGTCTCAACCTGGTTTTTGATCAACGGCATTAGGGGTGTGGCTCCATGTGACCTCCAAAATGCTAAGAGGCTGTGGATAAAGGAATTTAGACATTGGAAATAGCTCTAGAAATAAGAAACTGACTAGTGGATCAGCTTTGAAGACATATACCCTAAAATAAGAGTGATCTATGAGGAATGGACTCTCGTTCAGGGTATATGCATCGCTTGGGAATGATCTAAAACCCATCTGCTTAGTGGGCACAATCTATTGTGCCATAAGGGTTTCATTTGGCGCAATGGCAATTGCTTGTCCAAAATTCCTAGAATCAAAGAGAACATGGACTATCATATCATGCCTAATAAGAATTGATGCTTCACTTGGAATAGGCTATGCTTGGATTTGAAGTTCATGTCTACCTAGAACCCCCTCATTGAGATAAAAAAGCCAATGCTCATGTGGCAGATTCTCTACCGTGGTATGTGAACCAATCTAAAGGCTAGAAAAATTTATGGTGCTCGGCCGTGGAGCAAGCATTTCCATCACAACATTGAGGATTTGAGTCACATCATCTTTGCTTGCCACAAGTCTCTCCAGCTTTGGCGAACCCTAGGGAATATTTTGTGTTTGTAGGAGCAATCACCTAGAAGCAAGCACTTTTGGCCAAAGTGATTGGCTTTTGAGCGGCTCTGTGGAATGCAATAAGAGGAGAAACCTTCTAGAAGATTTGGAGGGAGCAGTGTGCCTACAATTTTGGACACGTTCCTAAAGAATGGTGGATCGAGAAGTCTCTATTCCTCCATCACAAAAGAATCTACAACTACAACAGGCCCCTATCCTTTAGGCATCATAAAGTGTGTTCCATCTAGAACAACAAGCTTATATTCAAGTGGGTCCCACATGAGGGGGACGAGAGGGTTACTAAAATCCTTTGCAACACTCTCTAGATCAGAAAGTTATGCCCCCGGTTTCTGCGATTTGGAGGATCCCAAGGGAATTAGTCCCTTTCACTTCTATCATTTTCTTCTTTTTTAATTAAAGTCTGGGAGAGTAGGCCACGGCCGAACTTCCTTTTATTTACAAAAAGAAATTAAAAAGGAACACATAAAAAAAGCCCATGCAAATCAATTTAAGATGTATTAAAAACTACAAGCATACTATGCACGATACGAAGGTGAGTCGTCACGTAGAAATCTTTTGATTCTTGAAAAAATAAATATTCTTTCTATCCCTTCAATGTACTATCGAATAAGAAATGAGGCCTTCCGATTCTATAAAGGATCCATCTTCTTTAAAGTATTTGTGTTGAGATACAAATACTCTTTAATGTCTACAAGGAGGATTTTCTAAAAAGTGTAGGGATTTCTCCATGGATGATTTCTTAGGGGATGAGCAAGAGTTGACTACACATCTTTCCGATTTCCTAGAGTGCTTCACCTCTGATCAGTACCCAAAGTGTGATTGACCATCCAATATTCTCACTTAGTAGAGCCCCTTTGTAGTTGATGGTGAAATGCAACTTGAGGATTCTATTTGACGGTACATGAGTTCGATCCCCAAAGAATTAGAGAAAAATAACACACATAAGTAGTGTGGACTAGAAAGATTCTCCATTCCACTATGAGATATGTGGCTGAAATGGCCATGCCAAATAAAAGCCATAAGCTACCCAGTAATAGCTAACAACTATTCTTTTGTGATCCAAATAAACGATAATTTGAGCAAACGTTTTTTCTCCTTTTGCAATAGTCATATTGCCATTTGATATGTAACATGACTGAGAGTAGAAAACCATTTTGTAACCAAGGTCATTAGGTTGATGAGCTAACATCTAATTGTGTGATAGCACAAGTACGTGGCATAGATTATGCATATGAAATTTCAACCCATCAATGCACTATGCAACCTCATCTCCAATTCTAAAAACTTCACACTAGTAAGAGTAATCATGTCTCACTATACCAAAATGGTTTGTTCCTAAGTAGACAACCCTTCTCTATGTCGTGTCACATGGAAAGAAGCACAAAAGTCATGCAGCCACACAAGGCAAAGAGATTTAGTCATAGGAGCCTCGTTGGGCATGGTAGAGTTAAATTTCAACACATTAGTGTCATAAAAAAATTGTATTAATTTCTTATATCCCCATAGTCAAAAAAATGGTGTAGATAATTATTTAACATGCCCATCAACATTATTTCCTTCACCTTTAGCATTATTTAATGCGTAATAGTCTTTCTTCATATGTTCTTTCTTATGAAGATAATACTTCCTTGGTTTACTTGTACTCTTATTTTGGTAACCATTCTTTTCATTGATCTTGCTCCTACCATGTGTCATTCTCTATTATACTTTATGGACTCATGGAATGTTATATGGATTTTAATGTCCTCAGGTTATTAATGTGATTGTGTTTCGATTTAGCAAGTCAAGAATCATGAGGGTGTGAACAACCAAGATTCATTCATATATTTTTCAAGATATTTAGAAGATAATATTTTATATATTTTTTGTAAAAGTAGTAGATCACTTAGAAGGTGATGTTTTAGTAAAAATAGTAGATCGCTTAGAAAGTGACCATTGATAAATAAGGAAGATTTTTTGTCAATGCACATTTTCTGGAGAACCTCCCTCATGTATTTTCTATTCAAGAAGTAATGGAAAATACCTATAGATCCACATACTCTAATAGACTCTTCCATCAGAGTATGTGGGGATATATTGTATCCATTCTTGTATTCATTCTATTGTCTATCTCTATTTTGTGTGTACTTTAATGAGATTTTGTTACTATACTAACTTTGCATAGATGCATCTACAAGATTTGTTCAATAGTGGTATCAGAGCCTACGTGCATCCATTTTTGATTTGGCATCTCTTTTGGATCCTTAATTCTCATGGAGTCAAGTCATAGGTTTTGGTTGTATATAAGGCCATGGATCCTTCCCTTATTACAAGGGATTTTGGTACATCACCCCTACCTAGGGTACCGCTTTAGCAACAATTAAAAATTTTGTGGCACAAACTCCAAGATGCTCAAAATGGGATAAAAGAATGTGATGTTGCACTTCAACAAATGTAGAGCAATAACAAAAACCTAATTAGGTAGTGAAGGCCATTATCACCACTCAAGAAGAAGGCATGCACTCTAAGATTGGTGCCAAAAATTTCTCATTTTCTCAATTCAATGGGCAAAAGGATGCCCAATTTTTCCTTTCATGGATATAGTAGTTCGATGAATTTTATTCTCAAGAATTATATTCATAAATTTAAAAAGTGAAATTTGTTACTAATTATTTTTTACTCACAAAAAATGCATCAATGACAACAACCAATCAAGCCAAATTTTCCTTTGAAGTGTACTTTCACTACCTTTTAGTGCCCTCCTCAATCCGATATCTCACAAGTACACTAGAAAATTCCCTTAAACCCTACAAAACCTCCAACTCTTGGGTCTAAGATGATGGATCCTCAACAAAAAAGGCCCTATATAGCTTTCTAACATTGTTGTAAGATTCTTCATACTAAAGCTTAGTGTAGGTTGTGAACTAACAATATGAAACATTTCGAAGCTCAGGTATAGAACATGGAGGCTCTACATGAAGGTACTCATCTTGATTGGGCTGAAGAAGCACTAAAAAAAGACCTAAGTATCTTGGGTAAAACGTTTTCTATTCATTTGTTACCTTGCATGCAAGTTATTATTAATGATAAAGTTTTTAATTATATACATGATGATGGTAGCTCATGATCTTATGTCTTATACACTAGTGCAAGATCTAAAATAAAACCCACTTGCTTCTATATATAAAGTTAAGGCTGCATTTGAAGGAAATAGATATACTGTTAAAATTGAAGTGCATAATGTTTATATCTGTATAGCCTCATATGTAGATGAATGCACATTCTTAATTTCTTTTTTGGAGTCCAATGATGTTATACTTGGCATGCCTTTCCATTGTCATTATGACGTATCATTGATTGTCATACACACACAATTAGTGTTAATCTTAACAAGCAACATATTTCTTTGTTTACAATGCATGACTTATAACCGTTTCCATTCATACTCAAGTAAAATGTACATTCATAAATCATTGATGGCTTCCTATAAGGATTGCTTCATGGCTAATTTTCCTTCTAAATTACCACCTTCTAGGGGCTCCCTTGACCATTGTATAGACTTCATTCCTAGTAATTCTCTTCCCCATAAAGCACCTTATAGGCATGAACCTTTACATGAAAAAGAAAGAGATTGTCAAGTTAAGCATCTACTCCACAAAGGGCTTCTAAGGCCTAGTCCTTCTCCATTTGGAGCACATGTTCTCTTAATGGAGAAGAAGAAGAGATTATATGATGTGCATTGACAATTAAACACAGATATCCTATCCGTAGGATAGGTGATTTGGTAGAAAAACTTTGTGGACATATATTTTTAGCAAATTCAATCTTAAATCTAGATATCATCAAATACAAATGACATAAAATGAATTTTATAAGATTTCCTTTAGAACTCAAATTGGTCACTTTAAATTCATGGTAATGCTTTTTGGAGTTACCAATGCACCTGCTACATTTGCGTCTATGATGAATAACATTTTTCTTTATTACCATGCTTTTGTTCTTGTTTTCTTTGGTGATATAATTGTCTATAGTGAGAATGATGATGACCATGAAAATCACTTAGCAACAGTCTTTAATTTGTTATGCAAAAACAAACTTTATGCCAATCCTAAAAAGAGTTCTTTTTTCCAAAAAGAATTGGAGTATTTAGGACTTGTTGTTTTTGGTCAAGGTGTTCATGTAGATCCAAAGACAATTAAAGGCATTGAAAAATGACCTTTTCCTGAATCTATGAATAATGTATGCTCTTTTATAGGATTAGCTAGTTTTTATAGAAAGTTTATGATAAATTTTTCTTGTTTAGCACTTCCCCTCACATTATTATTGAAGAAAAGGTTAAAATTTGAATGGGAATTAGCGCAACATTAACCGTTTGAGATACTCAAACATGCACTTTCTCATGCACCTATTTTACAATTTCTAGATATTGCACAAACTTTCTATGTAGCTATAGATGCGAGTGGTTTAGGAATAGGTGTTGTATTTATGCAACATGATCATCCTATTGCATGTGAAAGTAGGAAACGTAAGCCTTCCGAAAAGACTTACAATACATATCATAAGGAACTTTTAGCTATTATGCATGCTTTAAAAATTAGAAAACCTTACTTTGTGGTTTCTCATGCTTTAATCAAAATAGACCAAAAAGCTATTAAGCATTTATTCAATAAACCATTGATTTCCAAAAGACACATTAAATGGGCTTCATTCATACAAATTTTTCAGCCTGTAATTGAATATCAGCTTCGCAAACCTAAAGTTGTAGTTGATGCCCTTAGTCGCTTCCTATCCCAACAAACTAATATTGTTTCAATCATAATGTATTTTCTATTCATATTCATTCATTTCATGACATGATTCCTACTTATGCATCTAACTTGTATTTTTCACAAACATGGATTGCTTTTAATAATTCTACACTATCTAATAAGAATCAATACACTTTTCATAATGGATTTTTGTATATTCAACACAAGTTATCCATCACGAAAAGCTTTCAAAAAATGTGTTATGAAAGAGATGCATGAACCTCCATAGATGGTTCATAGGGGTATACAAAGTAATATTTCTACGTGTAAAGTATTCTTCTTTTGACAACATATGGAAAAGCATATTACACAATATGTTTTCCATTGCACTATGTATCAATTTGTAAAATGACATCATGGTCAACCATTTGGATTAGTAATACCACTTTCCATACCTAATGGACCATGGGAGCAAATTTATATGGATTTTATTATTGGACTTCATATAAGTTCATCTCATAATGATATCATTTGGACAGTTGTTGATAGGTTTAGTAAACAAGTGTATTTCATTTGCTATAAAAAGACTCTTTTTGCACCTCAAGCTATTAAGTTACTTATTAAATGTATGTTTCTGCATCATGGTTTTCCAAAAATTACTCTATTAGATCGTAATGTTCATTTTTGTTCTCACTTTTGGGTTGCATTATTTAAAAATTTAGGTTCTAAAATAGACTTTAGCTCTCTATTTCATCCTAAAACTAACGGGCAAAGTGAAGCTACAAATAGTAAAATTTTGGATTTATAATGTTGTTATTATTTAGATAACCAAAGTAATTTGCATGAGAAAATTTTTGTAATAAATTTTGAGCATAATAACACAATGCATACCACTACTCTACGTGCACCATATGAAATTGTTTATGGTAAAAAGCTTCCCACTCCCATCACTCTCACTCAATCTAATATTCCTATGGCTGATTCTTTTGCAAAAGATCATATTTCTACACTTCATGATGTTCATGAGCACATGAAAAAGAATCAAGAACATTACATGTGTAATCTTAATAAGAAACATGTATCTAAACAATTGATTGAAAATGACATTTTAGGGTTAAGAACAATTAAAAGATGTTTGAAAAATATTTTGCAACATCCTAAGGTTAAACTTGAACAACATTATTATGGACCTTTCCGCATTACTCAAAAAATAAATGAGAATCCTTTTAGATTAGAGATACCTTCTTATTGGATTATACATAACCCTTTTCATATTCATTTATTGAAATCCTTTAAAGGAACTTTACCACTCACTCGTTTTTTGGATGATCTTCCTTTACTTGAAGAAGATGCTAAAATTTTTATTCCAGAGAAAATACTTCATCGTGTTGTTATTACTACACATACTTGTACACAATATCATAGATATTTGGTTAAATATAAAAATAACTCACTTGACGACCCTCAATGGATTCATGAGACATCATTAACTCCACATTATGACCACTTGATTTCTGCATACCATTTATAGTCACATTAAATTCCCATTTTTCATCTCCATGCATGTGTTTTTACATGGAATATGCTTATGATTTTTAGTGATGGGACATGTGAGTGGCCATCCATGTATATTTTATTCTTATCAAATCAAGCCAATTTATTGTCAATTGGGAGACATGTTATACTTTATGGAATAATGGAATGTTGCATGGATTTTAATGTCTTGAGGTTCTTAATGTGGTTGTGTTTTGATTTAGCATATGAAGGATCATGAGGGTGTGAGCATGCATGGATTTATTGAGATATTTTTGAAGACATTCTTAAGATAGGATTTTATATATTTTTTATAAAAAATAGTAGATCCCTTAGAAAGGGACGTTTCTGTAAAAATAATAGATCGCTTAGAAAATGAGGATCTATAAATAAAGCTATTTTTTCATAAATGTGTGCCTTTCGAAGCACCACCTCCATGTATCTTCTATTTAGGATGTAATGAAGAATACCTATAAATACACGTACTCGAATAGACTCATCCATCAGAGTATGTCAGGGACATTGTACTCAACGTTCAATTCAGTGTCTTGTGTATCTCTATTCTATGTACTTTTGTGAGATTTTGTTACTATACTATCTGTGAGTATGTGTGTCTCCAAGATTTGGTCAACAGTATCACTTCATTAGAGAATCCTTATCTAGTGAGTGCGTTATTATTGAAATGTTTCATACTCATGATAAAGTTGGAGATGCTTTGAATACATTTCTACTATAGGAAAACTTACGACACTATTTTCACTTGATGGGGGTTACTGGATTCATGATCTTGCATAGTTATATGTACACTATGTGACATGCCCATCAAGCATGAGATATGGTTTGTATACTCACACCTAGGTATCCTTCATTATTCTTCCTTTCTCCTTCCATAGTTCAGTTTGGACATATGGGCCTTTACTAGGAGATTTTTACCATTACTGTCCATATGAAAGGCCAAATGTCCACTCGAAACTTTTGTATATTTTCTTTCTTAAACATTGTGGCATTATCACCCAAAGAATCTAGGTTCAACCACATTTGTAACCCCTATGGAATTTGATTTCATGCTCCCTAAGTACTATGTAGGTGTACATATTCTACAACTTTATGTGGAACATCATGTTCCTCATCCCGAGTTCCATTTTCTATCATAAGGGTATCATGAGGTAGACCATTCAAAGGAGAAACCACGATGGTGCATCTCCATGTCACCACTTCAAAACGTATCCACAAGTCATGCGAAAATAGAGAAAAAAATATCTGGTTCATGAAAAGGAGAGGTGTCTCAAGTCCTCTCTATCATTGTGAAAACACTTATACCATTGAGGGGCCCCAAATTATTACTTTTTTAGCTTTAACATTATTATGAACTCCTCGATGGAGAATTTTCCAAATCATAACAACGTTTTTATTCTCAACGAGAGGATTCAATAGGGAGAGGAACTTAAAAGTCCCACCAGATACTTACCCACTTCAAACACCATTTCCAATGAAGAGAGATATAAAGATCAAGACTCTTCTTGAAACTAGGTATTTTTCACGAGCTATTGCCATTGTGCCATTTTATACTTCGTTCTGAGGACGATGATGGCCTAGAAGGAGGCAAGACTTCGTAAAAAGGAGAGTGATGAGTTCATGAATGATCTATAAGGAAACACCTAAGATCAATTTTTTCTTGCTTCTAATAATGGGTTTGGGACCACTTAACATCTTTTAATCATACGACCCTCTATCAAGAAATTCATAGCTAGCTTGATAGTCATGGTCAAAATGTCAACTACGCCCATACTCCCAACTTCATTTCCGTTAACATAAAATGGCCAAATTTATTTTGAGAAGCCCTAGCTTGTTAGCGCTCCCTATCAAAATACAGTTAATGAAGCTCCATCAATACTAAGCACATAAATAAATGATGTTAGACCTTAAAAACGTATTGATCACCATCGCTTTCCCACCTACATTTAGTTGCATTGCTTTCAATTAAACACAGAATATTGTATATGAAAATGAGCAAAATGTATAGACCCTTGCAAGGATCCCCACTGAAATTAGATTAAATCCAACGTAATGTAATTTGTAATAAATATCTAACCAAACTTAGGCTCAACATAAAGTTTACTTAAACAGATAATCTACTACAAGCATCAATATCATTCGGGATGTATATGAACTATGTGATCCGAGGCGAACTAAGCACTGTACGCATAGAACTCATAATGTGCTAGATAGAGATTCCTAATTAATTCGCTTAGTATGCATGCTTGTTTTCAGACATACATACATATCAAAAAATGCAATATTAGATCACGCAGATGCATAGATATGCAATAATCAATCTAACTACTAAACTACGTGTTAGGAGAGGAATGCAATGAAAGGTGTGTACTTATCCCGGAAAGATGATCCAAGAGTGTGTATTCTTATCCTTTGTTCAATAGTCACAATGAAACTGGAAAATGTGTTTAGTAACAACCGCGGCTGGAAAGTGTATTTTTCAACCTCTGACTACCGCTAAGTTTGATAGTGAGAAAACACAACTTGTTGACAAAGACAACTTGTTCCATGGCATCAACGAATACCTATGGCCTCAACGACGGCTCACATTACATTATTCTGCAGTCAGATGGCAACGTGGTGATGGCCACTCGAACGCAAATCGAGCCTCTTGATGCGGCCACCCTTGAAAGCTTGCAGCACGCTAAATCCGCTGGTGTGCTCAGCGAATCTCCATAGCACGCAGAAGCTTTAAGTAATTATGTAGTTTGATTTTGATTAATAATCCCTTCTACCTCAGAGCTTGTATGTGGACAGATCTAACGGTGGTGCTGTTGGATATCGACGAGCCAATACGCAAACAGGATACTGTGCTCATGTATGCACATGTATATAACTATGCTTCGTTTAAACCGTGTTATTCACGAATGCTAGACTATCAAACATTCTCATTTCCGATGATTAATCGCTCTCTCTCTCTCTCTCTCTCTCTCTCTCTCTCTATATATATATATATATATATATATATATCGATTCGTCCAGGAAGTTTTAAATCACACTCGATGTCTTTCAGTATTGCGCACTGTCAGAGATTAAATTTGACGCGTAGGTCAACATGTGTTAATCTAAGGTCACGCGTAGGTTCTCAATCTAATGTCACGCGACTTATTTGGATGCATATAGAGATAAGTATGAATATACATAAACAATGAGAGGAAAAGCATAAACTCAGTAGACAGGAAGCTATGAGATCCCATTATACTTCCATCAATGAAATGAGCGCCAATTGAAGCAGACATGAGAGTCCTTTCTCTTGAGAGTTCCATGTTTCACCTTTTTGTCACAACTCACTTTGATTCTCATGCAAGGAAATCCTCCCAAACTCCAGATAAACAAGGCCTCCCTTCACTCCTCTCAAGCCATTCACTCTAGCCCATTCCTAAGAGTGTGAACTCTCTCCTCATCGAATCTCCATGCTCGTAGATCATCTTATGTAAGTCATTTCCATTTTATTTAATTCATCATGTTTTTTTACCTTTCATTTCTTCCTCTCTAGATTGATAGCATTAAATTTAGTATCTTCTTTGTTAGCATGTATAACTCTCTTAATCCCTCCTTCCTTCACATATCATAATAAGAGTCCTCCTAAGCCCTAGTAGTAATTTCATCATCCTACTTAGTGTTTATCTTTCTTTCATCATCTTCATGCCCTTCACTTTGCTTCCCACCCTTCTCATAAATTGTATTTTGCCTCCCTCCAAGTATATGTCTTGGGATCTCATATGTCGCACACACCATGTATCCCATATGTCGATGGAGTTAAAAACCAAGGGATGTCATATGTCCTCCACTTGGATGCCATATGTCGAAGATATGTCTAAGGATCCCATATGTCCTTAGATCCAAAAAACGAATGGAATAAGTGATCCCATATGTCACTAGTCCCCCACATTACAACAAAAAAGGATCATCATATGGATGGGGGTGTTTAGAGTTCCCTGCTCCACCCTTTTGTTCCGATTCGCTTTGATTCTCATGCAAGTCCATGTATCCCACATGCTAGGAAATCCTCCCAAACTTCATATAAGTAAGGCCTCCCTTTACTCCTCTCAAGCCATTCACTCTAGCCCATTGCTAAGAGTGTGCACTTTCTCCTCATGGAGTCTCCATGCAGATAGAGCATCTTATGTAAGTCATTTCTAGTTTATTTAACTCATTATTTAACTCATTTCTTCCTCCATATGTTGATAGCATTATGTTTTTGAAGTAGAGTAGGAGTAGTTTCTTTGTTATTTCAGAACTTTCTACTATATTTTCCTTTCACAAGGATACCTTTATGCCTGTAATAGTAAGACAAACTATGTCTTCTCATCGTAATATGTTTTTTGTAAGTACTTTCTTTACAAACAAGTCAAATATTATGTTGCGAGGTGATGCGTCCTTTTATATAAAAAGACTCTACAAATAGGCCAAACTTGTAGAACATTATGCAAACCTTGTACATATTAATTTCTAATCTTACATATCTATACATGTTGATTATTAATGAGAAATTGATTTTCTTTTGTTGTCTCTTTGGTTCTCCTTTTCTTTTAAATCTTCTCATATATATCACAAGATCTCACCATTTTGTCTGCATCCATGCTATGGAATCCAATTAGAAAACAAATTGCATGCTTTTCTGATAAATCAGTCAATATCATGTTGGTCATTAGATCTAAGGGTTAAGGAAAAGATGATTTCATAATCCATTTGAAGATGAAATGAGTGGTTCTGTTCTACTTATTATGCGTATTTTACTACAAGCATTACTCAAAATAGAGATGTTTTCATATCTGGCTCTTCTCTATTTATAATACTTTATGTCACAATACCCTCAAACTATAAGTGTGAGTTGAATTGGCCTACTTTATGGTTTTAGGTTCATGTCTTGGCACAATGGATACGATTCAAACATACATACGTTCATACGTACATAGTCAAATCCATACATGCACATACGTACACTCATTTCGAGGAATATGATTTTATTTAAGTACACTACATCATCCTAAGTGCATCTTACATATCCCACATCTTCTAATGTTTGAAGGTAAATGTTTTCATCTGAAATATACGTGCTCATTACAAATATAATCCAACACTACTTTGCTTCCCCTAGAAGTGATTTATCTCTCGTATTCTGACCCCCTATTTCCACCTCTTCTACCTCACACTCTATCTGACAATAAACCCTAACTTTGATGCCTTGAAGCTAGTAGGAATACTACACCTTTTCCACGAAAGAACACCCTATGGTGTTTGGTGGGAGAAGGCTTCTAACAATTACAAAACTTATTTCTAAAAAGGCTCTCGCTCTTATCAAGTGGACACTATTTTGGATGGTTTTTCAAGTTTTCATCTTTCTTTTCAAAAGTTCCAAAGGGATGCACACTAATCACATTTGAAAAGGCCATAAAGCAATCAATTCCTTGTCCTAATCATCTCCATCCGTGGTATAAGAGAAGGAATCATCATACTTGAAGAAAAGAAGGACCTTGACTATTGCAAATATACAAAAATCAATCTTTGAAGATTCAATAGGTGAAAGTTTGAAGTGAAAGCTACAGAAGTATAGCTGGAAGCTATCAAGAGGATCAAAAGGAACTATATTCGAATTAAAGGTACATTCATTATTCATAAAATTGAAAAATGTATTGCATAGGTGAAGAAAGGATGGGAGATTCTCTTCAAATAGAGAAATTGGATAGAGAAAACTATCATGCTTGGGCAATGAGGATGGAAGCTCATCTTATGAGGAAAGATCTGACAAGATATATCACAGGTGAAGAAGAAACACCAGAATTTAGGGATCCTAGTGTTCCAACTAGGGAAGAGCTCGCAGATTTGAAGACATAGATGAAGAAGGATGCTCAAGCAAGGTGCATTATGTACATGGGAGTCAACGATTACTTGCTACCTGACATTAGAGGACTTGAAAGTGCATGTGACATATGGAATGCTTTGGAGTAGCATTTCCAAAATACTACAAAGTCAAGGAAGGGATCTTTATGGGTAGAGTTCACCACATTCAAGAAGAAGGCTTCTCAATTTATTTCTGATTATGTAGCAAGGATGAAGGATATTGCAGATGCATTAGGAGCAGTTGATGAAGACATTGAAGAGGACAAATTGGTAAGAAAAAATCTCACAGGTTTGGGAGGAGATGAGAAGTGGAAGCCATTCATTCTATCCACCGAATTGTCACTAGATCATTTCACTCCTGATTTGAATCAATCGCTAGGACATATGCTAACCTCTGAGGAGAATATCAAAGGTGATGTTGATAAGAGTAGAGATCAAGCAACGTATTCAAAGGACAAGAAGAAGATTAACAAAGGCAAGTAATAATAGAATGAAGATGAAGGTACGATGATTCAAGCCAACTTCCTAAGAGGAAGAGGAGGTCACAAAGGAAGAGGAAGAGGCAGAAGCAATAAAGATGGTGTTAAAGCTTGCTGGATTCGTGGTAACGCTAATCATTTAGCTCATGAATGTTTGCATAATAATCAGGATGGTGGAGGATATAATCAGAACTTTAATTCAATAAGAAGAGGTGGTAGATATTAGAGAGGTAATTTTAGAGGTAGAGATTTCTTTGGAAGAAATGGAGGAAGAGGACTTCAAAATCAATCCTACAATAATACCTACTACAATTATGCTTCATACCAAAAAGATGATTCAACCTTAATTATGAATGCAACTTTTGAAAGACAAAGTGAAGATCAAAGAGTTTTCTACATTGACTTAGGGTCTAGCAATCACCTGAGTCCCAACATAGCTTTGATGACTAATTTGGAGAATAAGGTGAGTAATCATATAGTCAAAACAGGTGATAAAACAAAGCATAATGTGAAGTCCATTGGATTAGTAAAGGCCAAGGATGGAAGCACTCTTTTGAGTAAGGTTTTGTATGTACCTACAATTCCAAAGAATCTGATAAGTGTAGGGAAACTTTTAGAGAAAGGATATGAAGAAGGTTCACTAATGATGGATTTTATGTTGAAGACCCTAACCATGGATATAAACGAATTGTTTCAGGGAAGAAAGAAGGAAAGCTCTTTACATTGAAGATTCAAGGTGATGTTGCTCATGTATTGTTCACTTATGGAGAAAATAATATCTCTGAGTTAGATCTTTGGCACAAAAGGCTTGGACATCTTAATGAAAGAGGTATTAAGGATATGATTAAAAATGGTCCAAAGCTTGCATTGCCTAATTTTGCAGGTCAACACATGACATACAAGTGTGAAGCATGTCAATTGGGTAAAGCTTACAAGAATACTTATGGTAAGAAAGAGTTTATGTATTCAAAGAAGCTTGAATTGGTGCATACAGATATGTGGGGTCAATCAAAGTATTTTTGCATTAATGATTTGAGATATTATGTGATTGATGTTGATGATGCTACCACGAGGATCACTATATATGTAATCAAAGATAAATCAAAGGTGTTCAATACATTGAAACATTATCATGTGTATGAAGAGAGAATCACAGTGCAAAAATTTAAGAGACTAAGGTCAGATGGAGGGGGAGAGTATTTCTTTAATGATTTTAGTGATTATTTATGCAATGCAGATATAAAAAGGGAAGTTACTTGCAGGTAATCTCCTCAACAAAATAGTGTAGCAAAAAGGAGAAATAGAAATCTTGTTGAGTTTCCAAGGTCAATGATGAAGGAGAAAAATTGCCCTAATTATTTGCAGGCTAAGGCTAAGAATACAGCGACATATTTGGTTACTAAACTTCTATGTAAGGCCTTGAATGGTATGACATCATATGAGGCATGGTGGGGTAAGAGACCTACCTTAGATCATTGCAAAGTATTTGGATGTTTGTCTTATGCATATGTACCATCTCAATTAAGGCATAAATTGGAACTTAAAGATCAAAAGTATGTGTTCATTGGTTATGATGATAAGGAGATGGGTTATAGATTGTGGAGTCCGTGCACAAAGAAATTCCTTGTCTCAAAGGATATTACAATTGATGAGCAAGGTACTTGATATGTAGGTACAATTAATATTCATGCAAGTGATGAGGAAGTCATGACCCAAAGAAAGGGGAAATCAAAGATTCAAATTTCTGATGATAAAGAGATTGTTGATGCTCAAATTGATAATGAATAGTTGCCAAGGTTTGATCCAAAATATGAAGAACCAGAGACTTCAAAGAGTGGAGAAGCTAGAAGGTCAACAAGGAATAGAAAGCAACCCATAAGGTACAGTTATGATACTTCATTTTTTACCACTAAAGATTCTGCTTACATGGTGAAAGGAGGAGAAGATCCTTTTACATATGATGAGGCAAAAGGTAAGGAAAATTGGGAGAAAGCTATGAAAGAGGAGTATGATGCATTGATGGAGAATGAGACATGGGATTTGGTTCCTAAACCAGATAATCAAAATATCATTGGATACAAATGGGTCTACAAGACAAAGAGGTATGTAGATGGAAGTGTGTGTAGGTATAAGTCTAGACTTGTTGTGAAAGGGTATGCTCAAACTTATGGTGTAGATTATGATGAGACTTATAGTCCTTTGGAAAAGATGAAAACTATAAGGACGCTCATTGCTATTGCTGCATGTAAAGGATGGAAGCTATGTAAATTAGTTGTGAAGAATTCTTTTCTAAATGGTTACATTTCAGATGATGTTTTCATGGAGCAACTAGAAGATTTCAAGGATAAATGTTGTCCAGAATATGTATGTAAGGTCAAGAGAGATTTGTAAGGTTTGAAGAAAGCCCCAAGGGCATGTAATTAGAGACATGTGGAGTTCTTGAAAGAGCTTGGTTTTCAAGTGTCTAAGGTAGATAGTAGAATGCTTGTTATAACAAGATATCATGGGTTCATTTACATTTGCATATATATTGATGACATAATATTTAAAGGTATAGATGAGAAGGGCATACAAAGTCTTAAGAAGCAGAGGGAGAAAGAGTTCAAGATCAGTGACTTGGGAGACTTGTCATATTTCTTGGGAATGGAGATTTTATATACTCAACATGGAGTATATGTGACTCAAGAAAGGTATTTGAAGAATTTGCTTATTAGGTTTAAAATGGAAGATTGCAGGGTAGCACCTACTCCAATGGAGATGAAACATAAATTGAGCATATATGGAGGACAAGAATTCAAGGACATGAAGTTGTATCAAAGTTTGATTGGTAGTCTAATCTATGCTACATTGACTAGGCCTGATTTTTCATATGCAGTTGGAGTGTTGTCTCAATTCATGCATTATCCTAGGAAAGAACATTGGATTGCACAAAAAAGGGTGCTAACATACATTAAGGGTACACTCAAAGAAGGTTTGTGTTATGGATTCACATCAGATACCAAAAGCAAGATATATAGTGATGTAGATTGGGCAGGTAACTCTAATGATAGGAGGTAAACCTATAGATATTTGTGTTACATGGGAGATAAATTTATTTCTTGGTATTCTAAGAAGCAACATATAGTTGCTTTGTCATCTACAGAAGCAGAATATAAAGATATCGTTGAAGCTACAAAGCAGATTATATGGTTGAAGACACTTATGAAGAGTTTTGACATCATTCAGAGTACACCCACTATTCATGGAGATAATTTGAGCTCATTGTATCTCGCTACTAACACTTTGTTTCATGCCAAGACTAAACATATTGAGATCCAATATCATTTCTTGAGAGAGAAGGTGATTGATAAAGAAATTGAACTCATACACACCTCTACAAAAGATCAGATTGCATACATTTTAATCAGAAGCTTGGAGGGACCTAAGTTGTAGAGGTTCAAAGACATGTCACGTATAAAGAACATGGAAAGAATGACAATTGATGACTGTTGGGGAGCAATTGGCGCAGGACAATCATCAATTGATGATTAGGAAAAAGTTTGAAGTCAATAAGTAAAGCAAAGATCACCATATGAGTCTTGAAGATGAGTATGTGATCAGAAGATGGAAACTTGTATATACATGTATATGACTCTTGTAATTAGTTCATGAACACCTTTGAATCTATGATGAGTCGGGATGTAAATTTCGATATATACTTGAATATAGATGTAATATCAGAGAGAAATGATGAATGACAAGATTTAGAAGTCACTAAAGACTTTAGAGAGTGGGAAGAATATGGATTATCTATCATATGTATATTTTTTCTAAATAGAAGAACGTTGCACCTTAATCTTTTTCTTAGCGCTCCTTTTTTGTTTATGTTCTTGAGAAATGATTTTGTATAAGTCTAACTCTATAGTTGTTTGAACTCTATACAAGTCTTGAGAGCCTAATTGTAATCACACTTAGAGAATTTTAAGTAGGAACATTTACATGTGTAAAGAGAAGAAGTGAAGACAAGTACATGTGCAAATTCCATGGTCAATGTTTTGTTCAAATCTCCCTCCACATTGTAAAGTTTTGAGCAAGTAAGCACTAATTATTTAACTTAAGAGGTAAACTACTTTTGCCTAAAAGCATTTGAGTAAAGGGGGTCTACTTTGGGAGAACCATGCATTAGAAGTTGTAGGTGTCAAAGTTGAGTACACAGAACAATTTCAGACATAGGTACATTGTTGGGAGGAGATCTGAAGATCTACTTATTCGTTTGTAGAGCTTTAACTTGGAGAAGGCAACAACTTGTATAAAGTCTCATTGAAAACTTTAGACATTTGATTAGTCAATAAGTGGAATAAGTGTAGCAGAATTTTCTGTGTAATGAGTTTCTTTAGAGTTAACTCAACTTTGATAATTTGGCATTAGTTTTCCAAAATTGGTTGAGTTTATGAGTTATTCTTGATATAGAAGAGTTCTAACATCAAGGATAACTTGTTCTTTTGGAGATTAATCATCTCCAACACCCTCTACCACTCATATCAGAGCTCTTGGAATGCCTTGGAAAAGTAAAGTTCTTCACAAAGATTCACCTTCGAGGAGCTTACAACCTTGTCATGATCAAAGAAGGAGACGAATGGAAGACAAAATTTCGAACAAGATATGGCCCTTTTGAATATGTAGTTATGCCATTTGGTCTCACAAATGCTCTAGCTATCTTCCAACAAATGATGATTGATATCTTTCGAGAGTATTTAGATGATTTTTTAATATACCTTGATGATATGTGGATATTCTCGAAAAATCTAGAGGGTCAGGAATGTCATGTAAAGATAGTCCCAGAGGAACTAACAGAAAGAGGATTATATGTGAAATTGCAGAAGTGCTCTTTCCATAAGATGGAAGTGAAATTTTTAGCATACATTGTATCAGATAAAGAAATTTTTATAGACCCTAAGAAGATTGAGACGATCCTTTATTGGCAACCACTTTCATGTGTTTGAGATGTACAATGTTTTGTGGGGTTTGTCGATTTCTACAGGATCTTCATAGGAAATTACTCCAAGATAGTGACACCTCTTACCAAGATTACAAGGAATTCCAAATTCTCGTAGACTTAAGAAGCAGAAAAATCCTTTCAGACCTTGAAATCAGCATTCACTACTACTCCAATTCTAGTTCATCCTGATTCTAGTAAGCCCTTCTTCCTAGAGGCAAATGCATCAGACTTTGCCCTAGGGGCCATTCTTTCCCAATATGTAGATAATGGACACCTACATCCACTTGCATATCATTCAAGGAAAGTTTCCCCTCTAGAGATTAATTATGAAATTGGAGCAGCTCATAAAGTTATTATGTATACAGATCACAAGAACCTAGATTATTTTATGAACAACCCCATCCTCAATAGACACCAATCTTGATGGAGTAAGTTTCTATCCAGATTCCACTTTGTCATCGCATGCCATCCAAGACGTCAATAATGTCAGTCAGATGCCTTATTTAGAAGATCTTACCTTGAACCAAAGAAGGTTGAAGAGGCCTTTGATCAACAAGAGAGTGTATTACTCAAGCGTGAGCATCTCCAATTAGTAGCTATCTCTTCAAGACATCATGAAGATTCAACCTTGCATCATTTGAACCGTGAAAATCTACCATAGGATGAATTGTTTTGTAATATCAAGTAGAAAGCTCAAGAAGGAAAAGTCCAAGATGTAAATGAGTTTCAAGAAAAGGATGCATATGTACACACACACATATACACACATAGACACACACACACATACACATACACACACACACATACACACAAATACACACACATATACACACATACACAAATAAGGTTGCATACACACATGCACACATAATGCATACACATGCACACACATATACACATACATAAACACACACATACACAGACACATACACACACACACATAAACACACACACACATACACACACACATACACACATACACACATATATATGCATACACACACACATAGAGAGAGACATGCACACACATACACATACATGCATACATAATGCATATGCATATGCATACATCCATACATACTTACATGCATACACACACATATGCATACATAATGCATATGCATATGCATACATACATACATACTTACATGCATACACACACACATATGCATGAATAATTCACATGCATACATACACATACATAATGCATACACACACATATGCATACATAATGCATACACACACATACACACATATGCATACATACACACATAGACACATACACACATAGACACATACACACACATAAACACATACACACACATAAACACATACACACTCATAGACACACACACATACACATAGATGCGCACACACATACACACACATATACACACACATACACACATAGACACATACACACATAATGATGCATTCACACACATACAGATGCATACACACATAGACACACATATACACACACACATAGACACACATATACACACACATATACACATATACATACACACTCATAGACACACATAATGATGCATTCACACACATACACATGCATACACACATAGACACACATATACACTTACACATCCAAACATACACACTCAAAGACACACATTCATACACACACACATCCAAACATACACACTCATAGACACACACACATACACATAGACACGCACACACATACACACACATATACACACACACATACACACATAGACACATACACACATAATGATGCATTCACACACATACACATGCATACACACATAGACACACATATACACACACATACACACATACACACATACACACATACACACATACACACATACACACATACACACATACACACACATATATGCATACACACACACACATAGAGAGACATACACACACATACACATACATGCATACATATGCATACATAATGCATATGCACATACACACACATAGACACATACACACACATAAACACATACACACTCATAGACGCGTCGCGACACATACACATAGACACACACACATACACACACATATACACAAACACATGCACACATAGACACATACACACATACACACATCGACACATCGACACATACACACATAATGATGCATACACACACATACACATGCATACACATGCATATGCATACATACATGCATACACATACACACATAAACACATACACACACATAGACACATAGACACATACACACTCATAGATACACACACATACACATAGACACACACACATACACACACATAGACACACACACATGCACACATACACACATACACATGCATACACACACAGACACATGCATACACACATACAGACACATATACACACACATACACACATAGACACACATATATGCATACACATACACATAGAGAGACATACACACATAAACACATACATGCATACATATGCATACATAATGCATATGCATATGCATACAATGTATATACATACTTACATGCATACATAATGCACATGCATAGATACATACACACACACACAGACACATACACACATAGACACATACACACACACAAACACATACATACTCATAGATACACACACATACACATAGACACACACACATACACACACATATACACACACATACACACATAATGATGCATACACACACATACACATGCATACACACATACAGACACATGGACACACACATTCACACACATATATGCATACACACACATAGAGAGACATACACACACATACACATACATGCATACATATTGCATATGCATATGCATACATACATACTTACATGCATACATAATGCACATGCTTACATACACATACATAATGCATACACACACATACACACATATGCATACATAATGCATATGCATATGCATACATAATGCATATGCATACATAATGCATATGCATATGCATACATAATGCATATGCATATGCATACATAATGCATATGCATATGCATACATAATGCATATGCATATGCATACATACATACTTATATGCATACATAATGCACATGCTTACATACACGTACATAATGCATACACACACACATACACACATAGACACATACACACATAGACACATACACACATAATGATGCATACACACACATACATATGCATACACACACATATGCATACATACATGCATACACATACACACACATATATACATACACATAAACACATACACCCTCATAGACACAGACACATACACATAGACACACACACATACACACACACATACACACATAGTCACACACGTAATGATGAATACACACATACACATGCATACATAGACACACATAATGATGCATACACACACATACATATGCATACACACACATATGCATACATACATGCATACACATACACACATAGACACATACACACACATAGATACATACATACACATAAACACATACACACTCATAGACACACACACATACATACCCACATAGTCACATACACACACATACATATGCATACACACACATATGCATCCATACATGCATACACATACACACACATAGATACATACACATAAACACATACACACTCATAGACACACACACATACACATAGACACACACACATATACACACACACATACACACATATACACATACACATGTAATGATGCATACACACATACACATGCATACATAGACACACATAATGATGCATACACACACATACATATGCATACACACACATATGCATACATACATGCATACACATACACACATAGAAACATACACACACATAGATTCATACATACACATAAACACACACACACTCATAGACACACACACACACATACACACATAGACACATACACACATAATGATGCATACACACACATACATATGCATACACACACATATGCATACATACATGCATACACATACACACACATAGATACATACACATAAACACATACACACTCATAGACACACACACATACACATAGACACACACACATATACACACACACATACACACATAGACACATACACACGTAATGATGCATACACACATACACATGCATACATAGACACACATAATGATGCATACACACACATATGCATACATACATGCATACACATACACACATAGACACATACACACACATAGATACATACATACACATAAACACATACACACTCATAGACACACACATATACACACATACACACATACACACATAATGATGCATACACACATACACATGCATACATAGACACACATAATGATGCATACACACACATACATATGCATACACACATATGCATACATACATGCATACACATACACACATATACACATACATACACATAGATACATGCATACACATAAACACATCAACACTCATAGACACACACACATACACATAGATACACACACACATATACACACACATACACACATAGACACATACAGACATAATGATGCATACACACACATACACATGCATACACACACATATGCATACATACATGCATACACATATACACATACACACATACACACACATAGATACATACATACACATACACACATACACATAAACACATACACACTCATAGACACACACACATACACATAGACACACACACATGCACACATATACACACACAAACACACATAGACACTTACATGCATAATGATGCATACACACACATGCACATGCATACACACATACAAACACATATACACACACACATACACACATATATGCATACATACACACATATATGCATACACACACATAGAGAGACATACTCGCACATACACATACATGCATATATATACATACATAATGCATATGCATATGCATACATACATACATACATGCATACACACACACACACATATACACATACATACACACACATATACACACACATACACACATAGATACATATAAACATAATGATGCATACACACACATACACATGCATACACACATACACACATATACACGCACATATATACACACACACATGCATACATACACATACTTAATGCATACACACTTACATATGTACACGTATATATATTGATTTCTAACCATTTTGTTTTATATGTTAGGTATTATGGATCCCAGTAGAGAGAGAAAGGCGAAACTCACTCTCATAAAAAGTCTTATGAGAGCAAGAGTTCCGTCTGATACTCTAGGGGCCGTAATGCGTGATTACTCAGAGGTGTCTAATGAGGAGCTGGATTATACGATAAAGATGCTTACCCAGCAATCAGACGAGGGCTCTTCTGCAGCTCCAGATGCAGGAAGAAAGCTAGCTGCTCATAGGTATGTTTTGTTTTCATAAACTTTTTTAATGATATTATAACACATATTTTTATTTATTTCTATCTATCTATTTTCAGGACACCTATACCACCTCGAGCACGTGATAGCAGAGCAGAGTTGCCTATGAGGACATGCATAGGCACCTTAGGATTAGAGTGCGACATAGAGCGAGAGGGGAACATTGTGTATATAGGGAATGGATTGGAGTTCAAGAGAAGAATGCAGGCACTATGCGACTCTTACCTGCGATTTATCCACTTACGGTGGAAGTAAGTAAAATTTTTACATATAAATTGAAATATATATCTTATGTTTTATTTACATTATGTTTTTTATTTTTGTAGTGAGCATGATGAGACGGATAAGAAATATGTGCTTAGTTCACTTGAGACAGAGTTTGGGACAGGATGGTCCCTTAAGTGGTGTTTAAAAGAGATGCGGACACTTATGGCTCATCGTCGCGACAATGCACGCTATGCACTGCTTTTATGTATATATATGTGGATATGAGTATGTGTGTTTATGCATGTATGTATGTATATGAGAGAAAGAGAAAGATACTAGAGGTATAAATACACTCATACACACACATGCATATATACACACAAAACACATGCATATGCACATATAGATACACATACATACACAACACATGAATACGCATAAATAAATAAATAAATAAATAAATCCTATTTCAAAAATCCTAAATTGAAAACACTAATTTCGATATTAGGGTTTTGAAATCCCTAATTTAAAAACTCTAATTCAACTTTTTAGCCATATGTTTGAAGTATATGTACACCTCCGACGTCCTACTAGAGAGATGTCTCTCCTCCCTACCTTATGCCTCTATATATAGCTACTCGAATCAACGAGGATCATAATATATGTAAAGATATATACACATCATGTAGATAGGATACATAAATATAAAATGGAGTAGATATATTATGCATCACACATACATGCCTAAATGCACACATAAATATATATATACATACTACCATATTTACATGTACACATTTACACATAGACATATATACATATATACATGTACACATCACATATACATGCCTACATGCACACATAAACATATATATACATGCATACATATTTACATGTACATATTTACACATAGACACATATACATATATACATGTACACAATTATAAACACTTGCATATATTACATGAATACATGAAGATTTTACATAAATGCATATGCATATATACACATATGCATATTTAACGCATGTATACATATATCACACACATGCAAACACATACATATACATGAAATACATATATATATATATGCATACTAACATATGTATACATATAATACACATGAATACACACACATATGCATACATACATGATAAAAATTTGCTCCTCGAAGATAAAGCTATATATAAAATAATTAGGCATACCCCGGAGCTTCATGTTCTAACTTAGAAGAACATGATTTCATCTCTCTAATAGGATTCATCATTATTCAAGTTAATAGAAAAAACCTATTATCTGATATCCATTCAGAAGCTTCAAGTTATTGATCGATAACTAGAGTACAATTTACTATCTAATCTGCTCATATGTTTTCATTATTGCCATCATTTTGGTAAGACATCAATATAGTCTCATCTTCATTATCCTTATTGATTTCATTTATTTCTTCTATTGTTAAATCTATGTTCTCATGAATCACATCATCTATTGATGGATTAATATCTATTTATGGTAATTCCTCTTCCTTGATTCTAATTTCTATTTCAGATGTTGATGTATCAGTATCTGATGCTGAATCATCAAGAGGACTTTCTTCAATCTCTCTAACAATAAACTGTTCAAACAATGACCTACCTCTAGGTTGCACATGAATGACTTGCCACCAAGGATGAGCATCTAGGTTTTTATAAAAAAATGCTTGTTCAATATGCCTAGGAAGAGTATATGGTTCTTTAGTAGATCGCATTACCTTGGAAGAATCAATTGCCCAAAACCCAGATAATTCCCTTCTTAATGTAGAATTACTACCTTTATACTCCGCTTGAAACCAGTCAACCTTCAAAATGACCTATCAAAATATATAAGAACAAAAACCCATTATAAGGTGCTTAGAAAAATAACTAACTCTAAAAAAAATATATAAACTCTTTTCTACCCGTTTGAATGTACGAAATGAAATTTCATAGATACCAACAATAGTTCCTACATAACCAAGTTCGCTATCTACAAGGTTCGTGTCTTTTGAGCTAGCACGTGATAGTTGCTTGAAAGAAGCAACAATACTAGAATCCTCTGTTTTACATAAAGAATCAATGGCTTTGATTCTAATATGCTGTCCAAAAGCCCACATATTAGTAAACATTCGAGCCTGCAATATAAATTCAATTAGTAAATAGAAACTAACATACATATATGAAAAAAATAAAATATTATTTTAATAAAATTACCTTTCGTTCAAAACCTATCATTAACTCTCTTTGCTCATCTGAGATTTCTTCATTATTTGCATTGGCGCATTGCAAACGACTATATAGCCAATCCGTGAAAGAAGGTATATCTGTAATCTAATTACTATCAAGATTACGTCTAGATCTTTTGTTTTTTCACCTTTTACTTCGGAGACTTTGAATTTCCTCGTACTCGCTAAGGAATTCTTGCATGCATTCACTATTATATGCTACAAAAGTAGAAACATCATTTTTTTCTTGAAATGTAAATAAGAATGGAACCCCCTTACCTGATAATACCTCATCTGTTATTTTTGAACAAGACTCGTTGGTCCATGCATGTGGAGCTTCTTCATGAACTCTTTCAAGGTACTCACTAACGTAATACATGCACTCTTCAAGCATCCAACCCTTTGCCATGGATCCTTCTAGTTTTGCTCTTTGTCACACATAACCTTTTAGTAATTAGTCCTCAAATGTGCAATTAGTCCTTCAAACTATTATGTAACCCTCGACTACTATTTATTAAACCTGCTATATTTCCATGTGTGTAAGGTCTTCCATCAATATATAATCTTTCATTTTTTGCATGTAAAATCCTTCTACTAGTAAGGGATGTTGCGTTCAAGCCTATTCCATAAGTACTCATGCTTTGAACATAATGTGAAAGTCGATGCCAATCTCCCCATCCATATATAGGACCACAAAATGACATAAGAGTGACTTCAGAGTTCGGGGGCACATACAAATCCTCTACAATAAAGAGACCACGACCAGCATTAGTAATAGTGGATGGAGCAATCATATAGCGATTACCCCAAAAGTTGAAAAACTCTCCATCTAAAGGAAGTGGTCCTCTATTCCATCCTCCATATCTTCTTCTATCATATGTTTGTACTAAAGAACGATCACGAGCTGGCAATGGATAATCTCCAGCCGTTTCATTCTCTAAACCAGGAGGTAGAGGATTTCTAGAAACCTCTGCTTGTAATTGATGAGCAGCAAGTCCATGATGTGTACGAGGTATATTAACATTATGAGAAAAATCATCATCATCATCATCATCGAGTAAGTATTCCTGTATATCAACAATAATTTGATTTTATATATGGTTTTTAAATAAAATAATGAGAATAATATATATAGAAAATACATACCCAAGCATTATCACGTTGACTAGGTGATGGTGCACGCTCAAAAGTACCATACTCTGCCTCATGTTCAATACATTCCAATCGTGGTTTTCGATACGTGCCATAACAAGAGTTACACCAACATATAATATGCTCTTCATAGTAAAATTCATCATAATTCCTATCGGAGGACACATGTGAAGTTGTTGCATGGGTAGGAGGTGGTGGAGTACCCTCTGATTGATCAGAATCTGCACATAATAAGAAACATAAAAACAAATATAAGTTATGTATCCATCAAATATATTTAAAATTAAATATTTCATATACTTACAATATAAAGTCGTTGCAAGAAGAGGAGACGGTGGTGGAGTTCCATCTGATTGATCAGAATCTACAAATAATGATATTTGATATTAATAATTTGATTATCTACATAAACAAAAAATTCACATATACATATTTACACATACACACATACTCACATATACACATTTACACGTACACACATATTCACATATACACAAGTACATATTATTGTGGGATAGATGCATGTATTTTGTATGAATGAGTGTATATGCATGCATGTGTGTGTACGTATATATGTGGATATGTATATGTATGTTTATGTTATATGTATGTATATGTGTATATGTATACATATATGCATGCGTATATGTTTGCATGTATATGTGTATGTGGGTATGTGTATGTGTATGTGTATGTGTGTGTATATATGTGTATGTATTCTGACTTTTTTTTCTGTTTGAGATTAAATTAACAGGAGATATTGTATGGTCGAAAAAAATAAGAGGCGAGCTAGCATACCACCTGAGTCGTGGCACTTTTTTCGTAGACTGCTACGTCTTCAGGATTCATTTCCTCAGCAGAAGGTACACAAATTAATAGTTTATATTAATAATTTTTATATATTTTAGTAATTTTTTAATTTAATTTATGTATTTTTTTCTTGAATAAACAAGCTGCTGCAAAGAAGAGAGTGGAGTCGGGCCACACATCGCACCTAGACCAAATGGGCCATAATGGTTTTGTAGCTACGTTTGTAAGTATATGTGCTATTGTGAGTATATTTTTTATTTTAGTTAAAATGCAAGCAACTAATGTTTTTTATTTGTTTCATTGCAGCGGAAGGATTATGGCCGATATCCTATGAAACGGGAGATGGAGTATGCTACACATTTTGGATATCGGCGTTTGAGCGAGTATATGCGAGATCATCCTGATGCCTTTGTGAGTATTTTTAAATTTTATATAATTATTTTGTTTTTATGAGTGTTTTAATTATTTTATTTATTTATGTTTGTTATGTGTAATACAAGAGTATTATGGAGAGACAAATATGGATGAGGTGGAGAGACAGACACAGGAGGGACGATCTCGATCGTCACAGGGTGATCATGACGATGAGGATGAGGATGATCAGAATGATCATGATATTGCTGATGATGATGATGATCATGATGATGATGGTCATGATGATGATGATTAGGATTTTAGTTGATTATTACATTGGATTATATGTATTTACATTGATATATATATATATATATTTTTTATTTCAGTTATGTTTTGAATTGTGTGTATGGTATTAAGTAATGAAGAGTTTTGTTCTATTGATTGTTATTATTGTTTATATTAGGCATGTGTTTTAATACTTTAATTATGTATGTGTGTGTATATGTATGTATGTGCATGTGCATGTGTATGTATATGTATGTATGTGCATGTGCATGTATAAGTGTATATGTGTGTATGAGTATGTGCATCTGCATGTGTATGTACGTATGTGTATATGTATATGCATGTATATGTATAACTCTATGTGTATATGTGTGTATGTGCATGTATATGTGTATATATAGGTATGTGCATGTGTGTGCATGTGTATATGTGTTTTAATACTTTAATTATATAATTCATTCATATGTGTGTACCTAAGTGTATATGTATGTGTGTGTATATGTATGTATGTGCATGTGTATGTGTGTGTATATGTATGTATGTGCATGTGCATGTATAAGTGTATATGTATGTATCAATATGTGCATGTTCTTGTGTATGTGTGTGTATATGTATATGCATGTATATGTGTAACTCTATGTGTATGTGTGTGTATGTGCATGTATATGTGTATATGTAGGTATATGCATGTGTGTGTGCATGTGTATATGTGTTTTAATACTTTAATCATATAATTCATTCATATGTGTGTACCTAAGAGTATATGTATGTATGTGCATGTGCATGTATAAATGTATATGTGTGTATGAGTATGTCCATGTTCTTGTGTATGTGTGTGTATATGTATATGCATGTATATGTATGTGTGTGTACATGTATATGAATGTATATGTATATGTGTGTATATGTATATGTATATGTATATGTATATGTATATGCATGTGTATATATATGCATGTGTATATGTATGAAACATGCATGTGTATGTGGATGTGCATATACATGTATTTGCATATATGTTAATGTGTGTATGTGTATATATATATATATATATATATATATATATATATATATATATATATATATATATATATATATATATATATATATATATATATATATATATATATATATATATATATATATATATATATACATATATATATATATGTATGCATGGACGTCTTTTTATGTGGTTGTAGGAATGTTTGTGCATATGCATGTGTATATGTGTGTATGTCTAAGTGTATGTGCACATGTATCTATGTGTATATATGTGTGTGTATGTGCATGTGTATATATGTATATGTGTGAAAGTGCATCTTCATCATGTATAAGTGTATGAGTGCATATCAATAAGTGTGAGTATGCTATGTAATGAAAATAACACAATTCAGATCTACAAAGAATAGAAATTGTACTTACAATTGTTAGCCCTACTTTTTGCTTGGTTAGCTTCTTGAATAACCTGCAATAAAGAGAGAAAGAAAAGAGAGAGAGAGAGAGAGAGAGAGAGAGAGAGAGAGAGAGAGAGAGAGAGAGAGAGAGATTGACATCTAGAGAGAGAGAGAGATCTAGAGAGAGAGAGAAAGATCTAGAGAGAGAGAGATCTAGAGAAAGAGAAATCTAGAGAGAGAGAGATCTAGAGAGAGAGAGATCTAGAGAGAGAGAGTATTAGAAGAGAGAAAGATGTAGAAAGAGAGAAACAAAGACAGAGGGAGACAATAAGAGAGAGCTTAGGTAAAACAACAATTCTGCATATACTTGCTTCAGCTCGTAAGCGCAGCGCAATTGCGAACGTTGGAGAGCTCTTCAATTGGATGCGTGAAAATGTTGATCGCAGAGCCTCCAACGTTTTAATTTTTGTTCGTCAACAGATCCCCGTGTAAGCGATGCTATTCGTCGTCGAATAGGAGATAATTTTACCGTCGCTTATGCGAGGGCAAGTAACGTCGCCTACGCGACGCAAAAAAGCATTGCTTATGTGACGCTTTTAAATTGCGTCATTTTAGCGACGTTTTATGGGAACGTCGCAATCCGGTCGCGTCACAAGTCGCAAATACCGTCGTTTTTTGTGTCGTTTAATCGACCGTCCGCGTGTGACGCTAATTACGAAGCAAGTTGCAATTTTATAGCAACGAAATTTTGTCGCCTTAACCGTCGCTATACGCCCGTATTTCTTGTAGTGTGTATGTCCCTCAAGGAAAGTCCAGGATCGAAGTACTTCAACAACATCATGAAAACCTTGCAACATGAAATTTTGGAGTGAATAAAATACTAGAACTCATATCAAGGGATTTCTGGTGGCCTCAAATGTGGAAGGAAGTCAAAGAATATATCCAAACCTCTGACACTTGCAATAGATCTAAGGTAGCCCAAAATAAAACTCATGGCCTCTTGCAACATTTACCTTTTTGAGAAAGGCCATGGGCTTCATTGTCTATGGATTTCATCATAGATCTACCAAAGTCACTCCTTATTGATTTATGAGCAAAGATTTAAGGAAATAGAATGAGGAAGGAGGTTAACCAAAACTTTCATGAACCTCTTGAAGAACTCATTGGTGAGGCGATTGCACTACAACATATCGAGGGTATACCAAGGCTATTACCAAGGAAAATCAAGAGGCGCAATTTGTCTATGATGTCGGTGTTGTAGTCGGTATGCACGTCGAAAACATGGCACCGGTATAGGCATCACTATAAGCATCGGTATAGTTCTCGATATAGGCATCGGTATAAGCATCAGCATTTCTCATGCCCGTACCGACGCCCATACTGACGACTCTACTGGGTTTACCAACACCCATACCGATGATTGCTAGGAGTACTGATGCTGATACCGATGACCATATCTGCAAAACGTTTTTTTGGTCAGAGTGTGTTGTCTTTTGCTACAGCAACCTTACCATGATGTTTTTTAGCAAAAGACAATAAACTCTACCCAATCCTAAACCGAGTACATCTGATATGTACTCTAATGGCAACCAAAACATGATTTTACATCAGCAAAAATGAACCATGAATCATGTATAAAAAGTTGTATATTCCATAAATGAAGGATGTACAAGAGTGTGGCAATGCACTTCCATATAGGAACCGAATACAAAATGTGACAAAGCACTTCCATATAGGAACCGAATACAAAATTATGGTACATCATTGCCACATAAGAGTGTAATACAAAATTGTGGCAAAGCACTACCATACATATGCACAAGGGGATCAAAACATTTACACCTACAATCTTGTAACAAAGCATATGCGTAAAATGAGATAAATTCACATGACATTTATAAACAACAACTAAAAATATGAAACCAAGCTATAAGTTTACCTAATCATAGATTCTCCCATGAAATGATTGCATCATGTCCCTCTAAGTCTTGCAATAGTACATCCAATCCATGACGATATCCATAAGCTTCTTTAGTTCGCGTGGGAGGACGACCCACTGCCAACTTCTGTAATGAATATGCGAAATGTTAGATGAACATACATGTTGTGCTTAAAACAAAAAATTCAATAATTAAAATGATACTTACAAATTGGTAGCGCATACTGTCGTATCTGCCGCTACGTATATGTGACGTTCCAACCGTATCTGAATGTTTGGCCACCATATCTCGCTGTTGACAATATCGATCAGGAGTATGTTGCTGCTCATCCTGAATTGATTCCCACTCTTCAACATCTGACCATATAGGCTTCGGTAAACCTGCTCTACAAGCATCCTGAGCTTCCAACCACTGATGAGACATCATCTCACGTGTCGTATGCTGAATCCATTCTAAACTCATAATAAGATGCCCAGGTACTGGCCGTTACTCTTCATATATTGATTGTGTGATATAATTTTTGGAATCCTCATCCTGTTCGCTCCACTTGAACATGATAAAATTTGCAAACTCTATGGAAAAAAGCTATCGAATGTGCTGATGCATGGACTTTCTTGCCCCATCCATGACTTGAGATCCATCACATATGTGATATATCTTGGAGTCATAATGGTCATGCGCTCCCCAAGGTGTATGTGGCAATCCCATCTCATCCAATGTGGAGATGTTAAAATAGATCCAATGTGTGTATGCATATGCATTTGTGTATGCATATGCATTTGTGTATGCATATGCATTTGTGAATGCATATGCATTTGTGTATGCATATGCATGTGTATGCATATGCATGTGTATGTATATGCATATGTTTATGCATATGCATTTGTGTATACATATGCATTTGTGTATGCATATGGATGTGTATGCATATGCATGTGTATGCATATGCATGTGTATGCATATGCATGTGTATGCATATGCATGTGTATGCATATGCATGTGTATGCATATGCATGTGTATGCATATGCATGTGTATGCATATGCATGTGTATGCATATGCATGTGTATGCATATGCATGTGTGTATGCATATGCATTTGTGTATGCATATGCATTTGTGTATGCATATGCATTTGTGTATGCATATGCATTTGTGTATGCATATGCATTTTTGTATGCATATGGATTTTTCTATGCATATGCATGTATGTATATGCATATGCATGCGTGCATGCATATGCATTTGTGTATGCATATGCATGTGTATGTATATGCATTTGTGTATGCATATGCATTTCTCTATGCATATGCATATGCATGTCTATGTATATGCATGTCTATGTATATGCATGTCTATGTATATGCATGTGTGTATGCATATGCATTTGTGTATGCATATGCATTTGTGTATGCATATGCATTTGTGTATGCATATGCATTTGTGTATGCATATGCATGTCTATGTATATGCATGTGTGTATGCATATGCGTTTGTGTATGCATATGCATGTGTATGTATATGCATTTTTTTATGTGTGTTATGTATATGTATTTGTATGCAAATGCATATGCATTTGTGTATGTATATGCATTTGTGTATGCATATGCATTTGTGTATGCATATGCATTTGTGTTGCAAATGCTTTTTTATATGCATATGCATGTGTGTATGCATATGCATATGTGTATGCATATGCATATGTGTTTGCATATGCATATGTGTATGCATATGCATATGTGTATGCATATGCATGTGTGTATGCATATACATGTGTGTATGCATATGCATGTGTGTATGTGTGTATGCATATATGCATGTATGTATATGTATATGTATGCATGCATGTATATGTATCGACATATGCATTTGTGTATGTGTGTATGCATATGTATTTGTGTATGCATATGCATTTGAGGATTCATATGCATATGCATATGCATGCGTATGTATATGCATGTGTGTATACATATGCATTTCTGGATGGATATGCATTTGTGTGTGCATATGCATTTGTGTATGCATATGCATTTGTGTATGCATATGCATTTGTGTATGCATATGCATTTGTGTATGCATATGCATTTGTGTATGTATATGCATGTGTATGTATATGCATGTGTGTGCATATGCATTTGTGTATGTGTGTATGTATATGTATATGTATTTGTGTATGTATATGCATTTGTGTATGCATATGCATGTGTGTATGCACATACATGTGTGTATGCATATGCATGTGTGTATGTGTGTATGCATGTATGTATACGTATATGTATATGTATGCATGCATATATATGTATATGCATATTCATTTGTGTATGTGTGTATGCATATTCATTTGTGTATGTATATGCACTTGTGTGTATGTGTGTATGTGTATACATTTTTGTATGTGAGTACATTTGTGTATGTGTGCATGTGTGTATGCATATGAATATACATGTGTGTATGCATATGCATTTGTGTATGCATATGCATGTGCATATGCATATGCATTTGTGTATGCATATGCATGTGTATATGCATATGCATTTGTGTATGCATATGCATATGCATGTGTATGTATATGTTTGTGTTTATGGATATGCATTTGTGTATGCATATGCATTTGTGTATGCATATGCATGTGTATGTATATGCATGTGTGTATGCATATGCATTTATGTATGCATATGCATTTGTGAATGCATATGCATGTGTGTATGCATATGCATGTGTGTATGCATATGCATGTGTGTATGCATATGCATTTTCTTATGTGTGTATGTGTATACATTTTTGTATGTGTTTATGCATATGCATGTGTACGTATATGCATATGCATGTGTGTATGCATATGCATGTATGTATATGTATATGCATATGCATTTGTGTCTGTGTGTATCTATATGTATTTGTATGCATATGCATATGCATTTGTGTATGTATATGCATTTGTGCATGCATATGCATTTGTGCATGCATATGCATGTGCATGTATATGCATATGCATGTATGTATGCATATGGATGTGTGTATATGTATATGTATATGCATGTGCATGTGTGTATGCATATGCATGTGTGTATTTGTGTATGCATGTGTGTATATGTGTATGCATATGCATGTGTGTATGCATATGAATTTGTGTATGCATATGCATTTGTGTATGCATATGCATTTGTGTATGCATATGCATTTGTGTATGCATATGCATTTGTGTATGCATATGCATTTGTGTATGCATATGCATTTTTGTATGCATATGCATTTGTGTATGCATATGCATTTGTGTATGCATATGCATTTGTGTATGCATATGCATTTGTGTATGCATATGCATTTGTGTATGCATATGCATTAGTGTATGCATGTATGTGTGTATGCATATGCATGTGTGTATGCATATGCATGTGTGTATGCAAATGCATGTGTGTGTATACATATGTGAGTGTGTATGTATATGTATATGTCTCTCTCTCTTTCTCTCTCTCTCTTTATGTTTTGATAGATCTCTCTCTTTCTTTCATCTCTCTCTCTCTAGATCTCTCTCTCTCTTTAGATCTCTCTCTTTCTTTCATCTCTCTCTATCTCTATGTCAATGGAAAACAAAATAATCACTTACATCGGTGTAGTTGTTTGAATCGTTGTTGTCAGAATCCACTTAAAGTTGTCATTCCTCGAATTTCCAAAGACTTGATGCCAAAATCTCTTGCAAAACTAAAGAGAGAACATATTAGAAAAGGAAAAACATAAAGAAAGAAAAAAAATGCTACATTATGTGCGATACACTTACCAAAACTTCAGTTCTAGAAAATTAGAGAGGTGTGCATAGAGAGAGAGAGAGAAACAAGGAGATGTTGCTCGTGCATGAAAATTTGACACTAGCAGTTCTAGTTTTATGCAAAACATTGGTATTCCCTTGATATGTTGTAGTGTTGAGACCCCTAATTTTATGTTTGTGTAGAGAATCAATAGCTTTAGCAACCTCTTTATCATTGATTGCCCATAAAGAAGATTCATGATATTATGCTGATTTCTTTTGGTTCTACCTCTTGAAGTGACATCCATATAATCAAACTTTTGAGAAGAGAGTGGAGTGGACATGAGTGATGCATTCCAACCCGGGAGCACGAATACGTCTCTTGAACAAAAAATTCAATTCTTTTTTAGAGGAACACAATGAATCGTGACAAACATTTTCTCCTACATGTCTTGATCGATGTGAGAACATACCATCTTTTATGTGTTAGACGGTAAAAATTTCCAGACTAAATACCTAACGCAAGACCACATCCTTTGAAGAAGATTTGTGGAATGTTAATGGTACTCTCTCGCTTGAATGGAATTATAGTGCTACTACGAATTTTCACAATAATATTTAAAACATCAAAAAAATCCACAAGCCAAAGTGCAAGCCCCTTTATAATAATTTAAATGTGAACAAAAGAGTCATGAATCCAAGTTTGCTATACCTTTTTTAAGCATCCTCAAAGGACCCTAACTAGCACTCATGGTAAAAAAAATTTGGGTAAGAGCATAAAGCTTATAAACTTAAATATTTTCACTGAAGTTAAAGTCCCTTTGCCTACAACTTGTAAGTATTGAATCATTCAAGAATTATGGAAGATTTAGTGGATAGATTGATACGTAACCACTCATTTAGAAAAAGACTTGAGTCACGAATCATTAACAAGTAGGAGTGCGACCACCTGAGTATGGGGATCCTTAATCTCAGACCATTCACTAATGGGAAGTTCTGATTCCGGTTGAAAAAATGACTCGATAAATTCAATTATTACAAAGGAAGAATCTACATCCATTGTATCCAATACATCATTGTAGATGAGGTTTCCAAAAAAATGGACATGAAGTTAAGTTCTTAATAAGAATGAGATAAGAGGGATTAAATGCTTTATAGGAAGCGAAGCTAGTTAGGGCGTACGGAGAGTTCAATGGAAACCATCTAGTACAGATGTGCAGAAGAGAAAAACTCCTATGTTGATTGCGTACTATTATAATGCAAAACAAAGATCAGATACCAAACTATAACACTTTATCATCGTAGCGAAGTGCATAGGCAACCACATTATTTCGAATATAGAGAACAATAGTGGGCACAATATACGTAGACATTTTATTAGGGGGCGTTTAAAACGTGAAACCATTTTGCAATAAAAATTAAAAATATTATCTTATGAAGCTCCAAGAAATCATCCCCTTGACCTCACAATACAGGGGAAGGCAAAGATACTTTGATGGCCCGGAGGCGGTAGATACATATGTCATAATTAGGCCAAAGAGAAATGAAATAGCTAAAGTGATTACTGAGATTTCTACAAAAGATTGATCATCTTTTCATCCCCCTCACGACGAACCCATTTAAATCCTCTTTTCATCCCCCTCACGAGGAACCCATTTAGATCCGAATTTATTGTTTCCAATAACAAAACCCTATGATATCTGAAGTGAAGGGCCATCCTTGATTATTATACCTAGGAGATTAACACTCTTGTGCATCCTGCACTCTGTTGGGGATTACTAAAGTTGTTCATGCACCTTTATTTCTAGATTTTCTAGGGGGCTTCACCCCTCTGTTGGGGGGTTACTAAAGTTGTTCATGCACCTTTCTTTCTAGATTTTCTAGAGGTCTTCACCCCTCTATTGGGGGGTTACTAGCGTTTTTCATGCACCTTTCTTTCTAGATTTTCTAGAGGGCTTCACCCCTTATGTCGTTCCACAACACTCTGGAGCAATCAATTGCTTCTCCAAGTATTTATTTTCCAGTTTAGTTGCGCATGTAACGACAATAATTTCTCAAAAGCATGTGAAATCAAAAGGCTCTTTGGGCATGAAAAGAAGAGGTGAGCTAGGTCTCCTGTACCTTTAGGACCTCTTACATCATGAAGATGAACCACAAATTTTGTTGGCTTTCATGTTCTTCCGGATTCCTAGATGGATGATTTGCACATCAAAATGCTTGTTATATTCTCAATGAGGGAAGGCCATAATCGAAGTAACTTGAGTTCCCATCTGATATTGGACCAACTAAGGCACCATTTTTTGTTGAGTAAGATATCGACATCAAATTTCTTGGGGAAGGAAGGAGTTTTTTCTAGTATGTTGCCATTTTACCTTTTTACCATTCTATACCCTAGGTTAGAGGGGTATCTTGGCCAAGAAGGAGGAAGTTGTGTGTAAAATCCCAAGCCAAAACATCTGTTCCTAAGCACACCCAAATCTTCAAAGTCCACACACCAAGCTGAGTTCATGTCCTAAAATCTAATCCATTGTCTTCTATCCTGATTTGAAAGATGCTTCCACAAGAGGAACCCTTTATTCCATATGTTGTCTGCTCTTTGGAGGTTATCATAGTTAATCGCAATAATTCCCTTGTTTGAGAGCCAAATTTAATCATTCTGCCTAATATCGGCGGCCCACTTCTATTCTTCATTGATCTTGAGGAAACGTTTCATCTTGTTCCAACTTTTTAATATTCAACAAACTAATTCTAAGCCTTTGGAATAGACAAGGAAAGCGAGAAAAAGCAACGTGCCCCTTCCACCAAGGTCGGCCAACAAAATTTCCCGTCAAATATGCGTATTGTTCCAAGCCTATATCAGCCACTTGGCCACCACCTTATGTACTAGGGATCCAATATCAAGAATGAATAGCCCTCCTAATTCTTTTTTACTTGTACACAAGGTCCATTTTATTTTCGTAACTCTTCTTCTATCGAGATCAACCGTCCAAACGAAAATTATACAAATTCTTTACAACTTCATGATATGTTTCTCAATTGGTCCCCAAATGATACAAAATAGATGGTCAAGGCAATGAGCAACGTGTTGACCACCATGGCATGATAAGCCAAGATTATTTGCATTCCCTTATTTAAATCTTTGTGGGAACTCAATCCCACCTCTACACCGTCAAAAATTCAAATTCCAAAGTAATTACCAATAGGCAAAAAATTTGGCTTCTCCAAATCGCTTAACACCCTTGGTTGATAGAAGCCCAGAAATAACCTTGAAGGCTATTCTTGTGTGGATTATTGTTTAACCTTAAGCAACATAAAGGGTCTTACAAGTTCTTTAAGGACCTTTTGTGTGTCTATACTATCTTTATTAAAAGAATCAATTTAAATACAAATTTACAATTTTCATAAACATGCCTTGAAATTTTTATAGTCATTTGATCTATCGATATTGAGTTATAAGTAAATCTAGTTTACTATGTTTGTGCATATCCTTTTTTCATAACGTTGGGATCTAGGTTTCATTATTCCTTATTTAGTTACTCAATTATTTTTTAGTAATTAGATAATTCTTTTGTAGATTCCTGTTATTTGATAAAATTATTCAGTGACATGTAAGATTATTTAGAGAAGAGCGATTAGTTTTGGCACTATAATTTGGCCATGTTATGTTCGAAAGCAGTTTTTTTGGAAACTTTTGCAATCAAAAATATTTCTCCATTGAGAATTTTTCGACCAAAAACCATTTGGATCCAAAAAGAGTAATAAAAAACTTCCCTCAACTCTTTACTTCATGAGAGTTACTTTGTTTTTTGCGAACTTACATTGTAGTACAAAGCACGTGTATACCCTCTTGTTTTAAATATTTAGTTTCTTTAGGATTAGAAAAATAAAGAAAAGTATTGATTGTTTTTTTCAAAACTTTGAATTAAAAACTATTTTAATTGTTTAAGTTAACAATGATTCTTAATTGACAATAGTTTGTGTATGTGTACATCTATGTTTTGTGAGTGAAAACACAATAGTATGTTTATGTGTATGTGCGTGTATGTATGTAATCATGGGTGAGAGTCTATTTTAATTGTTTGAATCAACATTGATTATAGTTTGTGTATTTATATATGAGTGTATGATTGTAAGTCAAAATATATTTTTTTGGTAATGATTCTTACTTCACAATAGTATGTGTGTATATGATTGTAAGTGAGAATCTATTCTATTTGTTTGATTTAACATCAAATTTTACTTCACAATAGTTGTGTATGCCTATGTGAGTTTATGATTGTGAGTCAAAATCTATTATGATTTTTTACTCAACATTGATTCTTACTTCATAATATTATGTGTGTGTATGATTGTGAGTTAAAATCTATTGTGAAATGTTGGAAAAGTTTTTCTCTTCATTCTTATAATTCAAGGGCTGAAAAGGTGCTAATAAGTCAATTGGAGCTTTCTAGGTCCCTAGATGGCTTTCTTCTATAGACTTATTAACAGATTCTCAAATCCCTTGAAGTGTAAGGGCCTCCAAAAACGTTTACATCCAATTGAGCAAAATGTTATGCAAAATCCTCCTCATAAATAGTATGTGCATGTCCATGTTCATGTATGATTTTGAATGAAACTCTATTGTTATTTTTTGACTCGACACTGAATCTTACTTCACAATAATATGTGTGTGTACGTGCACATATGATTATGAAATAAAATCTATTGTGATTGTTTGAATCAAAATTGATTCTAAAATCACAATAGTGTGGGTAAGTATGTGTGTTTGTATGATTGTGAATTAAAACCTATTTTGTTTGTGTGACTCAACAGTGAGTCTTATTTCAAAAAAAGTAGGTGTAAGTGTATGCATAGGTTGTTGTAAAGGTGCTCAATTTGAGCATATCAATTCCACTTTTTGGTGTTCCAAATGATGGGGATGCTTGGTGCTTCAAGCAAGCTAAATTGACGAATCAAGATTAAAAGAGACGATAACTACTTCAATTCATTTATAACTTCAAAAGACTTCAAGACTGTATTAGATAAAAGATGCAAACTGAGAACTTTGGAAAAACAATTCCTAATGTTTGATAAAGGTTTATTTATTTAAAATAAAATACTCATTCATCAACGTTTCTTTAGAAGTTGTTCATCATTTAAATCATATAACACATGTAAAAGTTTGATTTCTTCATAAAACAATTTCATCGAGTTCAAATCCTCAACGAATTTTTTCAATGATTGAAACATTTGATATATTTTCTTGGTCGAGAATAATATAAAAAACTTGTATATATTCTGTCCCAAAAGAATATCCTTTAAATATCATCAGCAATTAAATTATTATGCATTCATTGTAAGCCAAATTTTTGCTGGTATTCTTATGTGAAGAGGAGCTGACATATACAATGATTTGACAAAAAGACCTATATGCTCAACATATACCGTATACAGGATTTACATGATACCTATGAGTTCAAGGCCTCAATTCTTATCCTTAGATTATGCACGTAACTTGATAGTCATGTCTATTCATCCTACTTTATCTAATTCTTTATGATGTGAATAATATACTTTACCGACTAGGATACCGATCCCCTTGCATAAGTCACTGTATTTAAATTGACAAGAATTCATAAATGAGATTGACAGATATATATTATATAATTGAAGAATTTAAGATATAAGCCATGGCGCAATGATTCTTTGGTCATTGATTTTACAACTCATTGTCATTACAAGTTTTGTACAAGCCTAAAGTTTGCTAGCTGACCTAGATAAACTTACATTTTTGTACAAGCTTACAGTTTCCCTAGCTTACAATTCATTGTGATTATAAGTTTTGTACAAGCTTAGAGTTTCCCTAGCAGATACTTTCAAATGAAAGCATAATTGAATGCTAACCTGAATCCTCATCAAGTCTGTGATTAGTGCCTGTAGAATAACATAACAAATCTTGTTCCCCTGTAGAATCACATTACAAATCTTGTTCCCATGTTGATGTATTTGACCCTATTTGAACTAGAGATCTTCCTCGTCTAATCTTTGATCAACGCCATCAGTTCTCCAGATTCCTCTATGACTAGCTAATCCGCTCTCGTGTTCAATCTTTAGAATCCCCCTTACTATTCTTCTAATCTTCTGCAATGATAAACTTGATTGATAGATCCCTTTGAGTGATCAGAAAGCTTGTTCTTGTATATCTGATTCTCATTATCAAAAATCTAATAGTAAAAGCATCACGATCACTTTTGCCAATTTTCTCATCCGTCATAGCACCAGCTTTTTCAGCTTTTGATTGTCGTGAAGCTTGTGAATGAAACACGTTCTTTTGTATGCAGCCACCCATAGTATTTGAACGGGGCACCTGACGTATGTGAATCGATTGTTCTAGACGACAATTGCCATTCAACCTTTTATGTAGAATACTTGTTAAAGTCCTTTGTTGTATTAACACATATGGAAAAATTTGAAGCCATGGCCTAACATAAGAATTTCATCATCGTACTTGTTTTCTCGAGAAGATACATAAATCATGAGAAAATCCCTGTTATTTTTGAACTACTTACTATCACAAAGAACGCTAGAAGCTGACTGAAGTGGTTAGCAATAAGAACGCTATTCCTTTTTGTCCATTTTTGCACTCCACACCAAGGCCATCAACCATGAACATAATAGATTCCTTATTTTGCTTCTTCTTTGGGGATCTACGCATTTTTGTTTTGTTAGTTTTTTCCACTTTTCCCACCCACCAATCCTTAAACTAGATCTAAAGATTCTTCATTTGAATTTCATTTTCCTATCTTAGCATGCGTTTAAATCAGAAGCCGGAATTTGAGTTTGAAATGTCTTTTGTTGGCTTTGGATTCGAGCGGCTAGAGCTTCCAAGCAATAGTTTCCCTTCAGGTATGATTATGTTTTTCAGCTCCATTTGAGTGTTCAATAACGCAATTTGTATCTTCTTTACTACCAGAATTCAGCACTTGGTCGAAGAGGAGCGAATGTTGAAGGCTTAATTCCTAATCAAGGTGATCTCCTATCAAACTCAAGGGAGGGTGAATGTCATAGGATCGCCATGGAACAAGGGAGGTCACAACCACAAGGTCCACATAGAGGGAGGAATGGGGGCCCAATTTATACATGATGTTGTGCGACACATAATTTGTGTCTAGTCTAGCTTTTTGCAAACCCAATCCAGCTTGCAAAATTTGATCAAGAGAAGCCGTATGCATCTTTCAACTCCTCCGGATCATTATGGAGCTTAATGTGGTCCCATATTTACTTCTCAAGACCTTTGTTATTGAACCCTCTTCGTTCCCATCTCTCTAACTCAGCCTCAACCATATTAAAGCCCCCACAAAGAAACACATCTATAGATATAGATTAGAATGATAGCCAGGTAACTTGCTTGTCCATGTTGAGATTGGACGCATAAGCTAACATAATTTTGAATTACAAGGGGGCTTTAAGGGAGGCACCAATGCAATGTGTCCTTTCAAGGATTTGCATCCAACCATATTTGAGGACAATAGTCAAGCTGCAACAACCCCGCGGGTGTGATACGGGGAACCACACATGAGATAAAGAAATTGAACTAAGTGTATTTGGAAGCTCTCGATCTCTCATTTCAATCACTTGAAGAAAGATGATGTCTAGGTTGATGCTTTTATCTCAAAGCCATTCACCACGAATGAAAGCGCTTGAGCGGTCAAAAGGCATTTCAATGTTAAAAGAAATTTCTATCATTTTCAATGGATTGGATCTTTATGGGATAGGTTCCTATCCCTATTTTAGTTGTATTTATCTTAGTCTCTACTTCTCTAGGTAGGGGGTCCCAACACAATTTTTTCTACCCTTTACTGGGATCTTCGATGGCGTTTCTCCTAAAATTCTCCCTTATTTTGAGAAGCCTTTAGTTGAAAGAATTCAGTACCTGATTGAAAATCATAGACTCAATCATGAAACTTTTGCTAATGGGACTATCTAATTTGGTGGTGGTGAATCAATTCTATTTGATTGCAATGTAACAGTGTATATTTCTTCTTTAATAGTGCAATACTGTCTCTAGAGTTTCTTGTCATCTAGAGCTAAAATTTCATTTATTCTCCTCAATAGTCAAAGATGTTGATGTAATTCTCCCAATTATATTAATATTGGTTTCCTAGATCGAGAGAGAGGAAATCATCTTAATATTACCTTTGGGGATTCTTTTCCTTCCACATCTCACTTCTATGAATCCTTTCAAGAAAAGGTTAACAAATTATGTTTCTTGGACTTTTGATCATTCAAATAAATGATCTATAGGGACACAAGGTCCATTACTTTGGGCCATTTATATTTTTCTTCTCATTCTTTGAGTGTTCTATGTATTTTGCTTCTTTTTAGTACATTTCAACCACAATTAGAGATATTTAATCTTGTGATATTGCATATTGTATTGAAGACAAGCATTTTTTTGGCAAATTTTTGTAGATCATCTCTTGCTCTATGGTTCCTTACCATGAAAATGAGTGTTGATTATAGAGGAAAGATCCTTGTTTAGGTCCACTTCCACATAAATTTGCAGGTGCCATCTTGGGTTAAATGAGTGCATCTTACCTTCATATATGAATCCTTTACATATGCCCTAGAGGCTGTAGGTCAACTAATGGGAATCACAACTTCCCTAATGAAACCATAAAGAAACTAAGGATGGTTAGGGAGCTCAAAATAAAGTGGAAGGGTTTTACTTACATTGCACAAAGTATCACAACTAGATGAGAAGGCATAGAGTTGTGTGCCAGACGTGCCAGGTTACCACTTGCCAAGGTTGAAAGATTGTTTTCTGATTTTCAACATTGAAAAGAATGTGTCTCATTGGCACGAATTAGCACTTTGTAACGACAATGACATGAAGAAAGTAATCGTTTTTAAACCATTGATGAAGGAATTTGAGAGGAGCTTTAATACCAAAAACTTGTATGAGGAGGCAAATTTTTTTTCAGCTTGTCTTTTTTGACCAAAATGTCCACCCTCGGAATGGTAACAACTAGGGTCTTAACCCGAAAGAGCTAAAGAGATTAACCATGCTAATGAGTTCTAAACTTAGACGCACATTAAGGACCAAGCATGGTACCATTTTTATCGTCAACAAGCAGCAATTCAATAGATGGAGAAAAAATTATACAGTTTCTTTCCCAATAGATAAAAGGCACCTTTTTATTGTGTTGGGGAAACATTAGACATTTGATATTGGACATGTCCAATGGTCAAGAATGCAAGCACCAAAACTCTCATGAAATTTGAAATTGGCCGTCCGATCTGGAAGCACATTCAATTTCCTAGGACAAAAGGTATATTTGCAATGATTGCTATAATGTCAACCACTTGATCTAAAGCCTTTAAATCTTTGAGCAATCGAAGGGCTCTAAATGCTTTTGGAGCCTCTCAAGACAAATCTCTAAACAAAACCACGAACTCTAGACGGTTTTTGGAGCTTTCACCAGACCAAAACAAGGGAAGCCTATTCCTACCCTATGTAATTAAGAGACTAGACTATGGACACAAACGTCTTCTCATTGGTCCATCTCTAATCCCTCCTTAATCTAAAAGGCCCATACAGGATTCATTTTTCCCCTAATGGATTTAGTTTGGAGCTATGACCACTTTGAGCTTGCAATTGAGAGTAGAGATATTATCACGATGAAGATTCCTCTAAACTTAGTACGTATGTGCACTTTTCCACAAGGAACTACAAACTCAGTAGCACATATGATGAATGCTATGAATATGTTCTTGCATGAGTTCATTCCAAATGTGACAATGCCTTTCATAGATGTTATTCCCATTAAAGGATGTGAGGAAAAGTTAAAAGATAAAAGCTTAGAATCTTTAGGATGTAGAAATTTTGTGTTTGATTGCATCTGATTGTGAGCAAATATTTTAAAGATTTGAAGAGGTTGGTCTAACATTTTCTATTGAGAAATCAATTTTTGGTGTCAAGAAGTACTCATAATTGGACATCTATGTGTTCACTATGATGTGAGGCCATATCCACATAAAGTTGATACCATCAATAAGATTCATGAAATTGTAGCAATGTTAGCGAAATGAGAATTTTTCTAGAAGCTTGTGTATTTATGATTTGTTAAGGAAGAATAGGAAGTTTCTATGGATTCAGAAACATTCTAAGGACATGAGAAAAGTGAAAAAGCTATTATTTGATGCTCCTATCTTGAAATGAGTTGACTCTTCAGATAATAAACCCATTATTTTGATTATAGACATCAGTCCTATAGGTAAAGGATGGGTTATAGGTCAAGATGATGGGGATGTTAAAATATATGAAATTAGCTTTGGAGCTAAGATTTTGCATGAAACACATTGAACATACCCACAAATCAAAAGAGAGCTTCAGGGCTTTGTAGCAACTTCAAAACTGATAAGGAATATTTCATAAGAGCCTATGTGATTGTAGAGATAGATTGTTTTTCACTTATAGGAATGATTGAAAATTTTTCATCTCCCCGCATTGCAATGATAAGATGGATATCATATATTAAATTTATAAATCCGGTTTTAACCCATATTGTCTCAAGAAATTAGATTCAGTTGCTCATATGCTGTTTTTAAGATGATCTTGGTAATGGTATAGAAATAGATATAAATTTAATAAATTACAATCCACAAGTATATGTGTTTGAACAAATACCTTAGTCCTCTAAAAAGGTCGCATGTTTGAACATCAAAGAAATTCAATGACATTAGAAAATAAGCTTTCAATTTTTTCTTTAAAGAGGGATTTATTTGGAGGCATGCTAGGGGCAAAATTAAAATGACATAGAGTGTAATAGGAGAAAAACATCTTCAATTGCAAGTTATGAAAGAGTTACATGATACACTATGGGCAGGACATAAAGGGTTCATGGGTACATATGGAAAGATTAGAGAGAGTTGTTGTTGGCCCGAAATCTATGTCAATGTAAGGGCTTTTGTATTCATTCATTTGTGAAACATTGAGATCCTTTATATCCTACCTATCCACGTTGGATTCAATATAAGTAGGTAGTTGACCTTGTGCCCATGCCAAAAGGTATTGATAGGATGCACTATATTGTACTTTTAAGGAAAAATCTTACAAATTGTGTAGAAGTCAGAGCACTACAATCCAAAACAATGCATAATCTTTGTAAATTCCTGCTCGAGGTTGTGATTTCACATTTTGGGTATATTGAGAAAGTACTTGCTGATCAGGATGAACTAGATACTCAAGGGGCTAGAGATTTCTTTGGACGACATGGAATTGTCTCTTACGATTGCTTATAACCATGAGGCTGATGGGAAATTATAGAGAGGTCATTCATTGATTATGAAAGCAATGTTCAAAGCCTATAATGATGACTTGAAACAATGGCCAAAGTATTTACCTTTTGCATTATGGGCTAATATGATGACTTGCACTAGGACAACAAGATATATGCGTGCTGAATTAATGTACTGTCACAAACCTATTTTTCATGTTCATAGACAAATTCATACATGGTCTACTCTACCTTGGAATGATATTCTATCTTCTAAGGAACTTCTTGCCTTATGGATAAAGAAACTTTAATAACATAATGAGAAACTAGATGAACCTACAATGAAATTAAAAGAATCAAGAATTAAATATAAAAGGTACTTTGATAAATAACATTGACTAAGGCCAAAATAGATTCATAAGGATGATTGGGTTTTGATCTATGATAGTATGTTCGATTCCCAATATGATGCATGAAGAAAATGAAGTGTCAATGGTTTGGACCTTATGTTGTTATGAAAGTACATCATAATGGGACATATGCTTTGCGTGAACTAGATGGAACTCTACTAAGAACTTTGATTTGAAGGCAAAAGAGTGAAATTATTCAAGAAAAGAGAGGAAGGTGATTATGAAATTGAAGATGATATGATTGGTGCTGATCCAAGTTATCCAAGTGGTATTACTTCTTCTTTGTTTGACTAAATTTTCTTTTGTATTGCATTCCACATTTGCATTCATATTTTCCAACATTGTAACACTGTCTTAGGATAGTATCAAATTACATGGGAAACTATTGGACTCAAGTAGAAATGCAAGTACTAGAAACTTTGGTTTTAAGTCTTTAGAAATAAGGTTGAGGTTGGAAAGAAGAAATAAAATTTGAAGCTCAAGTAGGCCAAATGAATTGTTTTGTATAAATCAGCACATTTCTGCATAAAAGTTCTTCTGAATGAAATCTAAGTTCCTGCTTATGCATGCATCTAGCCCCTCAGATTAGAGTAAGGGTTTAATCCTTTGCTGATAAAACGAAAAAGCTATGAAGATTATTATAAAACTCTGAAAAACAGAATTTTATATTTTTCTTCCAACTCAAAAAAGTAAAAGTTACTAAGGATGATCTAGTACTTTAATGGATGTTGAGGAAGTAAAGAAAAATGACCAAAACCTAGAAGTTGAGAAGACATGATAAATTGGTTGTGAAATCACTTCTAATTTTATGGTAAATTAGTTGTCAAATCACTTAGCGAATGAGAACCGGAAGACATGCAAAGATTTCTAGAAGATGCTTTTTGTGATCTGGAAACAATAATTATTCCAAGAAATTCGTAGCTTAATATCGAGATGTTATGCGTGCAATTTCCTTTTATTAACGCTTAGAATTAACGAAGCAAAAACCTCCCAGGAAACAACACTCTAAGATTAGAGTCTGCCTGATGATTTAGTTTTGTTTTTGTTTTGTCCTTCGTGATTTTCTATGTTATTATTTTTGTGTGCCATGTCTCATTCCTGCATTAGTTTCTGAGATCCAATGATGCGATAGTGAGTTTTTCGGTTTAGAGTAACCTTCAAGGTAATTCTTATGTGTACGCAATGTTCTGAGTTCATTCCACATTACATATGAAAGATTTTTTGGTATTAAAATCCATGATACATACATAAAGAATTAAAGAGATATTTTGCCATAATGTATCCATACAAGATGAAGTGTTGAATGCTCAAATACTAATAAATCAAAGTCTTGGTGCAAAAACCAAAACTGATTGCAACATTTATGCTATGTCAACGAAGTTTCACACATTATGTGCAGACAATCAAAGAATGGATGATACACAAAGCTTGAGGGGATTTTATTACGTGAGGATTTCTTTTTTATCTTCTTCGTTCAAGGATGTCTACACTTCATGAATGAATGAGTGAGAGCTCGAGTAGTTACGCACTCTCTGATCCGTAAAATTGATCAAAACAAAGCTTCAACTTCCGTTGGATGTTTATATGCAAAGGGAGGAAGATTATCAGAAGTGCATCGTTTCGTTTTTCCAAGAGTTGAAGGCAATTTCGAAGCTGATCTTTATGAGCATTAGACAAACAACACTTGATGGTAAATGATTAGATGCACGTCGATGTGATTCTTCCTTAATTAAAGGAGTGCCTTTCATTTATGGTCTAAGAAGCATTTTATCTGTACTATTGTAATTGAATTAAAACGCAGAGGTGATTGTGGTATGACTGATCTCAACATCCTGAAAACCATAATGTATGACCAAGTATGAAAAGTTAAGGATCCACTCACTTGAAAGCACGAGAAAGCATCCAGCATGTAGTATCATTGGAACACCGATGGTTGACCTGATCCATCAACCGAGCCCATCACCTCCAACATAATTCTATTATACAAGAGTCTCTACCTTTCATCTCTTGGTGATGTTGAAATTTTGGAAATGATACAAGTCTTAAGGTTCATTCCTAATTTTGACCTTCTATCTAACACTTGTTTGAGAATATTTGATACCTCTAACCAAAGATAAAGAGACATGAGAAGGATATGGTGTGAATGCTATGTTCATAGGTGTATTTACATGTGTGTGACTAAAAATTAGGGGTAAATTATGATGAAAAAATGTGTTTATGAGGATATATGTGACTATGATGTGAGCATGAAAATGATCTATAATCCTACTAATATACATTTGCATCTCCATTATGCATGAATGTGTGTTTCATGAGTTCTGTTTATATGTCTATTATGTGTAAGCACCTATGATTGAATATGTTCGTTAGGTTGTGCATGTGAACCTTATGGACCTAACTTATTTCTAAATCTGAAAAAATATAAACTAAAATATAAAATAATTTAAAGGTAAAACAAAAGGAATGCGTAAATACAAAAGGAAGTATAAAATAAAAGGAATATGTAAAAACAAAACTAAAACCATGCATGCATTTTTTCACTACAACATATTAGGGGCATACCGACATTGTCCATACCACGGTCCACCCCCTGCAATAGTATGATCAGTGAAAATTCTTGGAAGCTTCACATCACGCATACCGATGGTCACTAAACTATCGGTATGATAGTTTGAAATTGAGCATCGCTATACGTTATAGCCATCACTATAGGCATTGGCATGGGTGCAAGTATAGGCATAGGTATGAGTGTCATTATGAGTAAAAACTCAACATTTTGTGCATGTCTTGAACTGATTAGTGCTTCTATCAAAGTTACATGTGGAAACTGAATTGTGACCTTCACTGTCCTATGCACATACACAACAGATCTCTTTCTCTACATAGACACACACTCTCTCTCTCTAGATCTTGCATCTTGGTAAGTGATGCACATACTCTTTCACCCTTTCTCTTTCTCTATGTTTTTTGTTGTCTAATTTCTCTTATCTTTGGTTTCCCAAGAGCTTTTTGGCATCAATTCTTTGGCATCTAAAGAGAGAGGATCTTCGTTAGACTTTTACGACAACGATTCAAAAGATTACATCTACGTAAGTGATTGTTTTGTTCTCTATTGACAAGGATAGAGATTAAAGAGAGAAAGAGAGAGAGATTTAAGAGAGAGAGCAAGAAAGAGAGAGAGAGAGAGAGGGGGAGAGAGAGAGAGAGAGATGTATGAGCAGAGAAAGAGAGAAAGAAAGAGAGAGATAGATAGAGACAAAGAGAGAGAGAGAGAGATAAAGATACATACACACACGCATAATCATGTATATGCATGCATACATACACACACACATATACACACATGCATACATACACACACATATACACATGCATACACAAACATATGCATGCATACATACACACACACATATACACACATGCATACATACACACACATATATACATTCATACACATACATATGCATGCATACATACACACACACACATATGCACACATGCATACATATACACACATTTACACATGCGTACACATACATATGCATACATACATTCACACACATACATACACACATGTACATACACATATACATACACAAACATATGCATACATACATTCACACATATATGTACACACACGTACATACATAAATATATGCATACATACATTCACACACATATGTACACACACATATGTACATGCACATACATACACACACACATACACACAAATTCACATACATTCACATGCATACACACACACACAGACACATACACACACATTCACACACATACACACACATTCACACACATACATACACACACATACACACAGATTCACACACATACATAGACACATACATACAAATATACATACACATACAATATTGCATACACACATGCATATATTACATACACACATGCATATATTAGATACATACATGCATATTATATATTTACATACATATTACCTACAAAGATGCACCTTCATGTATATGCATGCATGTATACTTACATATACATACACATTCACATACATATACACACACATGCATATATACATACACACTCACATCTATACACTGACATACACATCACATACACACATGCATATACATACACACACATGCATATGCATACATACATACATACATACATACACACATATGCATACTCAGATATATACATGCACCTACACACACATATACATACTCATACATATATACACATATACACACATAATAATTACACAAACATATATTCACACACATACATACAAATGTACATACACAAATATATGCATACATACACATATACATACACATACTCACACACACACATATATATACAACACTCACATACATACACACTCACATATATACATACAAACTCACACCTATAGACACACAGTCACATTCATGCAAACACACATATACATGTTTTAGTTCTAAGTCTTTATGCTTAGGCTTCTAAATTTTTTACATACATACAATATAATTAAATATATAAAAAATACGCTTTTAGGATTTTTAGGTTTTTTACATATATATAATCAAATATATAAAAAATAGGGTCCAAGGTTTTTTAATTAAATTTAATACATATAAAAAAAATTGAGAAAAGAATCGAGAAAAAAGTTTAAATATATAAATATGTATATATATATATATATATATATATATATATATATATATATATAAATAGGTTAGTATAGATAAATAAATATGAAAAGACCTAGTGTTTTAAAGATATAAAGTAAATGTACATAATTAAATATATAGAAATAAAATTTTAGGGTTCTTTATTGAATTAAATGTATATATCTAAATATACAAAAATAGAGTTTAAGGTTTAATATTAACATATTTATTTATATGTTTATAAAAATTAGGAAAAATCAAGATTTTTACACATACATGCACATATATACACATATACACATAGGAGTAGGGTTTAGGTATTAATGACTATGGTATTTAGGCTCTTTACACATGCATACATAGATCTACACACATAATACACACACACACACATATATATATATATATATATATATATATATATATATATATATATATATATATATATATATATATATATATATATATATATATATATATATATATATATATATATATATATATATATTTATATATATATATATATATATATATATATATATATATATATATATATAGGATAAAGGCCCTCGAGGTTTTACACATACATACATATATACACATAGGATTAGGATTTTAGGCAGTTTACACATGCACACATACATATACACACATAATACATATACACATACATATGTATATACACATGTATACATATACACACACACACACATAAACATATGTATATACACACATGCATACATATATATGTGTGTGTGTGTATGTATATATATATATATATATATATATATATATATATATATATATATATATATATATATATATATATATATATATATATATATATATATATATAGATACATACATACATATATATATATATATATATATATATATATATATATATATATATATATATATATATATATATATATATATATATATATATATATATATATATATATATATATATATATATATATATATATATATATATATATATATATACATACATGCATACACACATAGACATGTTTTAGGTCTACATCTTTAGGATTATGCTTTTAGGTTTTTTACATATATATAATCAAATATATAAAAAAAAGAGTTTTAGGGTTTTTAATTAAATCCCACCCACCAATGCGTAAACTAGATCTTAAGATTCTTCACTTGAATTTCCTCTTCCTATCTAAGAATGAGTTTAATAAGAAGCCCGAATCTGTGTTTGATATGTCTTTTGTTGGCTTTGGATTCGAGCCGCTAGAGCCTCCAAGAAATATGTTCCCTTCAGGCGTGATTATGTTTTTGAGTTTCATTTGAGTGCTGAATAAAGTAATTTGCATCTCCTTTACTACCACAATTCACCCCTTGGTCAGATAGTAGCGGATGTTGAGGGCTTAGTTCCTAATCAAGGTGATCTTCTATCGAACTCAAGGGAGGGAGAATGTCATAGGATCTGCATGGAACAAGGGAGCCTTCATAAGATAAGCATATCATTTTAATGTAAGAAACATGCGATAGTGGTCACAACCACAAGATCCACACAAAGAGGGAAGAATGGGAGCCCAATTTATACCTGATGCTTTGTAGCACATAATTTGTGTCTATTCTAGCTTTTTGCAAAATCAATCGAGCTTGGAAATTTGACCAAGAGAAGCCATATCCATCTTTGAACTTCTCTTGCTCACGTTGGAGCTTAGTGTGGGCACATATTTTCTTCTCAAGTCCATTGATAATGAGACCTTTTGTTTCCCATCTCGCTAACTCTGCTTCAACCATATTAACATTCCCACAAAGAAACACATCTAAAGATATAGGTTCCAATGATGGCCAAGTAACTTGCTTGTCCATCTTGAGATTGGGTGCATAAGCCAACATAATTGTGAATTGGAAGGGGGCTTTAAGGGAGGCACCAATGCAATGATTGTTGACTTCCTTGAACGTCCTTTCAAGGATATGTATCCAACCATATTTCAGGACAATAGTCAAGCCACAAATACCCCCGGGGTTGTGATATGGGGAACCACACATGAGATAAAGAAATTGAACTAAGTGTATTTGGAAGTTCTCCGTCTCCGATTTCGATCACTTGAACAAAGATGAAGTTTAGGTTGATGCTTTTATCTCAAACCGATTTACCAATAACGACACCTCTTGTGGGTTCAAAATGCATTCCAATGTTAAAAGAATGTTCTACCATTTTCAATGGATTTGATCTATGTGGGATAGGGTCCTATTTCTTTTTTCTTGTTTTTATCTTAGTCTGTACTTCTCCAGGTACGGGGTCCCAACACAATTTTTCTACCCTTTAGGGGGATCTTCCAAGGCATTTTTCCTAGAATTTTTCCTTATTTTGAAAAGCCCTTTAGTTGAAAGAATTCAGTATTTGATTGAAATCATAGACTCAATGATCCAACTTTTGCTAATGGGATTATCTAATTTGCTGGTGGTGAATCCATTCTCTTTAATTGCAAGGTTACACTCTATATTTCTTCCTCAATAGTGAAATAGTCTCTCTAGAGTTTCTTTTCATGTAGAGCAAAAAATTGATCTACTCCCCTCGATAGTCAAAGATATTGAACTACTTCTCCAAATTATATAAAATATTGGTTTCCTAGACCGAGAGATAGGAACTACTCTCACAATTACCTTTGGGGCTTCTTTTCATTCTACATCTCACTTATATGAATGCTTTTGAGAAAGGTTCAGCAAATTATGTTTCTTGGAATTTCTGTAATTCCCATAAATGATGTATAGGTACACAAGGTCCATTTCTTTGGGCCATTTCTTTTCTCATAGTGTGATTGTTCTCTGTCTTTCACTTTTTTTAGCACATTTCAACCGTATTTGGAAATCTTTAATCATGTGAAATTGCATATTGTAGTGCGCACAACCAATGTTTTGCAAATTTTTATTGATCATCTCTTCGTCTAGGGTTACTTACCAAGAAAATGAGTTTTGATTTTAGAGGAAAGATCCTTGTTTAAGTCCACTTCCACATAAATGTGGAGGTGCCATCTTGTGTTGTATGAGTGCATCTTACCTTGATATATGAATCTTCTACATATGCCCTAGAGGCCATAGGTCAACGAATGGGCATAACTTCCCTTATGAAACCACAAAGAAACTAAGGATGGTTAGGGAGATCAAAATATAGTGGAAAGCGCACGAGTTTTAACTTAATTGGCACAAAGTATGACAACTAGATGAAAGGGCATAGAGTTGTGTGCCAAACGTGAGATGAAAGGGCATAGAGTTGTGTGCCAAACGTGGGAAGTTCCCACTTGCAAAGCTTGAAAGACTATTTTCTGATTTTCAAAATTTAAAAGAATGTGGCTCGTTGGAACGAACTGGCAATTGCTAACAACAATGACATGATGTAACCAATCCCTTTTAAACCATTGATGAAGGGATTTGAGAGGAGCTTTAATACCAAACAATTGTATGAGGAGGCAAAAATGTTTTCAACTTGTTTTGTTTTACCAAAATGTCCACCCTAGGAAGGGTGAAAACTAGCGGCTTAACTCCAAACAGCTAAAGAGATTCACCATTCTATTGAGTTCTAAACTTAAACCCACATTATCAAGGACCAAGCATGGTACCATTTTTATAATCTACAAGCAGAAATTCAATAGATGGAGAAAAGAATATACAGTTTCTTTCCCAATAGATCCCAAAAGAATTTCTTTATTTAAGCGTTCTACGAGTTGCTCTCTGAAGCCAAACTCCTCACTATGAAATTCTATAGAAGCCTTCGGAATGCCCTATCTCCCTCACGAGAAGAAGCAAGGTTGGAAAACGCAGAAAGAAAACTACAAATAAAAAAGCACTTCACTCTAGATCCGGGTTGGACTAGAAAAAAAACAAAAGCAGATAACAAAAATGTTAGCTGTAAAGAAAAGATTCTACGGCTAAAGCCATACAATCACAAACTAGAAAAGGTGACAGAACAGACGCTATAAACAAAAACCGCAAAGGATACCAAAGCAATAATTACAGAAAGCGATTTCAACAAAGTAAAGTCAAAACGCTTGAAGGACTATCGGAAGAGAAAACGTAGCGCTCGAAGGCACTCAAGCAGCATTGAAAAATGAAGAAAACCCATTCTATAGGAGCTTCGGTATACCCCTGATATATTGTAGTGCGTGTTCTTCAATGCTGTAAGAGAGATTCCCTATCTGCTTATCTGCCTGATATATTGTAGTGCGTGTTCTTCAATGCTGTAAGAGAGATTCCCTATGTCCCTCAGGAGAATAAGAACACAATTAGAAAACGCAAAAAGAAAACTGCACAGCAAAAAGCACTTCACTTTAGATCCGGGCTGGACTAGAAATTAAAAAAAAAAAGAAGATAACAATTAGCTATAAAGAAAGAATTCTATGGCTAAATCCATACAATCACAAACTAGAAAAGGTGAGAGAACAGAGGCTATAAACCAAAACCGCAAAAGATACCAAAAAAATAAATACAAAAATGGATTTCAGCAAACGAAAGAAGTCAAAATGTTTGAGGTACTATTCGAGGAGATAACGTAGAGCTCAAAAGCACTCAAGCAGAAGAGAAAACATGGAAAAGCGATTTTATAAAAGCCTAAGTATACCTCTCATATGTTGTAGTGCTTGTTCTTCAGTGCTCTAAGAAACATACCCTATCCCCCTCATGAGAAGAAGAGCAAGGTTGAAAAACACAAAAAGAAAACTACAAATAAAAAAGAAGTTCACTTTCGATGCAGACTGGACTAAGAAAAGAAAGCAGATAAGAAAAAAGGCTAGATATAAAGAAAGGATTCTACAGCTAAAGCCATACAATCACAAACTAGAAAAGGTGAAAGAACAGTGGCTATAAACAGAATCCGCAAAGGATACCAAAAAAAATAAATACAAAAAGCGATTTAGCACTCAAACAGAACAGAAAACATGGAAAAGTGATTTTATAAAAGCCTCAGTATACCTCTCATGTGTTGTAGTTGTTGTAGTGCTTGTTTTTCAATGCTCTAAGAAACATGCCCTATCTCCCTCACGAGAAGAAGAGCACGGTTGGAAAACACGAAAAGAAAACTACAAATAAAAAAGAACTTCACTTTAGATGCAGGCTGGACTAAGAAAAGAAAGCAGATAACAAAAAAAGCTAGCTATAAAGAAAGGATTATACGGCTAAAGCCATACAATCACAAACTAGAAAAGGTGAAAGAACAGTGGCTATAAACAGAATCCGCAAAGGATAGTAAAAAAATAAATACAAAAAGTGATTTCAACAAACTCAAGAAGTCAAAACATTTGAAGTGCTATCCAAGGAGAAAACATAGTGCTCAAAAGCACTTAAACAAAAGAGAAAATGCAAAAAAGCAATTCTGTAGAAGCCTCAGTATACCCTTGATATGTTGTAGACTTTAATTAAAATAAAGAAAAAAAATTACAAGTGCATGGGACTAGTGCCCATGGGACCCCCCAAATCCCGATTGTTAAGTCTGCGATTGTCACGTAGCAATGAATATCAAAATCAAACGACAGACACATGGCACATAGCCATTTTCTCTCTCACCGCATCTTGACTTCTGTCTCGCGATTTTTAACTCTCCAACAGATGTCGTCGTATTGCACGCTAGATGGCCTCCGCTTATTCCGTAATGAATGCTTTATCGCGTCTTGTACATGGGTGCCATCTATCGCCCTTCTTCAGTCTCACTTCAAACGGAAGATATTTTAGCAAAGCAGGAAGAGCTAAAGAGATCTTGTCTCATCGATTAGTTCTTTGGTCCTAAGCCCCCTTGTCAGTCCTAGCGACAATGGTTCCGTAAGGAGTGGTTCCCTTGTGGCATGTTGTCAGCAAGTGCCAATTCTTACAAGCTAGTCAGATGCTCTTTACTTTTGAAAACGAATATATGACCTTCCAAGTCTTGCAAATTGGGACCTCCTACCTGTGGAGAACTACCTTCTGCTATTTTAAATGGTTTCATGGATTGGCTCCTAATACGTCCAAGCTGTGGCACTATCCACTCTAGATTGAGCACCCAAACCTGACCTTTTTCTTATATGGATTCTTAAATGAATTTGTTTTGCCCATTTGTCAGCCCCTCCTCTCAAGAGAAGATGTTGGGGGTTTGATTATGAAGGTGCTAAATCTCTTTCAATGCAAGATGGTACCTATAGATTTGTGTCGAAGCAGATCTTAACAAAGATCTCCCCTCCATAATTTCCATAGATATTGGAAAAGAGAAAATCATAGACTAGGAGAATATTTACAAAAATTTTCCAAATGCTTGCTTTCACTATGAAATGTAAGACTTTAGAATAAAGTTCTTCCTTTGAGACAAAAATCCATTTAGAGCAAGCAAAATCAAGGAAAAGCTAATAAAATAGAAATTAAAGAAAATTTACTGGCCTAGAGCATGTTAGAAGGTCATCCTTTGGAAGCCGAAAAAGAGAAGGAAACACAAGTCATGGAGATCAACCCAAAAGGCTTTACCAATGTGAAATAAAAAAGGAGAAGAAGCCCTAAGGGGACTATTGAGAGGAGCCCCTCTCACATGCCTCTAAAAATGAACATACTTTGCAACTTCGAGAATGAGCAAGACATTAACCTAGGGGAAAAAGATCATTATGACTATCACAATGATGGGAAAACTCTAGAGGATTCCACTTGGAAGGAAGACAAACAAGAAGTATACGCCATTACCAAAGAGGATAGATTCACCACCACCAACAATGAAGATAACAAAGATAGCTAAAGCTCGACCATTGGATCCAAAGTTCATAAAAGGATACTCGGCTCATTTTAAAAGGAGACTTCTAATGAAGGAACACCACCGACTTAGATAACATGGAAAAGTCCCCTTAAGGGTAAACTCCTATGTCACCATCTCTCCACCTCAATTAAAAACGGTGATGATAAAAGCAAGAAAAAGACAGACAAGGCCCCTACCCAAAAAAATCTTAACCCTTGATAGTGATAATAATTTCTTTTAATGTTAGGGGGTTTTTTGACCCCCTGAAGAGCGGTCATTATCAGTCGGTAGATCCACAATAAAATTCTAAGCCCGTACTTCATTTGTCTTCAAAAGATAAAAATTGACGGGGAGGACCTTCAAAAGAGAATGAAATGTATTTTTTCGTTTCATATTTGGCTCTCCACTTGCACCATAGAGAAATGTCAACTCAATATTGGCATTAATAGGAATTGCTTTGCGAGACTTGTAGATACCCAAGCAGGTTAGAGCCATCACTGGATTGGTGCTTCCTTTGGGGGTCCCTTGTAATTCACCATAGTCTTCATTTATGCTCTCAATATTGATTCGAAAAGGATTGCCACTTGAAAACCATTCGAATCTTTGCCCCAACATCATTCTTTGTGCGACTTTAATATGTGATAGGCTCTTTTTGGTAGATGAAAAAATAGTGGGCGGGGATTGATTGTCATGACAAGGAAAGCTCCACCTAAATCTGGTGGAGATCAAGGACGAGAGTAGCTTCTCTTCATTGAACCTCTCGTCTTGAGTCAACTTGAGGAAACCTAGCCTTGCAAGCGCTATCTTGTGTAGAATGTCATCAATAAGTGGGGTTCTCTTCCCACTCTCAATGTGTGGGCCTTGTTGGTTCTAATCACTACCCAATGGTGTTTATCTTCAAGCCGGTTATAAATCTCAAGAAAGCCCTATGGTTTCATGCCCATCCAATTACCTTCACGCTTCCCTTAGTCAACTAGGAGATTATCACAACCTGGAACTAGACCTTTGCCAATAGTTGGTCGTTGGTTAGGTGCTTGAGGATGGGGGCCATGAAGACACAACACATCTTGGTGAGGACTTAGAAAAATCTTCAAAGCATTTTTCGAGCTAGAAGGGAAAACATTTAGTGAAGGCTTAGGCGTCTTGAAGAAGAAGTCAATGTGGGCCACTCTCAATACCAGTCATGCCTCCATAGAACGAGAGGCATGTTGAGATACGAAGAAGAAATTTATGGAAAGAATCTATATATATATATTTTAAGGACGCGAAAGGTAGACAAACCTACTAAAGAGATGTGTGATCTCCTCAAAAAGAAGCGATCCAAGGAAGGGATTCATTTCATGGTAGGGATTGATGGGGTTGAGCGCAACATGGATGAAGAAAATATCTCTAAACGTTCCTGCTCTTGATTCACACTTATTTCTGCATGATTGTAATTCTTTAGTGCTGGAACGTCATGATGTACTTTTTACTTCTGATTGTGAATGAATGCATATAAATTGTTCGTCTTGGTGACGGAGCTATTATTCGACTGATGAGAACCTGAAGATATGCGAAGATTTTTGGAAGGTGCTTTCCGTCATCTGGAAGATGATAACTGTAAGAAGAAACGTGTATCTTAATCCGGAGATCTTATGCGTGCAATTTCCTTTTTTTGAGAGTTAGAATCTACCTGAGGATTTAGTTTCGTTTTCGTTTTGTCCTTCTTGATTTTCTGTGTGATTATTTTTATCTGCCACAAAAGTACGTCTCCATTCTTGCATTAATTTCTCAATTCTTGCGCTCTTAAGCTGTTCCTCCTAGGCGATAGTTGGTTTTCTTGTTTAGAGTAATTCTTACGTGTATACAATGTTCTGAGTTCATTTCACTTTACATATGAAAGCTGTTCTGGTATTCAAATCCATGATATATACATAAAGACTTAAAGCGATATTCTGCCACAACGTATGCATACAAAATGAATTGCTGTATGCATACAAGATGAAGTGTTGAATGCTTTAACCAAAACTTATTGCAACATTCATGCTGTGTCAACGAAGCTGCACTCATATGTGCGGACAATCAAAGAAAGGATGATAAACAAGGATTAAGGAGATTTGCCTTAATTTGGTGAGGAATTATTTTTATCTTCTTTGCTCAAGGATGTCTGCTCTTCATGAATGAAGGAGTGAAAGCTGTAGTTGGGCACTCTCTCATTCCTATAATAGATAAAACAAAGCTTCAACCTTCTTTGGACGTGTATATGCAAAGGGAGGAAGATTATGAGAAGTGCATCGTTTATTTATTCCAAGTACATTTTCTCTCTAGGAAGTTGTCGCATGAAATTTGTATGTCAAATTTGAGCATAAAGATGTAGGAATTAGACAAAGTGTTGTATGAGAGAAAGGTAGAGTGCTTTTAGTATCAAAACTTTATTCAATTGAGATTTTTATAGTTCATGTGTTTTATGTCTCATTTGATTGTCTGAAGTTAGATTAGTGAAAAGAATTTGCATGTTTTTTTTTAATCACTCTAGAACTTATGATTTCCTATGCCAATATCTCCAAAATTGATGTTTTTCTTCGAGATAATGCGTCTCGAACATGATTGTGCAGCTTGAAAAGATGAATGTTTTTTTGTTTCAAAGTTTAAGCTAATTCCTTATAGTTTTTGAGTTACAAGGCTTTCAAAAGTGTCTTTTTTATACTTAAAAAAAAAAGGGAAGAAACCATGATTCATCTTATTCATGGTCAGGATTTTAAAAAATACAGATTGGTATGTGGGTTAATTGAGGTGATCAACATATGTGTGAGTATGTTTTAGGGATAGTTTTTTGCAGGTTTGGTTGTTGAGGTGGACATGAAAAGAAAGTATCTGGCAAATTTAGGAGTCCTACATGAGACATGAAAAAAAGACAGTATATTTGAGCATGCAGATTATATAAGTGCATGTCCCAAAAAGCTTGATTGGTTGTGTAGCTTGAACAAGGAGATCTACAGATGAAGATTTATGGCTTTGTATATGGATTATGGCCATGCATTGATCAAGATCATTCTCTTTCCGTAAATGAGAATGGGATTGTGACAGAGATTTTACTTGTGATTGAAATCAAGATTGAGATTACTTTAGGGACAGTCTAGTGTATGACGCTTGTCATTTAAGATCCTTGATAGAATTTGTAATGTAGATCACAACTATTTCCAAAATCTAGACGAGATAATAATACTCTCTCTCTATCTCTCTGTCTCTCTCTCTCTCTCTCTCTCCTTGGTTATGCGAATAATATGTCATACTCTCTTTTAATCGCTTATAACTTGTTTTGCTAAATTTTCTTATTCTGTGTGGATTTTAATTGTAGACTCAAAGACATGTTATACTCGATACTTAATGTTGAAGATATGCTTATCACTTGAAGTACCCTAATGACTTTTCATTTCTCACGAAGAAGTTGAGTGGAACATTTGATATGAATGATTTGTGTCATGCCAAAGATATTATTGGGATTGGCATTACGCTTGATAACAATAAATGATGCATATACTCGTCTCAAAGTGAGTAAATATCCAAATTACTTCATAGGTTCAATATTCACTATGATAGGGCAATACAGATGCGTTTTAGAGAATATAATTTCTATTTGAGCTACCTTGTCCCTCTAACGAGGACTATTAGGATACATGCGAAGAGATCTATAGATTTTACCACTTCTCTTTGTTGGAATTTCTAGTTAGGACAAATTCTTTTGGACATGCCTAATACCTAGTTCATATTGATGCTCACCAAAGGTTAAGGGATTTGATCTTGTTTTTGGGAGTATACAGGTGCAATCTTTTCTTTGGTCTAGTATTTTAATCATGAAAAGGGTGTAGGTATTGTAGACACTCTTCTATATGTTTCTCTAATACGGATTATGAGATTTAAATGAAAATTGGTATGCTAATTGGTGCATATTCAATCTTCCAAGTGATCCAAACTTCATCGAATTCGGTATATTCTAGTGAGTGGTTCTTGGAAAGTCGGTATCGCTCCCAAGACCTTCTAGACATGGGTGGAGACTTGCAAAGTTTTTACCATAAGTTCATTGTCATAGATATAATTTTTTCTATTTTTTGATGGTTAAGGATATATTTTTGTTCTATTATGATACCAAAAATTAATATTTTTGGAGGTTTTTAGGTTTCTCTCATACAAGGGTCATTGTGTAGCTAATACACTTAATGAGATGAAAAGTTCTTCAGAGCCATCAAAGATTTTAACTTGTAAAAATTTAGATCATTTAAATTAAGCTTAGCTTGTATTATAACTTTCATTTACATTGGATCATGTATAATCATTTGTCCAAATGTATAAGCTTCTATAGTTTATTCATGGTGCTTGAATTTGGACCTGACTATATCTCCCATTGTTGAGACCGAGCTTGAGCATCCATATACTAAGGAGGTTATGGCTCTCAATGCCAAGTCTATAAGCATGGATGATACTCTTCGGATGTTCCTCAAAGTGATTGGAAGAACAAAGGTGCCACCAATTGGTACATCACTGCAAATGGAAGTCTGATCCTTTCAACCATCTAGTTCACACATACCACTTACATATGTGGGAACGTCTACTCGTGGATATGTCAAGTGGTAGGTGAAAGACTTGAATCCACCAAAGTATCATGTGCAGGTGTCAAGATGGTGGATGTGGTAGAACAATAGTTAGGTAAGTGGGAGTAGTGCTTTCGGATTCGCAATGTTAGTGATGCAAGATAGAAGATCCAACATGCCACTTATAGTTTGATGGATGTTGTTCATCGGCAGTGGAGGAAAATAGAGGAGGACAAGATAGAACTTGCCACTTGGGTTGAATGCAAGGTCATATTTTAGTACAAATTTGTTGCTCCCGATGATGGTGTTTGATGCCCGGCTCTTCCTAAAGTAGGGAGATCTTAAAATGCATGAATATGTAGATAGTTATAGATATACTTTATTGAAGATACAAGATTAGGTACCTGATTTTTCTCAACAACATAAATTGCTACTTAGGCTCTGTGAGACATTGCATTTACTTGTGTGCAAGGAGCACTACCACACCTTAAATGAGGTAGTGGAACTCACCTAAGGATGCGTCATGCTCTCGACTGCAACCCTCAAGATAAAAGATTACTTGGAAGAGATTAAGGAACCCCACAACTTTAGTTCTAGTACCTAAAAAACACATGAATTTCTTTTATACTTCTAGTCATAGAAATAGATACATATACCTCCATGGGTGATCAAGCTTTTCAATGATCTATTCTTACAAAGCAATACAAAGAAAGGGCTGGTGAGGAGCGCATTTATAATGATTGAGCAGGTAATCATGCGTAAAGGATGTGTCCTGATAAGAAGACAAAGAAGATTCTTGATAGTGGTGTTGACCCTCCACTCCATCATCTCCTTTAGATTTTAACATTTTAGCTACAAACACTAAGATGGATTATCCATCTAAAAACAAACAACCCATCTTGGACATTTCAATCACTAAGAAGGTGAAGAACATGCTAGATGTGATGTTCTCAAGAGTTTTTCAAAAAGGGTATCAATTCCCATACATCAAGTTGGTTTTCATAAGTAGGGAGGTTGAAGGTCATCTTGTTAAAGAAATGTTTGATAGAGGATGGATGCATAATGTTATGATTTCTTCTTTGGTGAAGAATTAAAGTTGAAGACTAGTCCACTTGAGTACAACTAAAGAGTAGACTTAGCAGATAGTAAAGGATCTAGAGATCCAAAAGTTGTTGGATTACCAATCCATATTTAGACATACAAAGATTTTCTAGATTTTGAGAGTGCCAAACTAACTAGATTTGATCTTGCACTCAACGAAAAATGGCATTGAAGCAAGAAGATGATTGTAAATTTTTGGACTCATATAATCCGTTTTATCTAAATGATCACTACATGTAGGGTTTCCTCAATCACAATCTTTCGATCACTCAAAAATAACAATGGGGAGAAGAATGCAGAGATTACACAAGGTAAGAGAAAATCTCATGTGGAAGAGTAGAAACAAATATGACGCACACAAGGAAGAATTTTGATATTATAGATGTGAATCAATGGTTACAATAGCTTTGGACAATCGCTTCACATTCACATTCACACTCGCACTCTCAATCACACTCCCACTCTCACTCTCACTCTCAATCACAAGCTAATTCTCAGATTTTTGTGTGTCCCCTGTGTTGATGTGCAGATCTCCCTATATCAAAGTTTGATCACTACCCTCCCCGAATAAGTGTGCGATCCACCAAATTTAGGAAAAGTTGAGTTTGTCCAAAACTTTTGCAAAAAGCCATGTGATTGAAGTGTGCTTTCTTTGTTTAACGTACCTATCAAAAATAGGAGAAAAACACCAAAAATAAATATTTGAAAATATCCGTAATTAGACATGGTGACATGCGAGCATCAGAATAACGGATTCAAATAGAACTAGATAAGCCTTCATTTTTTCTATACGTTGGAAAATGGAATTCTTCAAAGCCTGGTAACTCAAAAATGGTGAGGAATTAGCTTAAGCTTCTAAGAGACACTTTTATTCAATTTTGCGATCTGCACCATAGTGTTAAAGATGTTCGAGGTCCAAATCCACCAGCAAATGCCACTTTTGAGCCCTGCAAGTTTCAAAATTCTAGAGAGAGAGTAAAATCAAGGCATTCTCTTACAATTAACTAAATGTAGGACCCTGAATGAGGTACTTAAGACATGATTCACAAAAATTTCACATAAGCATTTTTATTCTCTTATACTTGCTCTACCTTTCTCTCATATAGAGTTTTTCTTAATTCTTTCATCTTTACCTTCAGAATTCCACTAGAAAACATGATGCGAATAAGATCTAGTGAGAGAATATGAAACTTTTCAACCCAAAATTTTTCCTACATGCATAAAATGACCTAGTTATTCGTTCTAAGCACTATCCCCACAATGAAATTTAGAAAGTTCAAAATGAATTATTTCACTGAAAAAAGGCCTATTATAATTCTTCCCCCCTTTAAGAACTTTGTCCTCAGAGTTGGAAAGAAGGATAATATGTTAGAAAATCATCTATGTTCACCCAAATCAAATCTTCTATTGGCTATGAGTGTCGTTTCACCAAAATTTCTACTATAGATCTATTTCTAAGAAATCTTTCCTTTCTTTCTAATATTATTTTAGGTCGATGCTCAAAAGAGCCATCATCTTTCAGCTTATAATTGTCCTGCAAAACATGAGCAACATTACATTCATATCTTTTAAGTAAGCTTACATGAAATACACGATGCACATTTAAATGTTTAGGTAATTCCAGCAAATAAGCAAGAGATCCAATTTTTCTCAATACTTTAAAAGGGCCTACGTATCGAGGAGAAAGTCTATGATCCTTCCCTAGCAAGAAGTCAGTTCGGTGAAGATTAGCTTTAAGAAATACCATATTACTAAATTTTCAAGTGGTCTTCTCTTTAAATCATATAATTTATTTTGTCTTTTATGAGCTTCTTTTATGTGTTTCTTAATTTTCCCAAGTTCTTCATCCATTTTTTCAAGCATTTGTTTGAACGCTTCTACTTTATTTCGAAAACCCAAAAACGAAGGTGGAGTCAAACAATTATAAATATGATCTCTAAAAACTTATAGGATAAATTTAGATGGTTTATTGAAAAACAAAATGGGTGGCACACAAACACAATAAACGATAGCTCTAGAGTTTTGCTACGTGCAATCACAAATGTGCCTCTAAAGATTAGTGGAGTAACAAAAGAATTTGAGATTTCTTTTTCATGATAACTATTCTTACAAAGCTAATCTTTGGAAAACATTTATAGTTGAAATCAAAATGGAAAGTGCAATCTTGGAGTGATGTTACCTGATGAACAAATCAAACTATGATTGAATTTCATAGCAATTACACCATACTAGAAGAACTTGAGTGAGCTCTCTAAGAGGAGGAAAATCTAAGATTGTTATGCTCATTTCTATGAATGTGATTTCCATAATTACTAGTTTTTTTTTTCTACAAAACCATGAAGTGAAAGTTGACAATAAATACAACACCTCTGATAAAAATATTATACCCTCAAATCATCCACTTCCAAAAGAAAATTACACGAATTATAAAAGAGCTTTCGATGACCCGATGCTAAGAAAAGGAGAGATGATAGGGTATCATTTTACTAACAAGATAGTTCAAACATATTAAATTCTGTGAGAAAACATATCTTATAGAGAAAGAAAATGAAAAAAACATTGAATTCATTGGAAAACATGAGAAAGTATTCACTCTTTTCCCATAAAAAATAGGCTATGGACATCCAAAACAAGATTAGCCCATTATGATTTTAAATCTATGACGTATTCTCGTTCCAAAAGTCCATTTACTTGAGTTGGTGCGACTGTTAAAGGAAAGTATATCCATGAAAATATTGTCGTCATCTTTAGCACCATATTCAAGAAAATGGCTCATGGTGCTGAAAAAGAATGGAAAATTTTATTTTGTTCAAGACTTGCAAACTTAAACAAAGTCACAATTAGAAATGTAGAAACAAGGCATATAATAGATGAGTTTCTTGAAGCAATTGTTAGGCATTTTCTTTTTACTTCATAGAAGATTTGTATTAAGGTTATGATCAATTTTGGTTAGCTATTAAGAGCTAAGATATCACATCTATGAAGACCACTGGGCCCCATCCATATTTATACTTTGGTCTAGAGAGAAACAACTTATGCGGCTTGCATGAAGAATCCTATCAATTGATTCTTTCATAACTATATACCTATTATGAGGATGCCTTTTGTTGATGATACTATTATGTGCATAATCGATGCCACATAAAATTGAGGTCATTATAAGATTCTCTAAAGATAGTTTTCATACTATTGAAGTGAGGATATTTCTAGGACACCATGTATTCTATGTATCTAGATCCCTCACATAGCTCATATTGCAGACTGCTTATATGATGTGCTAAGAAATAAGAGGAATTTTCTTTCGATGGAGAATAATTTGAAAGCTAATGGAGCAGGATTCTAACACCCCAATCCAAAAATAGAAGATGTGTGCCCTCATTTAGGTCCACAAGCAGCGATATATGGTCATTGTTCTACACGTTTCTCAACATTTTAACGAAGAATCAAAATGACTAGTTGAACACATAAGTTAGAATTTGTGTGCTACGCATTAAGCTTTGGATCCTAGAAAAATGGATGTTCAAGGTGGGAGAAGACTCCAAGATACTCGATCTATTTTTAACACTCTCTAGTATGTGCAGAGATATAGCTTCACAAGCTTGGCAATCTCTCACATTTCACTCAGTAAAAGATCTAAAAACTTCAAGAGACCTTGGGAAACTTTATGAGGGATCAAATAAATCCTGAAATCAATGAAAACAAGTATAATAAGATAGCAAACAATGCTCTACCATATGGTACAATTGAACTTGTGAAACCCTAACTACACCTCTAGATAGAAAGACTAAAATCATGGGAAAATGTGATAACCAAGCAATGGGGATGATTTCGAGAATTTAGGACTTCTCTAAAATAAGTATAAAAATCATAGAATTCATAGGAATCAAGAGAAAAAGTTGATATGATGCTTATGTAGAACTTCTATATTTCCTCAAATCTAGCTGACCACCCAACAATTAGTGTATGTGCACTTTTCAATGGGTGATTGATGAAATTTGAACTTGATTATAAGTGGTGGAGCTCATAACTTGCTTCCACGGCATTGGGTCCTCCATTTTTATTTTTACACTTGCAAAACTTGTGGATGATTCCTTTTGCATGGTTGAGACTTGATTTGCAACACTATCCCTCAAATATCGATCTGTAGGTCCTTCATTCCAATGCATGCCTTGAAGTGTTACAACTTTACTCCATTGAACGATTTGGTAAACATATCTACATAATGGTCCTTTTTATTGAAATGCTCTACGTTTACATTTTTTGATATGATCTTCTATCTATTAATGTTGTAATGCACTTCTATATGCTTGGACCTTGCATGGAACACTCGATTTTGAGCCAAGCATTAGGGACTTATGTTTTTAAAAAACTCCATACCTGTTTAACTTGCAAATCAAGATCAACAAACAAGTTCTTGAGATACATAAGCTCACATGAGACATATTCTAAGCCTCTATAGGCACCCTTTGTCAAGGATAGAGCCACTATTAGTTGTTTCATTGACATCCATGAGATATTGTTCATCCCTAGCCTGGTGACATATTCACTATTGCTCCTCCTATCACCCTTGGAACTTGCCCAATAAGCATCAGAATAAGCTTGTACATGTAATTCATCACCAAGTAGATAGTAGAGCCCTTTATCACTAATTATTTGAGGTCCCTAATTACTCTTTTGGTTGCAACAAGATGAGGTACTTATGGTTCTTGAGAAAAAAATGAGAGAATAGTCCAACTACATGAGAAATATCTCTTGTTTTCATAGTAGCATACAATAGAACCACTAATTGACCTATAGATCGTCACATCTTTCACTTCTTCCTCTTTCAAATCCCTTAGTTTATCATTTACTTCTAAATGATTTCAAATGGGGTTGCAAACATACAAACCAAACTTCTTCAAAAGATCTAGAATGTATTTTTTTTGCATCAAATATATACCTTCTTCTTTGTGAAGTACTTCAATCCCAAGGAGCTATCTGTAATCCCCTAAATCATATATTTTAAATTCACATCCAATATTACTCTTTATGTCCTCGATTTTGGATTCATATCCATTGTAATGATCATATGATCAACATATATACAAATGAAAAAAGACTTCCTACCTTCCTCCTTCACATGGAGTGATAGGTCTGCACGACTTTGATTGTATCCCCATTATACATAGTGTTCCAAGAGTCTTTAGTTCCGTACCCTTGGGGCTTTGTTGAGTTCATAAAGATCCTTGTTAACCCATGATAGATGATGTGGAAACATCTCATCTTCAAAGCTTGGGCTTGCTCCATGAACTAACTCTTCAAGCTCTCCATTCAGGAACTAATTCTTCACATCCAACTCATACATCATTGAAATTTTTGAGGTTTAAATTACAATAAAACTACATGTTGATGCTCTTTGATCTTCGTCTCAGCTTCATATGCATCTTCAACCTGTAGAAAATCTTTGCAACCATACCAAGGAAGAAATGCCTCAAATATTACATCCCTAGATACCATAAGCTCTTTTTTGCTAGGATTATAACCTTTTCGTCTAAAGAATATCCAAGCAATATGCACATGTCTCCCTTCTGGTCTACCTTGTGTCTCAATTCTCAAGGTATGTGAACATAACACACACAAACAAATGCTTTGAGATGTGAAAGGTTGTGTTTCTTACAAAACCAAAGTTCATAAGATGTGACTCCATGTACTCTTCATGTATGACGTATTCATTTGAGAAATACTATCCCCCTCCATCGCATCTGAGCTTCTTTATATACATCCATGTGTCCTTCTCCACTAGGTTCTTGAACCTATTGAAGTGGTAGAACATCTCTCACTTTTCTTCATGAAATACATCAAAAAACCTTGAATGGTCATCTATAATTGTCGAAACATATCTCCAATGGATGGCTCTTTTGTAGGTCCCCATACATCTATGTGTATGAGATTCAATAAATCATTGCTCAGATTGCTCCCTTCTTGAAAGGTAAACTATTTTGTTTCGTTAACTCACAAGCATGTCACAAATGTTGTATATTGTGATAGGTAGTAACAAGTAGACCACTCACCAAGCCCTTCCTTTGAATGTCCATCATCCTCTATAAGTTATGCAACCCATTCTTTTATGCTTCGAATTGATAAGTAGTGCATAATGGCCTAAGTCGCACGATTGTAGCATTCTCCATTGTATGTTCATCTTCCATGTGATCTTCCCCATGTTCCTCCCTCATCGTTTTGAGTTTCAACCACCTCTTTTTCCTTTGCCTCTTCCTACATAAAGAAACAAGAGTGTTGCTTCCCTTTGACTATGAACATCTTTTTTGCTTCTTCTCCTTCACAATCAATGTGAATAATTGATCAAATTCTAGTAAGAATCCTTCACATACATTGATTTCATGAATGCTTTCTTGCCATGGTTGATGGAGATTACAATTTTTCCAAGGTCTACCAAACCTTCTTGGATGTGTTCAATTCTTGTATATGCCCTATGATGCTATTCCTTATGTGTTGAGATAGAAAGAATATGTTACTCCTACTACTTTAGATCCAATTATTAAATGCCTAGATATCATTCAATTGGTCCATCATGTACATGAGGCATTTGATCTACACAGTCTACTAATCCTCAAAATATTTTGTCCATAAGGTAGTTGCTAACTCTAAGTTTCCATGGTTAATATTTTGCTTTCTCTAAATATGCTATTTTTGAACTATGATAAGCGATACTAAGTGTGGGATTTGAACTCGTGACCTACCAGCTAGGAGTACGATGGGCTAACCACTTTCCCCAAAAGACATGGTTGAGGATTACTTCCTAATGCTCCCTCTTAGGGTGTGGTTCAACCATCTCCTGCCTCTCATTTCTTGAGTCTAACACTATCTTCCCCTTCTAGAGATCATTGTCCTCAATGATCAATCCATGATCTCCCCTTGAATGGATGTCCTCAACCTTGCACAGTCTCTTGAATAAACTTGTTCTCAACCTTGGACTCTTGAACCCTTGCTCTCAACCTTGGTCTATTGAACCTTGCCTTTATGCTTCCTGGCCACTTGCCTACGGACTTTCCTTGTTTGCAACCTTGGTCTGTTGAGCCCCTTGTTCTCAAACTCAGTATCTTGAACCTGCTTCTCACTCATGCTTGGTATCTTGGATCCTCAATCTAGTGATTTCATTGGAATGCTCGTTCTAAGAGCTTTCCAATTGTATCTTACAAGTCTAAATCCGCCCTAGGGATTGGGAGATACACTCTAATATTGGATGGTCTCACCTTTGAAAGCGATGCACGTTCCTTCTTTGCCCAAGCCTACTTCCTAGACTCTGATACCAATTGTGGGATTTGAACTCAAGAACTACTAGTTAGGAGTATGATGGGCTAACCACTTGCCACAAAATCCATGGTTGATAGGTTCTTTCTAATCCTCCCTCTTACGGTGTGGTTCAACCATCTCCTGCCCGTCATTTCTTGAGTCTAACACTGAGCTCTAAGGTTCTCCTCTAGCATCTCCTCAAGTCTTTATGTGATTTAGATGGTGCAAATGCTATCTTTTGATGATTTCTCCATTTTTAACCTTTGAATAGTTGGGCATCAAGTGATATAGGCCCCCTTTGGTGCATTCTTGTCTTGATAAATTCTCCTTGTGCTTCCACAAGTTGTGTTCATCCAAGCCTTGAATATGATTTCTATTGATGTCTCCAAGCCTTCAAAACGTCCTTGATATGGGGGAACTCTAGCACCCCAATGCAACAATCGCACATGGCTGCCCTCCGTTAGCCCTACAAGATGTGATATATGCTCACTATTTTCCATTTATTCTTTGCCCCTCTATCGATACTTAATATGAAACTAAGTACATGAGAAATAAAATGAGTCTTTAAATAAATGAAAATGACTACAATGAGAGAGACAAAAAGGTTGTGCAATCTAGTACAATTTGATTGAATTTTTAGAGACTCCCTCCTTTTTTATCAATCCACTTTCAAAACTCATGGATAAGTCATTTTGCATGGTTGAGGCTTGATTTTCGACAAATGTTATGCATAAACTAAAGCAACTATTAATTGAAGCTCAAATTGTGAAACAGGTAGAGTATTCAACACAAAAGCCTATTATTTTTATTGTTGTTATAAGTCATGTTCATATTGCACCATATGTATGGTGCCTAGGAGGGCCACGTATCTATGTGAATGTTCAAGACTTTGTGAACATATGTGCCACATGTCAAGTTCATTCCTTTGTTAGGCATATAGACCCATTACAAAGACATGAGAAGAAGGAAGCTGACAAGGAGGTGGTTTAAGTTGCATGTAGTCATGTTTGTATTTGCTAATAGAATGTATAACTTTGTGAATTCAACAAAACGCCTTTGAAGTTTTATAATTGCAAGAAAGCGACTCAAGCTGTTTAGGAAAAAATTGAATATTAATATGAAGTTGATGGAGAACTGCTTGAAGATGCTGAAGAACAAATTTAAAAATTATGCGATTGTATTCTACTCTACTCTGATTATTATTTTTATGTTATTATTCTGATTTGGTTTTACTCCATTTTATTTATTGCGTTGCACGAAATGCCCCAAGATAACAAAGGGTAATTTTAACTTATGCTACGATATGGTAAGAAAAACTATTAGGAACGTGCACAGTTGAGAGACCTACATAGAACATTCTAATCTGAAGCTCTTAGTAAAAGTAATGTTTCATTTTATTTTATTTAGATAGGCTATTTGATGTTTCATAAACACTTACAACCTGAATTCCTAGTTCCTATTAGTGCATATCTTTGTCTTCGCAACTCTCCCCTCAAACAAAAAGGTTATGAAGATTCCAAATTCCTATAATATTTCTAGCTAGAAAGTTTATAATTTCTTCCAACCCCTTGAAAATAAGAAACAGAAATAAAGACTAAATAAATATGTTTTTATAAAGACTAAATAAATATGTTGTACATAAAGGGTTATTGCAAAGTGATAAAAAATGAATCAAAGTAAAAGAAAATTAAGAAAAACAATACTCATGAATTGAATGTGGTCTTAAAGCATGAGGTGGAGCTTTGCAATAGAAGAGTTATTTGTATTTCTAGCTAGGTGTTTAGAAACAAAGCATATAAATATTTATATAAAATGATAAGTACCCTTGAAGCGCAGAAATGAAAGATAGTTTTTTTGAAAGCCAAAGTGATTTCGACGAGTTTTGTACCTTACTTTTTATAGTAGAATGCTGCTTGAAGACTTATTTGACCATAGTTTAGGTACTTTAAAATTTACTTCATTTTTTAAAGAAACTGCAATGCATACCAAAGCCAATCTTTTGAATTTTCAAGAAAAATTGAAATAAAAATAAAAATGTTTCAAAAGGAATTTCTTGGTGCTTCTATTTCTTTTCCAAGTTGACCCATCCAAGAGGATGTGCATGTTTAATCGGGGTGAATGTCGGAATAGAATCCCTTAAAACTATAAAAAAAAAACAACAAAATTCAAAATTTCTTCTCTTTAGCTAATTGATGTTAACATTGATGTTCTTGTAATTGTGTAGGCGTATGAAGAATAAAAACCAAAAACATAAACTTAGTAGTGTATTTGTGCGAGTTGCCTAATTATACTTATGTGTATATGTTTATGTGTGAAACTCTAAATATGTAAATGTATGTGTTTATGTGTATAACCCTAAGAGTTTCTATTTCTGAAAATTCTACTCTATATTATGGCCTCTATGTGTAAACATTTTTTTCGTTTATGACGCCCTAAGTAATATTTAAGTTTTTGAAACCCTAAGTGAAATGTGTGCTTCTGAAACCCCAAGTGAATATGTGTGTATTAATCTAAGTATGCATGAATATGCATTTCGTTACGTGCAAGTGTGAGTGTAATGTGTGGAAGGGTAAGGTTTATGTGTGTTCATATATATATATATATATATATATATAACACATATATATATATACATATATATATATATATATATATATATATATATATATATATATATATATATATATATATATATATATATATATATATGGATGAATGTATATGTGTGTTCATAGATGATTTTATCTGTATATAAACTGTGTCTATATACATATTACAATGAACATATTCAAACCGAAAGTGTTTACTCTAACTCTAAGATTTTTTGAATTAAAGGAATAATCAGAATAAAGTTTATCGAAAGAAAATCATAATACAGAATGAAAAAAAGAATTGAATAAAATTTCAATTAACTAGTATGGAAATGTGCCTATCCGTCTATGTATCTATATACGTGTACCGTGTGGGTATGTTTAAATACATAAGTAGGTATGCATATGTGTCCTTTTTTAAAATGTATCTCTCTCTCTAAGCCTTGCAACTCAAAAACGGTGAGGAATTAGCTTAAGCTTGTGAGAGACACGTTTCTTCAATTTTGTGATCTACACAATAGTGTTAGAGACGTCCGAGGTCCAAATCCACCTCCAAATGACACTTTTGAGCCCTGCAAGTTTCAAAATTCCAGAGAGAGAGAGAGTAAAATCAAGGCATTTTCTTACAATGAACTAAATGTAGGACCCCGAATGAGGCACTTAAAACATGATTCACAAAAATTTCACATAGGCACTTTTATTCTCTTATACTTGCTCTACCTTTCTCTCATATAGATTTTTTGTTAATTCTTTCATCTTTAGCTTGAAAACTCGACTAGAAAACATGATGTGAATAAGATCTAGTGACACTTAAAACATGATTCACAAAAATTTCACATAGGCACTTTTATTCTCTTATACTTGCTCTACCTTTCTCTCATATAGATTTTTTGTTAATTCTTTCATCTTTACCTTGAAAACTCGACTAGAAAACATGATGTGAATAAGATCTAGTGAGAGAATATGAAACTTTTAAACCCAAAATTTTTCCTACATGCATAGAATGACCTAATTATTCATTCTAAGAATTATGGCCAGAATGAAATTCAGCATGCTCAAAATGAATTATTTCACTAGAAAAGAGGCCTATTATAATTCTCCCCCCCGCCCCCCTTAAGAACTCTGTCCTCAGAGTTGGAAAGAAAGATAATGTGTTTGAAAATCGTTTATGGTCACCCAACTCGAATATTCTACTCGCCATGAGTGCCATTTCACCAAAATTTCTACTATAGATCTATTTCTAAGATATCTTTCCTTTCTGTCTAATATTATTTCAGGTTGAAGCTCAAAAGAGCCATCATCTTTCAACTTATAATTGTCCTCCAAAACATGAGCAACATCAGATACATATCTTTTAAGTAAGCTAACACAAAATACACGATGGACTTTTAAATGTTTAGGTAATTCCAGCAAATAAGCAAGAGATCCAATCTTTTTCAATACTTTAAAAGGACCTGTGTATCAAGGAGAAAGTCTATGATCCTTCCCTAGCAACAAGTTAGATCGGTGAGGGTTAACTTTAAGAAATACCATATCATCAACTTGAAATTCAAGTGGTCTACTCTTTAAATCATAGAATTTATTTTGTCTTTTCTGAGCTTCTTTTATGTGTTTCTTAATTTTGTCAAGTTCTTCATCTTTTTTATCAAACATTTCTTTGGACACTTCTACTTTATTTGGAAAACCCAAAAACGAAGGTGGAGTCAAACAATTATACATATGATCTCAAAAAATTTATAGGACAAATTTAGATGGTTTATTGAAAAAGAAAATGGGTGGCACACAAGCTCAATATACAATAGCTGTGGAGTTCTGCTACGTGCAATCACAAATGTGCCTCTAAGGATTAGTGGAGTATCAAAAGAATTTAAGATTTCGTTTTCATGATAACAATTCTTATAAGCCTAATCTTTGGAAACCATTTATAGTTGAAATCACAATGAAAAGTGCAATCTTGGAGTGATGTTACGTAATGAACAAATCAAACTATGATTGAATTGCATAGCAATTACACCATACTAGAAGAACTTGAATGAGCTCTCTTAGAGGAGGAATGAGATTGGTATGGTCATTTCTATTAATGTGATTTCCATAATTAATAGTTTTTGTTTTAACAAAACCATGAAGTGAAAGTTCACAATAAATACAAGACCTTTGATAAAAAGATTAAACCCTCCAATTCTCCACTTCCAAAAGAAAATTACAAGAAGTATAAAAGAGCTTCTGATGAGCCTATGCTAAGAAAAGGAGAGATGATAGGGTATCATTTTACTATCAAGATAGTTCAACATATTAAATTTTGTGAGAAAACATATCTTACACAGAAAGAAAAAGAAAAAATCATTGAATTCATTGGAAAACATGAGAAAGTATTCACTCTTTTCCCATAAAAAATAGGCTATGCACATCCAAAACAAGATTAACCCATTACGATTTTCACTATGCCTCAGACTGGAAATCTATGAATTAGTCTCATTCCAAAACTCCATTTACCTGAGTTGGTGCCACTGTTAAAGGAAATTATATCCATGAAAATATTGTAGTCATATTTAGCACCATATTCAAGCAAATGGCTCATGGTGCTGAAAAAGAATGGAAAATTTTATTTTATTCAAGACTTGCGAACTTAAACAAAGTCACAATTAGAAGTGTAGAATCAAGACATATAATAGATGAGTTTATTGAAGCGATTGTTAGGCATTTCTTTTACTTCAAAGGTGATTTGTATTTAGCTTATGATCAATTTCGGTTAGCTATTAAGAGCCGAGATATCACATCTATGAAGAGTTCACTAGGCCTCATCCTTATTTATACTTTGGACTAGAGAGAAACAAGTTATGTGGCTTGCATGAAGAATCCTATCAATCTGGTCTTTCATAACTATATACCTATTATGAGGACGCCTTTTGTTGATGAGACTATGATAAAAGTTTGCGAAGAAAGAGTGAAAGTAGAATGTTTACATGCTTTTGGTTGTAGCAAATTTGTTGGTGACCATATCTTTAATTGCCTAAGAATTTTTGGAGAGATTTGATGAGGTTCATCTAAGATTTTCTCTTCAAAAGTCTATTTGTGGATTCAATGAACTTCTCATTGTAGGAAATGTTTTGTGCACATTATGTGCATACGCCATGCCACATAAAACAGAGGCCATTATAAGATTATCTAAAGACATTTTTAATGCTAGTGAAGTGAGGATATTTTTAGAAGACCATGTATTCTATGTATCTATATCCCTCACATAGATCATAGTGCAAACTACTTATATGATGTGCTAAGAAATAAGAGGAATTTCTTTCGATGGAGAATTATTTGAAAGTTAATGGAGCAGGACACCCCAATCCAACAATAAAAGATATGTGCCCTCCTTTAGGCTCACAAGCAGCGATATATAGTCATCGTTCTGCACGTTTCTCAACATTTTAACAAAGAATCAAAATGAATGGTTGAACACATAAGATAGACTTTATGTGCTATGCATTAAGCTTTGGATCATGGAAAAATGGATGTTCAAGGTGGGAGAAGACTCCATGATACTCGATCTATTTTCAACACTCTCTAGTATCTAGAGAGATATAGCTTCACAAGCTTGGCCATTTCTCACATTTCACTTAGTAAAAGATCTAAAAACTTTGAGAGACCTTGGGAAGACATCTGAGGAAGAAAGTAAACCTTGAAATCAATGAAAAAGAGTATAATAAGATAGCAAATTATGCTCTGCAATATGGTACAAATGAGCTTGTGAAAGCCTAAGTACACCTCTAGATAGAAAGAAGAAAATCATGGGAAAATGTGATAACCAAGCAATGGGGATGATTTTGAGAATTTAGGACTTCTCTAAACTAAGCATAAAAATCATAGAATGCATAGAAATAAAGAGAAAAAGTTGATATGATGCTAATGTAGAACTTCTATGTTTCCTCAAATCTAGCTGACCACCCAACAATTAGTGTATGTGCACTTTTCAATGGGTGATTCATTAAATTTGAACTTGTTATAAGTGGTGGAGCTCATAACTTTCTTCCATGACATTGGGTCCTCCATTTTGCTTTTTACACTTACAAAACTTGTGGATGAGTCCTTTTGCATGGTTGAGACTTGATTTTTAACATTATCCCTTAAATATCAATCTGTAGGTACTTCATTACAATGCATGCCTTGAAGTGTTATAACCTTACTCCATTGAAAGATTTGGTAAACATGTCTACATAATGGTCCTTTTTATTGACATGCTCCACGTTTACATTTTTTGATATGATATTCTATCTATTTAAGTTGTAATGCACTTCTATATGCTTGGAGCTTGCATGGAAAACTTGATTTTGAGCCAAGCATAAGGGACTTATGTTTTTAGAAAAGTCCATGCTTGTTTAACTTACAAATCAAGATCAACAAACAAGTTCTTGAGGTACATAAGCTCACATGAGACATGTGCTGAGTCTCTATAGGCACCCTTTGTCAAGGATAGAGCCACTTTTACTTGTTTCTATGACATCCATAAGATATTCTTCATCCCTAGCCTGGTGACATATTCACTATTGCTCCTCCTGTCATCCTTGGAACTTTCCCAATAAGCATCACAATAATCTTGTACATGTAATTCATCACCAAGTAGATAGTAGAGCCCTTTATCACTAATTATTTGAGGTCCCTAAGTACTCTTTTGGTTGCAACAGGATGAGGTACTTATGGTTCTTTAGAAAAATGAGAGAATAGTCCAACTACATGAGCAATATCTCTTCTTGTCATAGTAGCATACAATAGAACCAATAATTGACCTATAGATGGTCACATCTTTCACCTATTCCTCTTCAAAACCTCTTACTTGATCATTTAATTCTAAATGATTTCAAATGGGGTTGCAAACATGCAAACCAAACTTCTTCAAAAGATCTAGAATGTATTTTGTTTGCATCAAATATACCTTCTTCTTTGTGAAGTACTTCAATCCCAAGGAGCTACCTATAATCCCCTAAATCATATATTTTAAATTCACATCCAATAATCCTCTTTATGCACTTGATGTTGGATTCATATCTATTTCAATGATCATATGATCAACATATATACTCTACAAGTTCCCAAGTACGATCAATGATATCATACCCTTTCTAATGAACAAGTTGCTTCAATCTTCCTTGCAATATTCTCAAATCTAGCCCATGCTTATCTTTGAGTTCTGCATGATCGTCAATCTTGATAGGTCATGAAAGACTAGATATATAATCCCTTAATGGTGAAATTTCATATGGTTCGAACATGGAAAAATGCAAAATTGGATCTATTTGGTATCTAGAGATTGAAAATGACTTGATTAGTTTCAACCAAGATCCTGAACACACAGGATCCTTCAAGATCTAGCTTTGCAAAAGGCATTGAAATGTGTTCAACCAAGGTGTTTGAACACATGAAGGGAAAAATGTGTTGGGAAAAATTGAGTATTCTGCATCCATAAGCACACGAGGAAATGTATTTGGAAGGAAGCTCTGAAGAAGCTATTCCTTCAAGTCACTATAGCAAGGAACATTGGGTTCAAGCCACAACAGAAGGGTTAGCTAGGCTAGAGAAGATCAATACTCTTGTGGTTGCTCTTATTGACCATGGATCCAAAAGCAATCTTATGTTTAAGGACCTTTATATGAAGGGAAATGGGCGATTGACATGCAGTAGTGATGGAGAATTTTGAGCTGCTTACACAATGCCGGGAGATCTTTTCAGTGCACGTCAAGAAGTGCAGGTGGATTAGTGATGTGAGTGACTACCAAAATTTCTTCGTTCAATATCACTCTAGTCATTCAATAATATTATGGAAACCATTATTACTGCTCTTAGAATGTAAACAAGAGTTTTGGAAGATGGCTCAACTAATACAAGAATCCTACATAAAGATGGCAAGAAGGTGGTTCAATTCATGATAGTCTTTGTAGATCACGTCAGGAATAGAACTTCTCTCTCAGAGGGACCTATTCCTAATGAAATTGATTAACATTTTTTTTGAAGGAGGCTTTCGTAATTTGGGACTATGAAAGCTTAGGCAATGGAAGGTTCTCAAGTGTAAATATGTTCATAACAAGCTCTACAGCACTTTATTTGACTATTTCTTTTTAGTTTCATGGTTTTTTAGAATTAAATAAATGGGAAAAACAAAAAAAAAACGGACCTTCAAAGGAACTTCTGTGGAGGCAAAGTACTTAACTTTGATGAAATCTTTTTGGGGGCTTTTAAGAGATCTTGTTTGTTGACAAAACATTAGAATTGTAAGAGATGGCTAATGGGAAGATAAGTGATTGCGTGATTCATGTCCACTCTATTTCCATGTACAGAGAAATAGCAAAATTTGAACAAAATAAAGAGGTAAGAGAAGTTTCTATTGAAACAAAGTTTAAGGCAATTGATAAAAATGTTAAACTAGTTACAATTTATCTTCTCGATAACATCAATCAACTTAAGGATGGAGTGAAAAAGCACTCACAGACAAGAGAAATATAGGACATGATTTCACTAAAGAAACCCTTCAGAAAATTTAATTAGGGAAGAATGAATTCCTCAATGAAGAAGAAAGGAACGTATACACCCTCATGATTTTTAGACATGGGAAATGTTTTTCCTTTGATTCCGAAGAGATTGGGTGTGTAGATCCAGTTCCGTATCACTAATGGTAATTTCTATGATACAACACATGCCATGGAGTCTTCGACAAATTCTGGTACCAAAGGCTCATATTTCAAATCTAATTGACCTTTTGAATGAGAAAATTTGAATGGGGATTCTTGAGCCATCTAGTGCTCTCTATTTGAGTTGTTTTACCATTAAAAAAAAATGTTTCTTTGTAGTTTATTCAACATTTACAACTAGTTAATAAAGTTACTATTCAGAATACCGGAACTAGACCAATCATAGATGAATATGTGAAAGCTTTCTCAGGGAGATCTATTTATTCAATATGAGACTTTCATTTTGGTAACGATCAATTCTAGTTAGCTTTTGAGAGTCATGATTTGACGAACATGAGGACACCACTTGGACTTGTGCACATGTGTACCCTACCACAACTAGCCACGAACTTAGTGGTGCATACGATAAATGGTATGCATAAAGCACTTAGGGATTTTATTCCACACCCTACCATGCCATTCATCGATAAGGTTCTGATTAAAGGATGTGACGAAAAGGATAAAGATAAGACTCTTCATGAGAATGGACGTCCAAAGTTTATTAAAGGTCATATATATGACTTTATGTCCATTCTAACTCAACTAGAATTGGTGCATTTGATGTTATCTATTGAGAAATCACATTTTGAGATGCAAAAAGTGCCAAGTGTAGGAAGTTTATGTCATCCAAAGGGAAGAAAAGCATGCCCAAAAAAAGTTGATAATATTCAAAATATGAAAGAAGTTTGCTCCTCAATCACCAATATGAGGAGATTTCTTGGTGTATGCATTTTCTATGTAGTGTGGATTCCACATTTGGCACATGTTGAAGATCCACTCTATCAACTGCTAAAAAAGGGTCAAATATTCAAATAGAAGGAAATTCCATAGTCAATCTATGAGAAATTGAAAAAGGTACTCTTAGAGTCTCTATTGCTTAGAAAAGCTAACTACAGTGATAGTAAACCAATTTACATTACTATACATACAAGTCCAACAGGCATAGGTTAGGGAATTGGCTAGGAAGATGACCAGGGGAAAAACAATGGAGGGAAGGATCTAGAGATTGCACAACATAACAGAAAATCCGATGCGGAAGAGTAGAAAAAAATATGATGCAGAGAAGAAAGAATTGTGATATTATAGATGTGAATCAATGGTTAAAATAGCTTTGGAAAATAGCTTCTTGACGAAGCCTATACCTCTTGGCCACCCCCGAGCTATCACAATCGCATTCACACTCGCACTCTCGATCACACTCTAACCCTCACTCTCACTCACAATCACAAGGTAAATCTCTAATTTCTGTGCGTCTCCTGTGTTGATGCGCAGATCTCCCTTTATCATAGTTTTATCACTGCCCTCCCATAGAAGTGTGCGATCCACCAAAAGTAGAAAAATTCGAGTTTCTCCAAAACTTTCGCAAAAAGCCCTGCGACCGTAGTGTGCTTTCTTTCTTTAGCATACCTATCAAAAATAGGAGCAAAACACCAAAAAGACATATCTGAGAATATCCATAATTAGACATGGTGACACGTGAGCATCAAAATCATGGATTCGAATACAACTAGATAAGCCCTTTTTTAAAAGTGTTGGAAAATAGTACTTTTCAAATCCCTATAACTCAAAAATAGAGAGGAATTAGCTTAAGCTTGTGAGAGATACTTTTATTTAGTTTTTTGATATGCAAAATAGTGTTAGAGACGTCTAAGGTCCAAATCCACCTTCAAATGCCACTTTTGAGCCCTCCAAGTTTCAAATTCTAGAGAGAGAGTAAAATCAAGGCATTTTCTTACAATGACCAAATGTAGGACCCTGAATGAGGTACTTCAAGCATGATTCACATAAATTTCACACAGGCACTTTTATTCTCTTATACTTGCTCTACCTTTCTCTCATACAGAGTTTTTCTTAATTCTTTCATCTTCACCATCAAAATTCCACTAGAAAACATGATGCAAATAAGGTCTAGAGAGAGAATATGAAACTTGTCAACCCTAATTTTTTCCTACATGCATAAAATTGCTTAATTATTCATTCTAAGCATTATCCCCACAATGAAATGCAACAAGTTCAAAATGAACTATTTCACTAGAAAAGAAGCCTATTAAAATTCTTCCCCCTTTAAGAAGTCTATCCTCAGAGTTGGAAAGAAGGATAATGTTTTAGAAAATCATCCAAGTTCACCCTATGCAAATCTTCTACTATGTATGAGTGCCATTTCACCAAAATTTCTAATATAGATCTATTTCTAAGAAATCTTTCCTTTATGTCTAATATTATTTCAGGTTGAAGCTCACAATAGCCATCATCTTTCAGCTTATAATTGTTGGAAAGCCCAAAAACAAAGGTGGAGTTAAACAATTATAACCCTACATAGCTTCAAACGGAGTCATTTTTATAGATGCATGCCATGGACTATTGTATGCAAACTCAACCAAGGGTAAATATTCACTCCAATTATCCTGCTTTTCATTCACATACATATGCAACATATCTTCAACTATCATCTTAACCCCCTCAGTTTCCCCATCTGTTTATGGATGGAAAGTTATACTCATACAAAGTTGAGTTCCAATTGATTCAAATGTTGGTCTCCAAAATTTTTATGTAAATCTAGAGTCTCTATCAGAATTATGCTTTTAGGCATTCGATGCAATCGAAAAATTTCTTTTACAAAGATTCTTGCAACATTCAATGCAATATCAGTCTTTTTCATAGGAAAGAAATGTGCCATCTTAATAAATGTACCCTTCTGGATGATGTTTATCACTTTGATTGTACGAGTCAAAAGACTGCCTTATTCGGGCACTCATATGGCCGATGCCCTTGCTCCCCGCGATGAAAACACAAACCAAGTCTTTTTGCCCCTCCTAATAAAATCAAGGTCTTGTTGCCACTGGATTGGTTAACGCCTCCTTTGATTTTCCACATGAGTAGGATTCTTGCCTTGGTTATTTGAAGATGGAGTCTTCTTTTAATTGTTCATGTTCATTGCAACAGGTCTTTGTGGCCTATGTCCCATTGCAATGAATCTGCTTATATTTGGCTTCTACAAATTGAACTTGTCCATCTTCTCAAAGTTCTAAGCCATCGCAACAACATCAAGAAAATCAATGGATCTAGATCCCTTATCTTGATAGCGAAGTTTCTCATGAAGCCCTTCAATAAATTTACTCTTTAGAGCATCACGACTAACCTCTATTGCATATTTATGAACATGTAGGAATTTCTCTTTGTACTCATCAACAGATAAACTATGCTTATCACTTTCGTGTTGTCTGAATGTAGTGCTCCATCTTCTTCTCCATATGGTAGTGTGGAGAACAATTTCACGATCCCATGCAGGTGTAGGATCCCAACTTTTGCCTTGGACTCTTCACTAAATTGTTGAAGATCAAAGAAATCCTCCAGCTCTTCAATCCATGCCTCAAGATCTTTGCCACTTTTCTTCTCACGCACTACAACATATGAGGGGCATACCAATGTTGCCCATACCGACGGTCACCCCTCGGCGTCTGTATGACCATTGAAAATGCTTGAAAAACCACGGATGCAATACCGACGGTCATTTAATCGTCGGCATACATGGCATCGGTATGAGCGCCGGTATAGGCCTCGGTACCTTACTGTAAGTTACCGACGCTTATACGGACGCTTATATCGATGCTTATACCAACGCTCATACCGACGCTTATACCGAAGCAACTTTTAACCAGGCCTAAGAACAAAAATTCGACATCTGCTTGCATTTTGAACCAAATTTTGCTACTGTCGAGTTTGCGCGCGCGAACTACATTCCGAACCTATTGTGTACACACATCTCTATCTTTCTCTCTATTTCTCTCTCTTTATCTCTCTCTCTCTCTGTCTCTCTCTCTCTCTCTCTCTCTCTCTCTCTCTCTCTTTCTCTACATCTCTGTTTCTCTAGATCTGAAATTCTGGTAAGAATTGCACATATTGTAGCACCTTTTCTCTTTCTTTGTGTTTTCCCTTTTCTAATTTCTCTTCTCTTTCGTTTTGCAAGAGCTTTTTGGCATCAAATCTTTGGAATTCAACGAAGGGCAACATTAAGTGGACCTTGATGACAACGCTCCAAACAATTACATCGATGTAAGTGATTGTTTTGTTTTTTATTGATATAGAGTGAGATAGAGAGAGAGAGATGAAAGAAAGAGAGAGACCTAGAGAAACATAAAGAGAGAGAGGGAGAGAAAGAGAGAGATAGAGAGAGAGAGAGAGAGAGAGAGACAAAGAGAGAGAGATGAAAGAGAAAGATAGAGAGAGAGTGAAAGAGAGAGAGAGATGAAATAGAAAGAGAATGAGATAGAGAGAGAGATGCATACATACATATACACACATATGCATACACATACTCACATACATATTACATACACACATGCATATTACGTATACACTCACATACATATTACATACACACATGCATATACATACATATACATATTACATACTCACATGCATACACACATATACATACATAGATGCATATTACAGGCAAACATGCATATTACATACACACATGCATATTAGATACACACATGCATATACATACACACACATATTCATTCTCATACTCACATACATACATACATGTATACACACATATACATGTACACGTGTACACACACATGCATATGCATACATACATACACACATATTTGCATGTACACACACATATACATACATACACACATGCATATTACATACACACTCACATATGTATACACACACATATGTGCATACACACATGCATATGCATACATACATACACACACATGCATGTACACACACACATACATACATACATACACACACACATATATATACACACTCACATATGTATACACACTCACATATGTATACAGACACATGCATACATGCACATACACATACACACACATCACATATACATACACACATCACATATACATACACACATATAGATGTTTTAGGGCTAGGGTTTTAGGCTTAGGGTTTATGAATTTCTCTTTTCTTTTGATTTGCAAGAGATTTTTGGCATCAGTTCTTTGGAATTCGAGAAAGGAAAACATCAAGTGGACTTTGACGACAATGCTCCAAACAATTGCATCGATGTAAGTGATTTGTTTTGTTTTCGATTGATATAGAGTGAGATAGAGAGAGAGAGATGAAAGTAAGAGAGAGATACATACGCACATATTTGCATGTACACACACATACATACATGCATACACATGCATATTACATACACACACACACATATAAATGTACACTCACATATGTATACACACACATATGTGCATACACATGCATATGCATACATACATACACACACATATGCATGTACACACACACATACATACATACACACATGCATATTACATACACACTCACACACACATATGTGCATACACACATGCATATGCATACATACATACACACACATATGCATGTACACACACACATACATACATACACACATGCATATTACATACACACACACATATTATTACACACTCACATATCTATACACCCACATGCATACATGCACATACACATACACACACATCACATATACACACACACATACACACATATACATGTTTTAGGGTTAGGGTTTTAGGATAAGGGTTTTTGAATTTCTCTTTTCTTTTGTTTTGCAAGAGATTTTTGGCATTGATTCTTTGGAATTTGACAAGAGACGATGTCAATTGGACTTTGATGAGAGCGTTCAAAAGAATTACATCGATGTAAGTGATTCTTTTGTTATTTATTATAAATAGAGATAGAGAGAGAATAAGAGAGAGAGAGAAAGAGGGAGAGAGAGATGAAAGAGAGAGAGATATATATATAAAGAGAGAGATATAGATAGAGAGAAAGAGAGAGACATAGAGATACATACACACAGATGCATACATATTACATACACATATGCATATGCAAAGAGAGAGACATAGAGATACATACACACAGATGCATACATATTACATACACATATGCATATGCATATGCATATGCATACATACACACACACACACATATACATGCACACACGTGTACACACATGCATACATGCACATACACATACACACACATCACATATACATCCACACAAACACACATATACATGTTTTAGGGTTAGGGTTTTAGGATTAGGGTTTTTTACTTTTACACATATACACACATAATACATACACACATGCACACATATACACATGCATACACACATACACATACACATACACATACACATACACATACACATACACATACACATACACATACACATACACATACACATACACATACACATACACATACACATACACATACACATACACATACGCATACACATACGCATACACATACACATACACATACACATACACATACATACATACACACACATGCATACATACATACAGACACACGTACATACATACATACATACATACATACATACATACATACATACATACATACATACACACATACACATAGAGAGAGAGAGTGACACGCACACACATGCATACATACACACACGTGACATATACATACACCCATATGCATGTTTTAGGGTTAGGGTTAGGGTTTTTGGCTTTTACATATATACACACTTGCATACACACATATACACATATGAACACATAATACATATGCACAGACACATATATATACACGTGCATACACACATACACACATACACACACGTACATTCATACACACACACACACACATATATACACGTGCATACACACATACACACATACACACACACACATGCATACACACATACACATATGTGACATATACATACACACATATGCATGTTTTAGGGTTAGGGTTTTTGGATTTTACATATATACACACATGCATACACATATACACATATAAACACATAATACATATACACATACACATATATATACACATGTTTCACACATATACATGTTTTAGGTCTAGGACTTCAGAAGTCGGGTTTTAGGATTTTTACATAGATACACATATGCATACACACACATAGACATATATATATTCACCTACACATATATATACACAAGCATACACACATACACCTGTTTTAGGTTTAGGTCTTTAGGATTAGGGTTTTATGGTTTTTACACATGCAGATAAATATTTACACATATAGAAATATAGACACATAATACATGTACACATACACATGTATATACATAGGCAGACACACATATACCTGTGTTCTAGTTGTTGTTTATAAATATCATGTCTATGTGTCGCATTTCTTTGTACACGATTCATGATTCATTTTGCTCATGTCTTTTGTATTTGACAGTATGTTTTACTTTATCAAAACATTTTTTTGTTGCCTGTCATACATGTCACATGTAGTTGGGTTTTTCTTGGGCAGAGTGGATTTTCTTTTGCTACACAATAGCATGGGAATGTTGTTGTAGCAAGAGACAACACACTCTACCCAAAAAAAATTTGCAGATATGGTCATCGGTATAGGCGACGGTATAAGCGTCGGTATCCCCAGGCACATACCGATGCCTATATCGACTATTTTGCCTAGGGGCATACCATGGCTTATACCGTCGCTTATACCGTTGCTCATACCAACGCATATACCGACGTTTATACGGATGCATATACCGACGCTTATACCAACGCTTTGGTTCCTGCGCCTACACCGACCCTTACACCGATGTCGGGGCAAAATCGTGCCCGTTCATTTTCCTCAGTAAGCCTCGGTATACGCCTGATATGTTGTAGTGTCACTATCAAAATCATTCAACTTTGCCTTCTTGAAGACTTGATTAAGGGCAAACTCACCTAGTTCCATATCTTCATAATTGCATTTTTTTTCGTGAGGTACACAAGATATTCCTACACCTTCATCTACTTCATCGTTCAGCTCCACAAATAAATTTGATGCTCCTTCTGATTTCTTTCCACCTCGTTCTTTGCACAATTCTCCAAGAAGCTTCTGAACAAGCTCCTCTTGTTCACAAATCTTTTGTGTTGGACATTCCATCATTCCCGAGGATTGATTCTGCTGTGATACCACTTGTGGCATATCCTGAATCACAATCTATCCCCAATCACAATCTTTCGATCACTCAAAAATAACAATGGAGAGAAGGATGCAAAGATTGCACAAGGTAAGAGAAAATGTGATACCGAAGAGTAGAAACAAATATGACATAGAGAAGGAAGAATTCTGATATTATAGATGTGAAACAATGGTTACAATAGCTTTCGAAAATAGCTTCTTGACGAAGCCTCTAACTCTCGACCACCCTCAAGCTATCACAAGCGCATTCACACTCGCACTCGCAATCACAATCGCACTCTCAATCACACTCTCACCCTCACTCTCACTCTCAATCACAAGGTAATTCTCAGATTTATGTGCGTTGTTGGAGTTAGACGTCTGCAAAAGTATGTACACAACATAAGGAAGAAGAAGAAGCTTGGAGCACAACACGCAATAATGAATGTATTACTACAGAATGTAAAACGATAAGTAGCCCATTGGGGCAATAGGCATATATACATGCTAGGGGAAAAAACCTCCTAGAGTGTTCAGACACATCACTACCTAAATATATCAACAAATCCCCCTTGGGAGTAATGCGGTGAACAAGGAGCTGGCACTTTATAAGTGCCAAGCTATGTGGAAATCCCTCCACAAAAGGAAGTAAGCCCAAAGCCTTGCGGAAAGCTTCAAACTTCTCCCTAGGCAGAGCCTTCATGAAAAGGTCTGTAATGTTCTCCTGCATGGGCAGATATGCCAAGATGATCTCTCCATTAGAGAACCTCTCCCGGACATAATGATAATGCACCTCAATGTGCTTAGTGCAAGCATGGAACACAGGGTTCCTCGCAACTACCAATGCGCTCTGACTGTTAGTGCAAATGGTGGTGGCAGACGACTAACCAATACCCAAATCAGCCATACGGCATCTGAGCCACACACACTCAAGAGTCATTGTGAAAGCTTCCCTATACTCAGCCTCACAACTACAAGTGGCCATTGAAAGCTGCCCTATACTCAGCCTCACAACTAGAACTCTCACTGCAAATGGTGGTGGCAGAAGACTAACCAACACCCAAATCAGCCATACACATCTGAGCCACACACACTTAAGAGTCATTGTGAAAGCTGCCCTATACTCAGCCTCACAACTAGGATGCTTCTTACTCAACCAACATATACATGAGCTACCAAGCATGAAGCAAAAGCCACTAGTGGACACATGAGTGTCAAAGCAACTAGCCCAATTAGAGTCAAAAAAAGCATGCAAATATAGAGGTAGTGATCCCCCCTTGGGATAAAACAACCCAAGTAGCCGAGTACCACTCAAGTAGTGAAAGATGCGCTTAACCCCTTGCCATTGCTTGACTCCTAGGCAATGCATAAACCTACTTATCTATGAGACAACAAACTGAATATCTGGCCGAGTAATGCATAAGTAAATCAGGCATCCAACAACCTACTGATAGATAACAACTCAAATGCATCTCCAGCATCATGAAGACAAAATCATAAACCTGTCTCCATAGGAGTGGCAATAGGTTTACAGTCGTCAAGGCCAAAACACTACAATAATGTGTCAATATATTTCATTTGACACAAAGTCATTCCACCATCAACGTGCATAAACTGAATGCCCAAATAATGATACAAATGCCCCAAATCAGACATCTCAAATAAGGAATGCAAATCAGCCTTAAAATCAGAAATATGGCTCTCACGAGGACTAGTCAACAACACGTCATACGGCATGTAGATGCAAAGATCTCATCAAAATAAATGCCTCTTTCTGTACATAACCCTTTGCAACAAGCCTAGCCTTATACTTGTCAATTCTACCATCAAGTTTACAATTCAGGTTGTATACCCACTTAGTGCCAATGGCCTTCTTGCCAGGAGGCAAGTCACATAAAGAACAATTATCATTCTTCATTATTGCATCATATTCAAATTGCATAGCAGCCATCCAAGTTTTTGAATTTTGTGCTTCATCAAAAGAGACAGGCTTAGTCTCATCATAGAGACTAGATGCAGCCATAGCATAGCAATCTGATGCAAAATGAGAGCCTGATCAAGTAGGATATGATAGAGGTGCATCTAATTTGCTGTCACGCAAAGTCTACACCAACCATTTTGGCATATTTTTTTGCCTCCTGAATATCAACTCTCTCATCAACAAGTGCATCATGTAAATCTACATCAGAAATGGGATGATTTGCATCATCACATGAAACCTACACAGGCTAAGAAGTTGCCTCATTGGGACCAGCACTAGACTGTCCACCTGTAAAAGGAGGTAGCAAAGTATCATTCATGTCTTTGGAGCTCAAATATGTCTCCTTAGTACATGAAAGCAATGGATGAATAAAATCTTCCATAAAAACAACATCATGACTAACCAGAATGCATTTAGTCTGTGGACGATACAGACCATAGCCTTTACTTTCATAACTGTACCCAACAAAAATACATTTTACTACTTTATCATCCAATTTATTGTGATGTTGTTCAGGCACTAATGCATATGCCAAACAACCAAAAACATGCAGATAAGCATTAGATGGCTTGTGGTCATGCCAAGCCTCATATGGAATGATAGATTACAGCGCTTTAGTGGGAAACTGGTTAAGTACATATGCTGCACACATGACAACCTCAAGCCAAAAACTATGTGGTAAAGCCTGACTCTTGACCATGCACCTGGCCATCTCCATGAAAGATCTGTTTTTTTGTTCAGCAACTCCATTCTATTGAGGTTTATACGTCACTCTACATTGGTGTTTTATCCCACGTTCAGCTAGAAATGCATTAAAATTAGAAGACATATATTCCCCCCCTCCATCAGAATGGAGGGTGCCCATTTTACATGCTAAGAGATTTTCAGCCAAAACCAAAAAATGTTTGAAGCATATGAACACTTCGGGGTTTGTCTTCAATGGATATACTCATGCATGCGTGGAAAAATCATAAATGAAAGTCACAAAGTAAAGATAATTTCCAAAAGAAGGTGTCTCCATAGGACCACAGACATCACTATGTACAAGCTGCAATTTAAGAGTAGCCCGAACTGAACCATCTTTTGGAAATGAGCAATGTTGTAGTTTGCCCAAAATGCAACCTTCACAAACATGTTTCTCAGGTGCCTCAAGTTTCAGAAAAGAGGAAACCATTTCAGATTTTTGCACGCATAGCAAACTAGCAAAATTCAAATTACCAAAGTGTGCATGCCAAGGCTTTACATTTGACATATCCTGAGAATCATGTACTGCGCATGCCAAATGATTTATAGATCTTTCATAGTCTATGAGCTTATAGAGCCCATGACATATAATGCCAGAAGCAATAATCACATCACCATTTGACAGATCATGAACTGTACACCTATCATCAACAAATTTCACAACCAAGCCAATCTTGGCTAATGCAAAAATCGATAACACGTTCTTCTTGATCCCTGGCATAAATAAAGCATCTGACAAAGTGAAAGAACTACCATCAGTAGTAGTGAAAAAAAAAGGAACACCGTCGCTTATGCGATGCTAGCGTTGCATAAGTGATGCTGCTGTTTTCGGATTTTTTTTCGGGCATTCGTGGCATAAGTGATGCCTGCGTCACTTATGCGATGGTAAAAGTAATGCGTCGCAAATACCATCGCTAACTAACAACATTTTTTGTGACGTTGGTAAATTGCACAGCGTCGCATATGCGACGCTCTCGAATGTAATAAAACGAATTTGATTTCTCCCGGCTCATTTGTGCCGGGATTTGGACGCGAGAGCAAGAAGATACCGAGAGAGAGAGAGAGAGTGCATGAGAGAGAGAGAGAGATAGAGAGAGAGATAGAGAGAACGCACGAGAGAGAGAGAGAGAGCAAGAGATGCATCTCATTGAAGCAAGGTATGCGCACACACACACACACACACACTTACACACAGATACATATGCATACACACACACATATACACACATAGACATACACACACACATATACACACATAGACATACACACACACATACACATAGACACACACACATACACCCAAATACACACACATATACCCACATACACACATAATGTTGCATACACACATGCACACATAATGCATACACATGCACACACATATACGCATACGTATACCTACACATACACACATACACACACATACACACACACATACACACACACATACACACACACATAGACACACACATACACACATACACACACATATATGCATACACACACATAGAGAGAAATGCACACACATACACATACATGCATACATGCATACATATGCATACATAATGCATATGCATATGCGTACATACATACATACTTACATGCATACACACACATATGCATACGTAATGCACATGCATACATACACATACATAATGCATATGCATACATAATGCACATGCATACATAATGCACATGCATACATAATGCACATGCGTACATACACATACATAATGCATACACACATATGCATACATAATGCATACACACACATATGCATACATACATGCATACACATACATACACACACATATGCATACATACGTGCATACACATACACACATAGACACATACACACACATAGACACATACACACACATAAACACATACACACTCATAGACACACACACACATACACATAGACGTGCACACACATACACATATGTATACACACACATACACACAGACACATACACACATAATGATGCATTCACACACATACACATGCATACACACATACACACACATATACACACACACATACACAGATACACACATACACACACATATATGCATACACACACACATAGAGAGACATACACACACATACACATACATGCATACATATGCATAAATAATGCATATGCATATGCATACATACATACTTACATGCATACATACACATAAATAATGCATACACACACATATGCATACATAATGCATACACACATACACACACCTATGCATACATAGATGCATACACATACACACATAGACACATACACACACATAGACACATACACAGACATAAACACATACACACTCATAGATGCGTAGTGACACATACACATAGACACACACACATATACACAATGACATACACACATAGACACATACACACATAGACACATACACACATAATGATGCATACACACACATACACATGCATACACATACATATGCATACAAACATGCATACACATACACACATAGATAGATGCACACACATAGACACATACACACACATAAACACATACACACTCATAGATACACACACATACACATAGACACACACACACATACACACACATATACACACAGATACACACATAGACACATACTCACATAACACACATACACATGCATACACACATAGAGACACATATACACACACATATATGCATACACATACATAGAGAGACATACACACATATACACATACATGCATACATATGCATACATAATGCATATGCATACATACATACTTACATGCATACATAATGCACATGCATAGATACATACACACACATAGACACATACACGCATAGACACATACACACACATAAACACATACACACTCATAGATACACACACATATACATAGACACACACACACATACACAAACATATACACACACATACACACATACACACATAATGATGCATACACACACATACACATGCATACACATGCATACACACATACAGACATATATACATACACATACACACACATATATGCATACACACACACATAGAGAGACATGCACACACATATACATACATGCATACATATGCATACATAATGCATATGCATATGCATACATACATACTTACATGCATACATAATGCACATGCTTACATACACATATGCATACATAATGTATACACACATACACACATAATGCATACACACACATATGCATACATAATGCATACATACACATACACACATATGCATACATACATGCATACACATACACACATAGATACATACACACACATAGACACATACACACACATAAACACATACACACTCATACACGCATAGCGAAACAGACACATAGACACATACACATACACACACATATACACACACACAAACACACACATAGACACATACACACATAATGATGCATACACACACATTTGCATACATACATGCATACACATACACACATAGACACATACACACACATAGATACATACATACACACACATAGATACATACATACACATAAACACATGCACACTCATAGACACACACACATACACATAGACACACACACACACATATACACACACACATACACACATAGACACATACACACATAATGATGCGTACACACATACACATGCATACACACATACAAACACATTTACACACACATACACACACATATATGCATACACACACATAGAGAGACATACTCACACATACACATACATGCATACATATACATACATAATGCATATACATATGCATACATACATACATACATGCATACATACATACATGCATACATACACATACATAATGCATACATACACATATGCATACATAATGCATACATAATGCATACACACACATACACACACATATGCATACATACATGCATATACGTACACACATAGACACATACACACACATAGACACATACACACACATAAACACATACACACTCATAGATGCACACACATACACATAGACACACACACATACACATAGACACACACACATACACACATATACACACACACATACACACATGCACACATGCACACATACACACATAATGATGCATACACACACATACACACGCATACACACATACACACACATACACGCACATATATACACACACATGCATACATACACATACTTAATGCATATTCACATACATATGTACACGTATATATATTGATTTCTAACCATTTTTTTATATGTTAGGTATTATGGATCCTAGTAGAGAGAGAAAGGCGAAACTCACTTTCATAAAAAGTCTTATCATTAGGGGAAAAAATGAACCCTGCATGGGCCTTTTAGATTAAGGAGTGATTAAGGATGGACCAATGAGAGGAGGGTGGTGGCCACAGTCTAGTCCCTCAATTTACTAGACTAGGCCTAGTCTTCCCTTGGTTTGTGCTAGTCAAAGGCTCTAAAACCACTATAATTCGTGGTTTTGATGAGATGAGTAGTTTGAGATTTCAAAGATTTGAATCTTGGCCATTGGATGGTCCAAAAGATCCAATGGATAGTATGATTGTGCAAAAGTCAAGGCGCGAGCAACTATAGGCCGTCGGATTAATGAGAAATCTGAGGGCTGTGGACCATCTCAAGTCATCCAAAAGTGTCTTTTCCTTTGAGCTCTTGGATGTATATTTCATCCAACGGCTGCAAATAGGAGCGCAGTAGGGATCAGCTAGAAGAATGGAGATCCCTGGGATCTTCCAGACATCCAACGCTTCTGAATCTACCGCGGACGGCGCTCAGCTTGAAATCCGCCAGTCCGTTCGATCTTCCACTCATCGGATGGCCACGAAGCACTCGACATTTTTATATCAGCATGAAATGTGGAACACCATTAGATCTTGGACAATGAAGGGTTATGATAGACTGCACATTTGACCTTCTCTCTCTACTGTGACTCTACTATTTTGTCTTTTCTTGCCAGTCAATCTTGACCATTCGCGATGAGCATCTAACGGCTCTCCATCGTTGTCGGACCAACAACACTAAGAACCCTATTTTGTCGTTTTCTGCCAGGCACACGTTGTTTAATCGCATGCATTCATGAAGAAATCGAATGGCTCAAGATACCCACGAACCCATCTTGACTGATCACTCAAGTGTAGCTCTTTAGAAAAATTATTTTTATATTGAAAACCACTAGTGGTTTTATTTTCTTCATGAATCCTAAGCATGATTAGTTTTAATCCCTAAAAATTAGGGATCCTTACAAGGCCCATGCAGGGTTCACTTTTTCCCCTAATGTGAGAGCAAGAGTTCCGTCTGATACTCTAGGGGCCATCATGCGTGATTACTCACAGATGTCTGATGAGGAGTTAGACTGTACGATCCAGATGCTTACCCAACGATCAGAGGAGGGCTCTTCTGCGGCTCCACATGCGGGAAGAGAGCTATCTGCTGATAGGTATGTTTTTCTTTTCATAAACTTTTTTAATGATATTATAACACATATTTTTATTTATTTTTATCTATCTATTTTCAGGACACCTATACCACCTCCAAATCATGATAGCCGAGCAGAGTTGCCTATGAGGACATGTATAGGCACCTTAGGACTAGAGTGTGATATAGAGCCAGAGGGGAACATTGTGTACATAGGGAATGGATTGGAGTTCAAGAGAAGAATGCGGGCACTATGCGACTCTTACTTCCACTGTCCACTTACAGTGGAAGTAAGTAAAAATTTTACATATAAATTGAGATAAATATCTTATGTTTTATGTACATTATTTTTTTAATTTTTGTAGTGAGCATGATGAGAGGGATAAAAAATACGTACTTAGTTCACTTGAGATAGAGTTTGGGACAGGATGGTCACTTAAGTGGTGTCTAAAAGAGATACGGACACTTATGGCCCATCGTCATGATAATGCACGGTATGCACTACTTTTGTGTATATATATGTGGATATGAGTATGTGTGTTATGCATGTATGTATGTATATGAGAGAGAGAGAGAGAGAGAGAAAAAGAGTGAGACACATATACACATACATGCACATTTATACATGCACACACATACATGAGAGAGAGAGAGAGAGAGAAAAAGAGTGAGACACATATACACATACATGCACATTTACACACATATACACATACATGCACATTTATACATACACACACATACATGCACATTTTTACACACACATACACATGCATGCAGTTAGACACATATAATGAATACACATAGACACATACACATACTCACATACACGTACACATACTCACATACACATACACATGCATAATCATATGTACACACACATAGACTCATATAATCATATTTACATGCATATATACATATACACATGCATATACACACACACACACAACACATGCATATGCACATATAGATACACATACATACACAACACATGCATACACATAAATAAATAAATAAATCCTATTTCAAAAATCCTAAATTGAAAACACTAATTTCGATATTAGGGTTTTAAAACCCATAATTAAAAAACTCTAATTCAACCTTTTAGCCATATGTTTGAAGTATATGTACACATTGCATCTATTCCTACGACGTGCTACTAGAGACATGTCTCTTCTCCCAGCCTTATGCCTCTATATATAGCTACTCAGATCAACGAGGATCATAATATATATAAAGATATATACACATCATGTCGATACACATACATAAATATAAAATGGAGTAGATATATTATGCATCACACATACATGCCTAAATGCACACATAAATATATATATATATATATATATATATATATATATATATATATATATATATATATATATATATATATATATATATATATATATATATATATATATATATATATATATATACATACATACATATTTACATGTACACATTTACGCATAGACATATATACATATATACATGTACAAATCACATATACATGCCTACATGCCCACATAAACATATATATGCATGCATACATATTTACATGTACATATTTACACATAGACACATATACATATATACATGTACACAATTATAAACACTTGCATATATTACATGAATACATGAATATTTTACATAAATGCATATGCATATATACACATATGCATATTTAACACATGTATACATATATCACACACATGCAAACACATACATATACATGAAATACATATATATGCATACTAACATATGTATACATATAATACACATGAATACACACATATGCATACATACATGATAAAAATTTGCTCCTCGAAGATAAAGCTATATATATAAAATAATTAGGCATACCCCTGAGCTTCATGTTCTAACTTAAAAGAACATGATTTCATCTCTCTAGTAGGATTCATCATTATTCAAGTTAATAAAAAAATGTATTATTGATATCCATTCAAAAGCTTCAAGTTATTGATCGATAACTAGAGTAGAATTTACTATCTAATCTGCTCATATGTTTTCATTATTGCCATCATTTTGGTGAGACATCACTATAGTCTCATCTTCATTATCCTTATTGATTTCATTTATTTCTTCTATTGTTAAATCTGTGTTCTCATGAATCACATTATCTATTGATGGATTAATATCTATTTCTGGTAATTCCTCTTCCGCATCAGTAGAATCCGCATGTAGAGAATTATCCTCTTCATCAAAAAGATTAGTATCATTATCACGTATAATGATTCTAATTTCTATTTCAGATGAGGATGTATCAGTGTCTGATGCTGAATCATCAAGAGGACTTTCTTCGATCTCTCTCTCAATAAAATGTTCAAACAATGACCTACCTCTAGGTTGCACATGAATGACTTGCCACCAAGGATGAGCATTTGGGTTTTTATAAGAAAATGCTTGTTCAATATGCCTAGGAAGAATATATGGTTCTTTAGTAGATCGCATTACCTTGGAAGAATCAATTGCCCAAAACCTAGATAATTCCTTTCTTAATGTGGAGTTACTACCTTTATACTCGGCTCGAAACTAGTCAACCTTCAAAATGACCTATCAAAATATATAACAACAAAAACCCGTTATTAGGTGCTTAAAAAAATAACTAACTCTATCAAAAAAAATATAAACTTTTTTCTACCTGTTTGAATGTACGAAATGAAATTTTGTAGATACCAAAAATATGTCCTACGTAACCAAGTTCACTATCTATAAGGTTCGTGTCTTTTGGGCTAGCATGTGATAGTTGCTTGAAAGAAGCAACAATACTAGAATCCTCTGTTTTACATAAAGAATCAATGGCTTTGATTCTAATATGCTCTCCAAAAGCCCACATATTAGTGAACATTCGAGCTTGCAAAATAAAGTCAATTAGTAAATAGAAACTAACATACATATATGAAAAAAATAAAATATTATTTTAATAAAATTACCTTTCGTTCACAACCTATCATTAACTCTCTTTGCTCTTTGAGATTTCTTCATTATTTGCGGTTGCGTGTTGCAAACGACTATATAGCCAATCCATGAAAGAAGATATATTTGTAATCTCATTATTATGGAGATTACGTCTATATCTTTTGCTTTTTTGCCTTTTACTTTGGAGATTTTGAAGTTCCTCGTACTCGCTAAGGAATGCTTGCATGCATTCACTATTATATGCCACAAAAGTAGAAACATCTTTTTTTTCTTGAAATGTAAATAAGAATGGAACCCCCTTACCTGATAATACCTCATCTGTTATTTTTGAAGAAGACTCGTTGGTCCATGCACGTGGAGCTTCTTCATGAACTCTTTCAAGGTATTCACGAACGTAATACATGCACTCTTCAAGCATCCAACCCTTTGCCATGGATCCGTCTAGTTTCGCTCTTTGTCGCACATAACATTTTAATATTCCCATAAATCGTTCAACCCAAAACATCCATCAAGTGTTGACAACACCTGCAATCTCTATTTCATCTACAAGACGGACTAATAAATGAACCTGAATATCAAAAAATGAAGTAGGAAGTTCTTTCTTCATCAAACATAGTAGCTCTTTGCATTCACATATTTTTTGTGGGATCGAGTTTTCGTCAATCTCTTTGGATGTAATCCACCTATACATATCATAAAAACAATTGTAAAGAGGTTAATTAAAAACTAAAAGATATCCAATATTCATACATATTAAATATAAAAGTATCATAATTACCTTATAAGTGATCCAAGACGATAGATCACATCTCGTACTCCTTTCATTGTACATCCATCGATTACCAAAGGTAAAATATGTTTCAAAAAGTTATGCCAATCATGGGTCTTTAACCCAGATAAGCACTTATCATCCATATCTCTTTTGTTGTAAGTACCAAAGGAGTAGGTGCATAAGTCGTTTCTTGTTGATGTCTATAAAAAACTGGCGATAACTTTGGTTTGAATTTTTTATCTTTCAAATCATTTCTTGATGTTGTGGTATCTTTTTAGTCCAAGAAGATGTTGCCATAGTGAATAACCATATTTTTGAATATATGCATAGGATCAAGAAGATGACATACTTTTAACTCTTTCCAATACTCCAAAGAATACCATATTGATATGTTCTCTGCGAGTGCCAATTTTCTTTTACCTCTGTTCACATACTCATTATCTCAATCATCACTAAAGATTTCTGATTTTGGATCTATCAGAGGTCCATCTGTCCATTTTTTATACCAATCCATAGGCGTCATAGGTTTTGGACACTGACCTGTTTCAAGCTTTCCATTAAAATGTATCGCTTCTCTTTTAGATCTTAATGGATGATCATCAGGCAAGAATTGTAGATGTCGAAGATAAATATTTTTGTTGAGATTCTTACTATAGATTGATCTCAACCAATCACCACAATATGGACAAGCTTTATAACCCTTAGTAAATATTCCTGCATCATGAAAATCATAAAAATATATTAAATTAAATCATTTTTATTTACATGCATAATGAATAAAAAATTACATCAATACCTGAATAAACACCATATCCTGGAAAATCGTGAATAGTCCAAGCCACAATACCACGAATCGTAATATGTCTTTCATTGATGCTTTTCAATACATCAATGACATTAATACCTCTCCATAACTCTTCAAGATCATCAATGAGAGGAGCAAGATATATATTCATATCTTTAACTTGTCTTTTGCCTGGGATTAAAAGTGAAAGCATTAAATGTTCTTTTTTAATGCTAAGATATGGCGGAAGATTGTAGTTTATGACTACCACTGGCCATGTTAACCATTTATTGGATTTCATGGAGAATGGACTAACCCCATCTAATGCAGCTCCTAACTTTAGATTCTTGTTCACCATTTATTGGATTTCATGGAGAATGGATTAACCCCATCTAATGCAGCTCCTAACTTTAGATTCTGTGGATTTTGTGCAAATTCAAGCCATGTAGAATCAATATGCTGAAAAGCAACATGATCATGAGGAATTCTGATTATTCCATCAGTACTTTTGTGATCATGTCCCCAAGTCAAAAGCTTTGATAATTTGGGGATTTGAAACATATGTCTAATCCATGGAGCCAATGGAAAATGTCTCAATACCTTTTTTTGGGATTTTACCTTCTTCGCCCTTATATCGAGGAGATTGACATTTGGGACATGTCAAAAGAGTTTGCATATTCACCTCTATATAAAATACAATCGTTAGGACATGCATGTATACATTGATAATCTATACCAAGATTGTTGATTATCTTCTTCATTTCATCATGTGAGGTAGGAAGAATATTCTGACTTGGTAAAAAGTTTTCAGATAGTAACTTCTAAGTTTATCAAAAAAAGATATATTAAAAAAATTAAATAAATAAATATATATATATACACACACACACACATATATATATATATATATATATATATATATATATATATATATATATATATATATATATATATATATATATATATATATATATATATATATATATATATATATATATATATATATATATATATATAATTTTATATATGTGTATGCTTATTTGCATCTTTCAAAATATTCACGAAAAATTTCATTGTTTTGGATGGTAGGATATGATTGTTTGTTTTGGAGGATATGAAGTATGTACCTTCATTGAATGATTTGTCGATTCTATCATATGTTCAGTTTGAAAGTGTGAGAAGCGGGTTTATAATTGCTATTCAAAGAATTTGGCACTGTTTATAGGCCATACGATGGTGACCTGGATGAATCGCATGCATAGATGTTACTCAAGATAGAGCAACCTGATTATAAGGGACTAGTGCCAGCAGGATTCTTGGGGTATGCAGTAAACCTCTTGCATGTCAATAATGAGCATCTGAACTTTAGGATACAAAGTGGAAATCATGGTGGCTTGAGAGGATCACTTTTATACAGCTTGTTCAAAGAACTTCAGGTTTATGACACTGAAGTTTTTTGAACAAGCTGTATAAAAGTGATCCTCTCAAGCCACCATGATTTCCACTTTGTATCCTAAGTTCAGATGCTCATCATTGACATGCAAGACGTTTACTGCATACCCGGGAGTCGTGCTGGCACTAGTGCATTATAATCAGATTGCTCTATCTTGAGTAACCTCTCTGCATGCGATTCATCCAGGTCACCATTGTATGGCCTATAAAGAGTGCCAAATTCTTTGAATAGCAATTATAAATCCACTTCTCATACTTTCAAACCGAACATATGATAGAATCGACAAATCATTCAATGAAGGTACATACTTCATATCCTCCAAAACAAACAATCGTATCCTGCCATTCAAACAATCAAAATTTTCACGAATATTTTGAAAGATGCATTAATAGCTTTAAAAGATGCGCGGACAAAAAGTGTCCATTCAATTCAAGTTCTTGTTCTTACCTTATCTAAAGTAAGAATAAAAACCTGCATTCAATGGACACTTTTTGTTCGCCCATCCTTTAAAATTATTTTTCTATCCTTCAAAATGTATGTATATGTGTGTGTATGTTTATATGTGTGTGTATGTTTATATGTGTATATGCATTCATGTATATTATGTGTATGTTTATATATGCATGTGTTTATATATATATATTTATGCATATATATATAAATAGATAGAAAATTGAAAATTATACCTTAATAGTGTCAAAACATATACATTACTCCATCCGAAACGATTTCAAAGGTTGAGAATAAGTAAGCTTGCACTTAGTCGTGTCAAAGGACTTCCTTCATATACATGCTTTAGACATTCCTCTCGAAGATATTTCTCATTTTTAGAAATATCAATGCTCTCACTGTCATTTTGATACCAATCCTCAATAAAATATGCCATGCCATGATCTTCATCATTGTCACACAAATCTTGTCCTTTATTGTCTCTTGAATATAGATCTTTTAACTTTGCATATTGCACAAGATTAGTTTTGCGTAGCCTCCTCATGGAAGCTTCTGATAAATGAGGTCTTACTAGAAATTGTGAATGTTGTGGAGGAATATCATCAACATCATACGTTGGAATCTACACATATAAATAAAATTCATTAGTATTCCATAAATGAATAAAAAGTAAACTTTAAATATAAAATTAAGTATATAACTTATTAAATATGGATAGAAAAGTTTTATTCTCTCTAGCTAAAAGGTGCCCTTGGAGGTCTATGCCATCCATAATTCACTAATAGTTCATCACCGACATGTAATGTAGTAATAGCATTGACAACTATGTATCTTGATACATCTCTACTCATGTATGGTGATTCATGACTATTTTCATGCTCCTCAAATGTGCAATTAGTCCTTGAACTATTATATAACCCTCGACTACTATTTATTAAGCCTGCTATATTTCCATGTGTGTAAGGTCTTCCATCAATATATTATCTTTCATTTTCTGCATGTAAAATCCTTCTACTAGTAAGGGATGCTGCGTTCAAGCATATTCCATAAGTACTCATGCTTTGAACATAACGTGAAAGCCGATGCCAATCTGCCCATCCATATATAGGACCAGAAAATGACATAAGAGTGACTTCAGAGTTCGGAGGCACATACAAATCCTCTACAATAAAGAGACCAGGACCAGCATTAGTAATAGTGGATGGAGCAATCATATAGCAATTACCCCAAAAGTTGAAAACCTCTCCATCTAAAGGAAGTGATCCTGTATTCCATCCTCCATATCTTCTTCTATCATATGTTTGTACTAAAGAACGATCACGAGCTGGCAAAGGATAATCTCCAACCATTTCAGTGTCTAAACTAGGAGGTAGAGGACTTCTAGAAACCTCTCCTTGTAATTGATGAATAGTTAGTCCATGACGTGTATGAGTTATATTAACATTATGAGAAAAATTATCATCATCATCCTCATCGAGCAAGTATTCATGTATATCAATAGTAATTTGATTTTGTATATGGTTTTTAAATAAAATAATGGCATTAATATATATAGAAAATACATAACCAAGCATTATCACGTTGACCAGGTGATGGTGCACGCTCAAAAGTACCATACTCTGCCTCATGTTCAATACATTCCAATCGTGGTCTTTGATACGTGCCATAACAAGAGTTACACCAACATATAATATGCTCTTCATAGTAAAATTCATCATAATTCCTATCGGAGGACACATGTGAAGTCGTTGCATGGGTAGGAGGTGGTGGAGTACCCTTTGATTGATCGGAATGTGCACATAATAAGAAACAAAAAAAAATATAAGTTATGTATCCATCAAGTATATTTAAACTTAAATGTTTGATATACTTACAGTATAAAGTTGTTGCACGATGAGGAGATGGTGGTGGAGATCAATCTGATTGATCAGAATCTACAAATAATGGTATTTGATATTAATAATCTAATTATCTACATAGACAAAAAATTCACATATACATATTTACACATACACACATATTCACATATACACATTTACACATACACACATATTCACATATACACAACTACACATTATTGTGGGATAAATGCATGTATTTTGTATGAATGAGTGTATATGCATGCATGTCTATGTACATATATATGTGGATATGTATATGTGTGTTTATGTTATATGTATGTATATGTGTATATGTATACATATATGCATGCATATATGTTTGCATGTATATGTGTATGTGGGTATATGTGTATGTGTGTGTATATATGTGTATGTATTCTGATTTTTTTTCTGTTTGAGATTAAATTAACAGGAGATATTGTATGGTGGAAAGAAATAAGAGGCGAGCTAACATAACACCTGAGACGTGGTAGTTTTTTCATAGAGAGCTACGTCTTCAGGAGTCATTTCCTCAGCAAAAGGTACACAAATTAATAGTTTATATATAGAATTTTTATATATTTTAGTAATTTTTTACATTTAATTTATGTTTTTTTTTCTTAAATAAACAGGCTGCTGCAAAGAAGAGAGTGGAGTCGGGCCACACATCGCACCTAGTCCAAATGGGCCATAATGGTTTTGTAGCTACATTTGTAAGTATATGTGTTATTGTGAGTATATTTTTTATTTTAGTTAAAATGCAAGCAACTAATCTTTTTTATTTGTTTCAATGCAGCGGAAGGATTATGGCCGATATCCTATGAAACATGAGATGGAGTATGCTACACATTTTGGATATCGGCGTTTGAGCGAGTATATGCAAGATCATCCTGATGCCTTTGTGAGTATTATTGAATTTTATATAATTATTTTATTTTTATGAATGGTTTAATTGTTTTATTTATTTATGTTTGTTATATGTAATACAAGAGTATTATGGAGAGACAAATATGGATCAGGTGGAGAGACAGACACAGGCGGGACGATCTTGATCGTCACAGTGTGATCATGACGATGAGGATGAGGAAGATCAGAATGATCATGATATTGCTAATGATGATGATCATGATGATGATGATTAGGATTTTAGTTGACTATGACATTGGATTATATGTATTTACACACACACACACACACACATATATATATATATATATATATATATATATATATATATATATATATATATATATATATATATATATATATATATATATATATATATATATATATATATAATTTTTATCTATATAATTCTCATTTCAGTTATGTTTTGAATTGTGTGTATGGTATTAAGTAATGAAAAGTTTTGTTCTATTGATTGTTATTATTGTTTATATTAAGCATTTGTTTTAATACTTTAATTATATTATTCATTCATATGTGTGTACCTAAGTGTATATGTATCTGTGTATATGTATGTATGTGCATGTGTATGTGTGTGTATATGTATGTATGTGCATGTGCATGTGTAATTGTATATGTGTGTATGAGTATGTGCATGAGCATGTGTATGTGTGTGTATATGTATGTGCATGTAGATGTGTAACTCTATGTGTATATGTGTGTATGTGCATGTATATGTGTATATGTAGGTATGTGCATGTGTGTGTGCATGTGTATATGTGTTTTAATACTTTAATTATATAATTCATTCATGTGTGTACCTAAGTGTATATGTATGTGTGTGTATATGTATGTATGTGCATGTGCATGTGTGTGTATATATATGTATGTGCATGTGCATGTGTAAGTGTATATGTGCGTATGAGTATGTCCATGTGCATGTGTATGTGTGTGTATATGGATGTGCATGTATATGTATAACTCTATGCATATATGTGTGTATGTGCATGTATATGTGTATATATAGGTATGTGCATGTGTGTGTGCATGTGTGTATGCGTTTTAATACTTTAATTGTATAATTCATTCATATGTGTGTACCTAAGTGTATATATATATATATATATATATATATATATATATATGTGTGTATATGCATGTATGTGCATGTGTATGTGTGTGTATATGTATGTATGTGCATGTGCATGTGTAAGTGTATATGTGTGTATGAGTATGTGCATGTTCATGTGTAAGTGTATATGTGTGTATGAGTATGTGCATGTGCATGTGTATGTGTGTGTATATGTCTGTGCATGTATATGTGTAACTCTATGTGTATATGTGTGTCTGTGCATGTATATGTGTATATGTAGGTATGTGCATGTGTGTGTGCATGTGTATATGTGTTTTAATACTTTAATTATATAACTCATTCATACGTGTGTACCTAAGTGTATATGTATGTGTGTGTATATGTATGTATGTGCATGTGTATGCGTGTGTATATGTATGTATTTCCATGTGCATGTGTAAGTGTATATGTGTGTATGAGTATGTGCATGTGCATGTGTATGTGTGTGTATATGTATGTGCATGTATATGTATAACTCTATGTGTATATGTGTGTATGTGCATGTATATGTGTATATGTAGGTATATGCATGTGTGTGCATGTGTATATGTGTTTTAATACTTTAATTATATAATTCATTCATATGTGTGTACCTAAGTGTATATGTATGTCTGTGTATATGTATGTATGTGCATGTGTATGTGTGTGTATATGTATGTATGTGCATGTGCATGTGTAAGTGTATATGTGTGTATGAGTATGTGCATGTGCATGTGTAAGTGTATATGTGTGTATGAGTATGTGCATGTGCATGTGTATATGTGTGTATATGTATGTGGATGTATGTGTAACTCTGTGTATATGTGTGTATGTGCATGTATATGTGTATATGTAGGTATGTGCATGTGTGTGTGCATGTGTATATGTGTGTGTACGTACGTGAATATATATGTGTATATATGTGTATAATGTATGTATATGCATGTGTATATGTATTCCACATGCATGTGTATGTGGATGCATTTTCATTTGCATCCATGTGCATGCATGTGGATGTGCATATACATGTATTTGCGTATATGTTAATGTGTGTATGTTTGTATATATATATATATATGCAATAATGCATGTATGTAAGTCTTTTTATGTGGTTGTAGAAATTTTTGTGGATATGCATGTGTATATGTGTGTATGTCTAAGTGTATGTGCACATGTATCTATGTGTATATATGTGTGTGTATGTGCATGTGTATATGTGTATATGTGTGAAAGTGCATCTATATCATGTATAAGTGTATAAGTGCATATCAATAAGTGTGAGTATGCTATCTAATGAAAATAACACAATTCAAATGATATACAAAGAATAGAAATTGTACTTACAATACTTAGCCATACTTTTTGCTTGGTTAGCTTCTTGAATAACCTGCAATAAAGAGGGAAAGAAGAGAGAGATAGAGAGAGAGAATTCAAAGAGAGAAAGATGTAGGAAGAGAAAAACAGAGACAAAGGGAGACAATAAGAGAGAGCTTAGGCAAAACAACAATTCTGCATAACTTGCTTCAGCTCGTAAGCGCCACGCAATTGCGAACATTGGAGATCTCTTCGATCAGATGCGTGAAAATGTCGATCAAAGAGCCTCCAGTGTTTTAATTTATTTCCGTCAACAGACCATCGTGTAAGTGATGCTACGAATCGAGTTGACCTTGCATAAGCGACATGCTTTCAGAGTCGCTTATGCGATGCCAAAAATCGTCGCTTATGCGACATAACAAATGCGATGCTATTTAAAACGGTCATGTTAGCGACGCTCTATGGGAATGTCGCAGACCCCATCGTGCCACAAGTCGCAAAAAACTTCGTTTAGTTCATCGTTTAATCGACGGTCCACGCACGACACTCATTATGATGCATGTTGCAATTTTATAGTGACGAAATTCTGTCGCCTTAACCGCCGCTATATGCCCGTATTCCTTGTAGTGCATGTAATAGTATTCCCTGTAGGGGTAGGATCGAGTGAAGAGAACAAACTATGCAACGAGGTAATATGTTTGGTCGCCCCACTATCAAAGTACCAAACATCTGAGTCTACTACTGACATGCATTGCTCATGAGAAGATGGGTCAAAACTGCGAACAATAGTAAACACCCATTCTTCTTTTTGCACAAGATTAGCAGACTCTCTGGTGTAGAGGCCTCTGCAACAACCATTCTAGCCTCTTTCTTCTTTGCCCCTTTAGCAGCCAGTTTTGGATATTTCTTTATGATATGATCATTTCCTTTATAGTACTTGCAAAACAATTTCTGCTTTTCTAATTTCTTTTCATCTTCATCTTCCCTCTTTGATTGTGAAGAATTAGGTGATTTTTGCTTACTAATTGAAGAGCAATGAGCCTCGTTCCTAGCTTGGTACAATATGATAAGTGCATCCCAAGCATCCTTAGCTATTCTGCAAGAGTGAATGTGAGGAATAATTGCATGTTTATAGGCAAAACTATCAATGAATATGTCTGGGCATCTCTAGCATCCCAACGAAATTTCTCTACAGTAGGTGCAGCAGAAACCACAACACGAACAAGAATATGCAGAATATCATCATCTTTGACACCTTCTGCATCAGCTTTAGTACCTCTAGTTGTAACAACTGCACGTGTGATAAGATGTTTTTCAACACCCTCCACAATGTTCAACAGTCCTTTTGCAACCAATACATGTCTCATCATATAAGCCCATAATGGGTAGTTGGTACTATCCAACTTATCCTCAATAGCCAACATATGTAATACATCACTGTTTTCAGCCATGGTTGGTGGTTAAAATACCTTGATGCAAAAAATTGATTCCATCTTAAAACGTTGAATAGAGCTGCCCAGAGCAATTCTACTAGCTCTGTAGCAGACTTCGAGACGCTTATATTGGCGAAGCCAAACTAGTATATACCTTTGGCACAAAAAGATAAAATAGCATGCGCAAGCACTGTGATAGTGCATTTGGAAGCTAAGTATGCTGACCAAAATTGATACAATTCTGAGACTGGGACCGGAGAGGTGTCCACGATGCCCTAGATGAAGCGGCGACCTACTTTGATACCAATTTTTGGAGTTAGACATCTGCTGAAGCACGCGAACAGCACAAGGAAAAAGAAGAAGAAGCTTGAAGCACAACACACAATACTGAATGTATTACTAGAGAATGTACAAAGATAAGTAGCCCATTAGGACAATAGGCATATATACAAGCCGAGGGGAAAAACCTCCTAAAGAGGTAAAAACGTGCCCCGACGGTCCTAGAGTGTTCACACACATCACTTCTTAAATATATCATCATGCGTCCTCTATGTTGATGTGCAGGTCTCCCTATATCAGAGTCTGATTGATGCCCTCCCAAAGAAGTGTGCGATCCACCAAATTTAATAAAATTCAAGTTTCTACAAAACTTTCGCAAAAGGCCATGCGACCGTAGTGTGCTTTCTTTCTTTAGCATACTTGTCAAAAATAGGAGAAAAACACAAAAGGACATATCAAAAAATATCCATAATAAGACATGGTGACATGTGACCATCAAAATCACGGATTCGAATAGAATTAGATAAGCCCTTTTTTTTTAGTGTTGGAAAAAGGCACTTTTCAAAGCCTTGTAACTCAAAAATGGTGAGGAATTAGCTTAAGCTTGTGAGAGACACTTTTATTCAGTTTTTTGATGTTCACAATAGTGTTAGAGAAGTCCGAGGTCCAAGTCCACCTTCAATTGCCACTTTTAAGCCGTGCAAGTTTCAAAATTCTAGAGAGAGATTAAAATCAAGGCATTTTCTTACAATGAACCAAATGTAGGACTCTGAACGAGGTACTTAAAATATGATTCACAAAAATTTCTACATAGGCACTTTTATTCTCTTATACTTGTTCACTTTTATTCTCTTATACTTGCTCTACCTTTCTCTCATATAGAGTTTTTCTTAATTCTTTCATTTTCACCCTCAAAATTCCACTAGAAAACATGATGCCAATAAGGTCTAGAGAGAGAATATGAAGCTTATCAACCTGAAATTTTTCTTACATGGATAAAATGAATTAATTATTCATTCTAAGCATTATCCCCACAATGAAATTCAGAAAGTTCAAAATGAATTATTTCACTAGAAAAGAGGCCTATTACATATATTTATTTATATATTCTGATTTATTTTATTTATTTTATTTTTTCCTTATATAAATTTAATTGAATTATATGTATGTAAAACCCTTATCGTAAAGAGCTAGACCTAGAATATGTATATGTGTGTATGCATGTGTATATACATGTATATATATGTATATGTATTATATGTGTATGTGTGTATATATGTTATGCATGTTTAAAAACCCGAAAACCCTAATCGTAAAGACCTAGACCTAAAACATGTATATGTGTGTATGCGTGTGAATATATATGTGTATATATATATATATATATATATATATATATATATATATATATATATATATATATATATATATATATATATATATATATATATATATATATATATATATATATATATATATATATATATATATATATATATATATATATATGTATATATATATATATATATATATATATATATATATATATATATATACATATACATATATATATATATATATATATATATATATATATATATATATATATATATATATATATATATATATATATATATATATATATATGTATATGTATATATATATATATATATATATATATATATATATATATATATATATATATATATATATATATATATATATATATATATATATATATATATATGTATATATGTTTATATGTATATGTTTATGTGTATGTGTATATATATTTAATTTGATAAAAAAACCTTAAAATCCTATTTTTATATCTTTAATTATATATATTTAATTTATTCATTTAAAACACTAGCTCTTTTCATATTTATTTATCTATAGAATTATCTGATTTTATATATGTATTTATTTATATATTCCAATTTATTATATATGTATATGTATATGTGTATGTGTATAGATATTCTTTATTTCATAAAAAACCTTAAAATTCTATTTTTATATATTTAATTATTTATATTTACTTAATTTATTTAAAACACTAGCCATTTTGATATTTATTTATCTATAAAATTATCCTATTATGTATATATATTTATTTATATATTCTGATGTTATTCTTAATTTTTACTTTATTTTTCCATTATATAAATTTAATTGAATTATAGTTATGTAAAAACCCTAAAACCCTAATCCTTAAGAGCTAGACCATATATATATATATATATATATATATATATATATATATATATATATATATATATATATATATATATATATATATATATATATGTGTGTGTGTGTGTGTGTGTGTGTGTGTATGTATGTGTGTGTATATGTGTGTGTATATGTGTGTGTATATGTGTGTGTATATGTGTGTGTATATGTGTGTATATGTGTGTGTGTATGTATGTATGTGTGCATATGTGTGTGTATATGTGCATGTATGTATATGTGTGTGTGTGTATGTATGCATGCGTATGGATGTGTAAAGAGCCTAAAAATCCTTATCCTATTTTTATATATTTAATTTTCATGTGTGTATATGTGTGTATGTATGTATGCATATGTATATGTATGCATGTGTG
>CM035432.1:123032337-123154837 GCA_020310875.1 Ceratopteris richardii
AAGTCATATGATAATTTGCATTTCCTGCAATCATCTTCAAACCATGAATTATTCTTATCAAATACTACATTCCTACTAATTATTAATGCTTTGTTAGTGGGATTGTATAGTCTATATCCCTTTTGATTCTGATCATACCCAATAAATATACATTTCTTTGCCTTAGGTTCAAGATTCCCTCTGATTTGTGATGGGATGTGTGCATAAGAAATGCATCCAAATATTCTGCAATGATCCAATGAGGGTCTCCTACCATTCTAAGGTTCATATGGTGTCATACCATCCAATGAATGGGATGGAAGCTTGTTAACGAAATAGGTAGTTTTAGAAACAGCCTTTGCCCATACATGATTAGGTAATTTTTTCTCATTTAACATAAACCTAGCTGCCTCAAAAATTGATGTGTTGCTTCTCTTTGCTAATCCATTCAATTTAGGAGTATACCTGGTTGTTACTTCCCTCTTTATGCCTCTGTCCTATAGAAATAGGTCAAACTCATGTGAAAAGTACTCACCACCTCCATCATACCTGATTCTCTTCAAGCTCCTTCCAGTTTGGTTTTCAACTAATGCCAAATATTTCTTGAAACATGAAAACACCTCATCCGTATGATTCATGAAATAGAAAATTGTCCACCTACTGTAATCATCAATAAAAGAGATATAATACTTGAACCTGAGATGGATGGATCTTTGCTAGGACCCCACACATTAGTTTGTACAAGCTCCAAATAATCTTCATGGATGCATCCTTTCTTGTTAAATGGTTTCCTATAAGCTTTGTCAAATTGGCAAGCACCACATTTTTAAATCATATGTTGCTTGATCACATTAGGAATGTCAAGCACACTTTACTCCATGCAAATTTGCTTCAAATTTCTCTCTCCTATTTGCCCTAGCCTTTTGTGCCATATTTCCAACTCAGATAGGGTTTGGTCTCTATAATTGAATAGTGCTATGTTTCTTGTCTCTTCAATTTCAAAAGTAAACATTCTTAATAACTTCTCACCTTTTGCTATCCTTTTGAATCCTTGTTGGGGGTCTTCCACATATGATCCATGCTTTGTGAACTTGACCTGTAGACCTTGCTTTACAATCTACCCAACACTAATCAAATTTTTTGTTATGGTAGGCACATATAGAACTTTCCTCAAAAGGTTCATACTACCATCAGATGACTTGACATTTCCAATTTTCTTGGATAAAGTTTTAGTGTAATCACCTCTTTGTACCTCATACTTCCCCTTTGGTTCTTCAACATCACATGATAGTGCTACATTCCTTGCCACATGATTGGAACAACATGAGTCAATGTGCAAGAGATGCTCATCATCATTATCTTGCTTCGATGTCCTGTTCATGACAAACAGAGATTCTTCTTGATCTTCAGTGGAGTTATTGAAGTCCCTTCTTCCTCTAAAGCCTCCTTGATAGTTGTTGTTGTTGTTGTTGAAGCCTTGATTGTAGTTATGGTTGTAGTTGCCTTCACCATTGTTCTACCTGCCTCTAATTTGTCCATAGCTTCCTCTATGGAAGCATCTTCCCCTTTGGTTCCTTGTATTTCTGTAGGAGTCTTTAGTATAATGGTTGTTGAGACCACATATGTTTCATTGTGAGTTGTTATAGGGTATCCCCCTACCTTGCTTCCCTTCTTTGCCCCTACCTCTAGCACCTCTTCCTCTTCTTGCATATTTAGCTTGAGAGGGTCTAGCCTCTTCATCTTGTTTCTTTCTTTTACCTTTATCCTTAGCTTTATTCTTATCTATATAAAGGGCAGAAGATTGGTTACCTCTTGAAATGTCACCATTTTTGTTGAGTTGTGCTTCATGGATGAAGAGTTGTCCCATCAAGGTGTTGAGATCAGGTATCTACATATCCATGTAGAGATCCATTGTAGTGGTGAAGGATTCACACTTGTCATCAGCCTTAATTCCATTAATGATCTGCCTCACTATGTGCTCTTCCTCTATCTCTTCTCCAATGCTTCAAGTTGTTCTACAACATCTTTCATTTTGGTTACATAGTCAGCCACTCCTTGCTTTGATTGCTTCTTGAGAGTTGTGAATGCCATCCACAACTAATTCTTCCTAGCTCTTGTGTTGGAGGAGAAGTATGATGAAAGAACTTTCCAAGTCTCTTTAGAGGTTTTATGGTTTCTCACATGTGTTAACAAGAAATGAGAGATTGATTTTAATAAGTATGACCTTGCAAGAGCATTCCTTGCACACCATGTGGTTAGCCTCTCTTGCCTTGTTGGTTGATTCTTGCTCCTGAAAAATGTCTTCATCTCTTGAGATGTATCCATATAAGCTTCTCCCTTGAAGGGATGCTTGCATCTTTAGGGACCATGTTGAGTAGTTTTTTCTGTCCAACTTGTTAGTGAAGGATGGAAAAACATCTCCCATCTTGATTGTGCTTGCTATGATACCAGTGTTGGAGGAGATGGTGGATAATCACAAGAGGTGAGTTGGTGTAGCTAAAATCTGCTTCACACCTGCTATAAATAATGGATGGAGAGCGTTGTGGGCCTCTGTGGCTAGCTAATAAGCATGAATGATGATATATGTTGCTTGCAATATGATGCACAAATGATAGAATCAAATTAGATAGATAGGCATATGATCCAATGTACAAAACTTGCTATTTTGGTTGAGACACCTCCTCAGAGTTTGGACAATTCTCTAAGTATAGTAGCAATTAATAAAATTCCTTTTGGGGAACCTCATTTAGATTTACAAGCTATCATTCATGAGTGGAATCATCTAAAATGATAAACTGTATGCACAGAATTAGGTTTAGCAAGTTAAGCAACCACCCTGATTTTTATGAGCCTTGATAGTCACAGACCAGTGAGCACTAATTGAATGATATCGAATGATCGCGAGCAGCAATGTCAATAAAAATATGTCACATTAAAGTAGAGAGTATATTGAAGATGTCATGATTTAAAACATGCAAAATGATGTAGTATAGAGTGAGAAGCAGCTCAGACAAAATCACTGTTCTGATAGAGTGTGACAGAGATATGAGAGTAAGTAGTAATGATCATGTAAAGATTAAATCAAGAAATGATACAATGTCATTGGTAATAACGCATTTCCCAATGAGTGTGGAATGAGTGAGGTATGAGATGAGATCCTCTTCTCAATTAAGGTACATGGAAATGATCTCTGAACCTCGATATACACACGGGCTTTTCTTCTCATCTTTTATAACTTTTTGTTGGAGCCAATGATTTGAGTTCAAATTCAAATATGTACGAATAAAGTGCATCCTAAAGTATAGGATTGCTTCTCTCTTGAATCAAATACCAAAAATTATGAAATACTATTCTTTCTCACTCCTCGTGGGTTTACTTCACTTTTACATTGAGTAATTATAGCTCAAAGTTACAAGACGTTGTACATATGAAACTTCCCAAGTGATATGATATTACATCAAGCTTATGTGAAATTATCAAGTATGTATGCTTGGGCTTAATTGCACCAACACATGGGAGCTATAAAATCAATCTAATGCCTCAATCCATTATTCCATAGACATAATACAACTAGAAGTGCATAAAGTTATTTTTTTTGTTGGATTTTGTGGTCATGAAGATCATGGTTGAAGCACACCAAGGTAGTGTCACCATAAGCATGCTTGCTCTTAAAAAATCCATGAATTAGTTACACTAGGATGGAGATACACATGAAATAGTGGGGAAATGGCTTAAAACCAACACAATGTCTCACTCTACTACAAGCACCTCCCATACTAGTGTTAGTATATGATGTCTACCCCTCATGATTGTATGCACATTTTGTAAGGTCCCCATTATGAGAAGAAGCCAAGCGTGCATAACCCAATTGATGGGAATCCCAACTTGCATGTTGGATGAAGGTCATATTGGACCATGTAAGGTATTGGAAGGAAAGGGAGTTACCAGGGTCCCCAATTGTGGGGTGCGGGGCAGCGGTGAGCATCCCCGGCTGGGGGGTCCAAGGGGGCTAGCGGGCCCCCTGGTGGGGGTCCAGGGGCAATAGCCTAGCGCGACGTTAAAGGGAATATTCCATGGAATATTCCCTATCGCATTTAGAAATCATTTATATTTGTTAGGTCGGTTCAACTCGTCTAAGTCGTGTATGGCAATTACGCGGGCGGTGGCCACCCACACTCTACTGCCCATGTATAGCCTTCCACGGAAGGCCACCCATGATCCTATATATACATGACTTCTGCACTACCTGAGATATTGAGTTGAGCCAGCATACCTCTACCTTGTATCTCCCTATCTAGAGTTGTCTAGATCACCATTTAAGCTCTATGTCGAGAGCGCACGAGTGGACATCGCCATCATCTTTGTACTTACTATTAGTAGAAAATTGTCGAGGTTCTCCTATATCTGTTATCTTCTCTACTACTGCTCCCGTGTTATATTGTGTAACTATTGTCTTACATGGTATCAAAGCCGTAAGGTTCGAATAGCTTGAGAAGTATCACTATTTTAGCCTACTAACAGACTAGAATATCAGTAGATTATTCGAGTGATTACATGATGGCTTCATCGTCGAACACTGATATTGGTGGATCAACTAATATTAATGTTGCACCTATTCGAATTCCTCCACCTGCATTCACTGAAGGGAAGCTGGATGGATCCAACTCTACACCCTAGAAGTTGAAAATTTTTGCAATTTTGGACTCCTATGAATTACTTAACACTATCATGGGACCGATGGGATTGGATCCAAAGCCTATACCAGTTGAAGATCCAGCTAACTCAAGATTGATGATTCAGCGAGATCGAGATCTTCTACGAGCTTGGAAGAGGCAAAAAGCTGATGCAGCAATTGTCAATAGTGTAAGTGATTCTGTGCTTACTTTAGTTCAACATACTACTAAAGCACATGAGGCTTGGGGCATATTGGCTCGACAATATGAGATCAAGAACCACACTAGGATACAAAATTTAGAAAATCAGTTGGCAAATGAAAATCATTCTGATTCTGGAAAGGCTGAAGATTTTATCAAACGGATAGAACATCTTCAAGACCAATTGGCTGCAGTTGGTGTTTTTATAACACCAGAAGAGCTGGCTTGAACATGTGTACGTGTTCTTCCAGCAAAGTATGATGGATTAGTAACAACCCTTAGCACTTAGGTAAGACCAACTCCCCTCACATTTGAAGAGTTTTGTGCTATGCTTTTAGAAGAAGAGATGCGATTGAGGAATCAGCAAAGTACAAGTGATGCTGCATTTTCAGCAAATGCAAAAGGTAAATTCTCTTCTGATGTATCAAAGAAGAAGCCAAAGAAGAAAAAGTTCACAGGAAGTTGCTTCTATTGTTAAAAGAAAGGCCACACCATCAAGGATTGTAGAAAGAAGCAAGCTAATGAACGGAATGGGACTGTAAAATCATCGTGGAAGAACAAAGAGTATGCAAACAACACAGAGTTGGAGCTTTGTGTAGCTATTGAAGAGGTATGTTCATCTGCTCAAGCTCGTGTTGATGAACGATGGATTTTAGATAGTGGAGCTTCTCGCCATATGACCAGTAAAAAGGATTGGTATAGTTCCCTAGTGCCTCTGCGAGAATCCATCAATGTAGTGGTGGGAAATGAATCCAAGCGTCCAGCCGAAGGAACTGGAACCATCTCTTTTATCACTTCTCCAGGTGTTGAGAAAAAGTTATCCAATGTTCTCTATGTACCTACACTCAAAAGAAATTTGTTGTCAATTTCTGCAATAACAGATCGTGGACTTGAAGTTCACTTCAATAAGAGTGGTGTGGAAATCATGGATTCATCAGGTAATGTTGTAGGTAAAGGCATACGACGGGATAACTTGTATGAGTTAAGTGCTTTAACTGCTACAAAAGATAAAGATGTAAGAAGGTTATGGCATCAACAATTTGGGCATCTCGGATTTGCAGTTTTGAAGGAGATGCAAAGAACAGGGATGATTGCTCATTTGCCTGCATTTTCAGAGTTGTAGGAACCTTGTGAAGCTTGTATGATGGGCAAGCAACAACGAAAGGCATTTCCAAGAGAGACCAACAATCGACCTCAAGCTCCTCTAGAGTTGGTATATGCTGATCTCTGTGGTGAAATGTCTACACCTGCTTTAGGAGGATCCTTCTACTTTTTGCTGTTAGTCCACGATTATAGTAGAAAGATGTGGGTTTATTTCATTCGAGAGAAGGCTCATGCTTTTGAAAAATTTAAAACGTGGCATAAGTATGTGGAAAATGAATTAGGAAGGAAACTGAAGAAATTCAGAACAGATAGAGGAGGTGAATTCTTGTCAACAAAATTCAACAATTACTATAAGGAGCATGGTGTGAAAAGGCAACTTACCACAGCTCATACACCTAACTAAAATGGCGTTGTTGAGCGTAGGAACAGGACAGTAGTTGAAATGGCTCGTTATATGTTAAAGGCTCAAGACATGCTTGATTCATTCTAGGCAGAAGCAGTCAATACAGCAGTCCACATCCTCAATCGAAGCTACACAAAAGCACTAAAGGGGATGACTCCTCAAGAAGCATATTCTAGTAAAATTTACATTTTAGAAATTTTGGTTGTTTCTGTTATGCACATATTCCTAATTCAACAAGGTCAAAGTTGGATTCAAAAAGCAAAAAGTGTGTCTTCCTAGGATATAGTGAAGAGTCTAAAGCATACAGGTTGAATCCTGAGGCAAGGAAGATTTTTGTCAGCCGAGATGTGATGTTTGATGAACGACCACACTTAGTAGAAGATAAAGGTAAATCTACTATCTCATCAAACGGAGAAATATCACACCTTGTGCCTATCAAAAGACAGGTTAAAGTTGAGGAGGAAACATTTGATGGAGAAATTTCCTCAGTAAAAAACCAACAAGCTCTAGCTGCACAGCATAAGCCACTACCAAAGTGGGCACAACATCTCTTTGATGATCACAATCACATGTAGATGTACGATAATCATCCTTGGATGTATTACGAAGATCAAAGAGAATAGAGGAGCAAAGAAGAGCCTCACAACACATTGTTTACATGGCTCTAATGGCAGATATCATGGGCTCGATAAAGGAACCTACCACCATTGAAGAAGCCCTTGATGATCTAGGTTGGAGAGTGGCAATGCAGTGTGAGTATGATAGTATACTCAGAAATGATACATGGGATCTAGTCAACTTGCCGCCTAAGATGAAGGTAATAGGTACTAAATGGATCTAGAAAGCTAAGTATAAAGTAGATGGAACATTGTAAAAGTATAAGGCAAGATTAGTTGCACAAGGTTTTTCATAGATCGAAGGATTTGATGTTCAAGAAACTTTTGCACCAACAACATGCATGACAACTATTCGGACGGTACTTGCAGTAGCTGCACAAAGGTCTGGCCTATTTTCCAGATGGATGTCAAATCTGCATTTTTTAATGGTCACCTCAAGGTGGAGGTATATGTATCTCAACCACCAGGTTTTGAGGTGCCTAATTCAGAAAATAAAGTTTGCAGGTTGAAGAAAGCTTTGTATGGACTTAAGGAAGCTCCACGAGCTTGGTACCAATCGATAGATAATTTCTTCAAAATAATGGGTTTTGAAAGAAGTACTTATGATGCTAACTTGTATGTAACGAAAAGGGATAGCAAGCTATTTGTTGTCATTGTATATGTAGATGATTTGATCATTATAGGAGATCATCAAGGACTCATCAATCAAACTCGGATCAGCTTGGGAACTGAGTTTGAAATGACAGACTTAGGTCTACTCCATTTTTGTCTGGGAATTGAAGTATGGAAAAGGAAGGATGGCATTTTCATCTCACAACAAAAATATGCCAAAGATATTCTCAAGGCATTTGGAATGATGGACTACAAACCAACTAGCACACCTATGGAGGTAAATCTTAAGCTATCTATGGATGATAACATGCCTGATGTAGATGCTAAGAAGTACAGAAAGCTCGTTGGAAGTCTTATTTTTTTGTGCAACACTAGACGAGACATTTGCTATGCTGTTGGAGTGTTAAGCAGGTTTTCCAACAAACCTAAGGAGAGTCTGTGGAATGCTGGAATGCGAATCGTAAGGTACATTGCAGGAACCTTGGATTTTGGTATTTTGTATACCACAGGTGATACACTTCAAGGATATTGTGATTCAGATTGGGCTGGAGATTGTGATTCTAGAAAATTAGTTTCTGGATATTGTTTCTCACTTGGTTCAGGAATATTTTCTTGGGTAAGTAGGGAGCGACCAACTCTCGCACTCTCCTCCACTGAAGTAGAGTACAAAGTAGCTTGTTTTGCTTCTTGTGAGGCAGTCTGGTTAAGGAGAATTCTTGCAGATCTAGGCTTTCCATCAAATATGGCGACTGTACTCAAGTGTGATAATCAAAGTTGTATGGCTATTGAAAAGAACCCAGTATTTCATGCTCGCACCAAACACATAGAAGTATAGCACCATTACATTCGTGAGCTAATTGAAGATGAAATTGTGGAGCTAGATTATTGTCCAACAGAGGTAAATTATGCTGACATATTCACTAAAGCACTTGGAAGAAAGCAGCTCAATAGGCATCTTAAAAAAATGGGCATAGGACCGAGACCTACTTGATTTATCATTGGTAAACATTAAGGGGGGGTGTTAGTATATGATCAATGTCTACCCCTCATGATTCTATGCACATTTTTTAAGGGCCCCATTATGATGAGAAGGCAAGCGTGCATAACCCAATTGATGGGAATCCCAACTTGCATATTGGATGAAGGTCATATTGGACCATGTAAGGTATTGTAAGGAAAGGGAGTTACCAGGGTCCCCAATTGTGGGGTCTGGGGCAGTGGTGAGCAACCTTGGCTGGGGCATCCAAGGGGGCGAACGGGCCCCCTGGCTGGGGGGTCCTAGGGGGCCAGCGGGCCCCATGGTGGGGGTCCGAGGGCAGCAGCCCCGACGCGACCGTAAAGGGAATATTCCATGGAATATTCCCTGTCGCTGTCAGAAATCATTTATATTTGTTAGATCGGTTCAACTGGTCTAAGCCGTGTATGGCAATTACGCGGGCTATGACCACCCATGCTCGATCACCCATGTATAGCCTTCCACAGAAGGCCACACATGATCCTATATATACATGACTTGTGCACTACGTGAGATATTGAGTTGAGCAATAATATGCGATCTTGAAGAGTTATTTAGACCCCTTACATTTAAAGAAACTACATTAAAATACAATAAATAATATTTCATAGGATCTTATGTTTTTGTCATTGAGAGTAATTGTTTTCCTCTCATAGGTATGATTGCAAATTTTCCTTCTTTGGATATTTCACTGTTTATGTGGATTTCATATGTAAAGAAATTCGCCTTAGGAGAAAAAGGTGATGATGAATTTAATTTTGATGAGGTAGAAAGAGAAAAAAAATATGTTGAGATATGATCCACTTGTCCATGTTAATGAGATTTTATGCAAGAATGAATATGAGAGAATGGATATCTATATGAAGATATCTGAGTTCACTAAAACCTTACTCAGGCTAGTCCACATATAACTTTAGATCCACTAGGAGAAAGTCTTACAACTTCTTCGTGAAGCATGACATTATTTGGTGACATGCTAAAGGTGCGGTGATGAATTGACAACACCTCCTGAGAAATAAGAGCCTTTATAGCAAGAATGTGAGATAAATGCATAAGACCTTATGGGTAGGTTACAAAGGATTTGTTGCAACATATGAAATGCTTAGGGAAACCTACTAGTGGCCATGTATATATGAGAGTGAGAGTCTTTGAGACTTTGTGGATACATGTACCACATGTCAAGTTCATTTCTTAGTTAGGCATAAGGACAAGTTGCATCCAACTACCTTCTCTATATTCAGTACAAGCGGGTACTTGACCGTGTCAGCATGCCAAAAGGACTTGATAAATGAGACACATAGTAATTTCTAGAGAAGACTTGACTAATCATATGAAATCTAAAGCTCTTTGTATATAGAATACTTATAATGTATGTAATTTTCTTTAGGTGGAAGTGATTTCATGATTCATCTATGTAGAAAAGTAGGCTTGCTTATTCGAGAGAATTAGATGTGACAGACGCAAAGGAGGTCTTTGCCGAAACAAAATTTTTTGTCTCTCACTATTGCCGATAACCTTGAGCCTAATGGAAGTATTGAGAGAGGCCATCCATCTATTGTGGAGGTGCTCTCTTAGCCCTGCAATGTAGAAGTATAGCAATGGCCTAGATATCCTCCATTTGTAAAATAGGAATATAGGATGATATACAATCACTCTACGTGATTTATGGATGCTGAAAACATATTCTCCAAAATCAAATTCTCCCACCGAGTGATCATATTCTAAGACAAGAACTATTATCATTAACAATCAAGAAACTAGAACAAGAAAATGAAAATCTAAATGTAGTATAAAATTTAAATCAATGACGGTTAAAGAATAGAATATAGTTTGAAAAAAATCATCCATTTAGGCCATGTAAGATGGAGATTAAAGATTGGGTATTAGTGTATGATAGTATGTTTGATAGTAACGATGAGTCAAGAAGGAGTTCAACTAATATATGGTTTGGTCCATATGTAGTTATATTTGTGTTTAATAATTGTAGGCATGAACTTCATGAATTGGATGAAACGCCTTCGAACTATTCAATTATAGGAGAAAAAGTCAAGTTGTTTAAGAAGAGAAATGGAGAAGAATATGAAATAGATCAAGAATTGCTTGAAGATAAAGACGAAGATGATATTGAAGCTCCTAAACAAATTTAATGAGCTAAACGATTCTTTTGATTTTCCCATTATCTATGTTTATTTTGTATTTCTCATTCTATGCATATCATAGATTGCATTTCATAAATGTTCTAATTGTTGATATATTTAGGTAGGTAGGTAGTTTGTGTGAACACTCTAGGATCATCGGGGAACTTTTTTCTCTCTTTAGGAGGTTTTTACCCCTAGCTTGTATATATGCTTATTGCCTTGATGGGCAACTTATCTTTTTACAATCTAGTGGTAATACATCCAATATTGTCTATTGTGCTCCAAGCTTCTTCTTCTTCTTCCTTGTGTTGTTCCCATACTTCCACACATGTCTAATTCTAAAAATTGGTATCAGAGTAGGTTGCCGCTTCATCTAGCGAATCATCGACACCTCTCGGGTTGTAGTCTCACAATCACATGAAATTTGGTGAGCATACTTTGTGGTGCCGCGATCACGATCTGAGATGGTTTCAACCTTCGAACACACTATTGTAGCACTTGTGTAGGCTATTTTATATTTCTTTTCCAAAGATATATACCAATTTCGGCTCACTCGCATAAGCATCTCAAAGTCTTGTATAGGTCTAGTAGAACTCCTTTGGCTAGTTCTGCTCAACTTTTTCAAATACAATAAGTTTTTTTCATCAAGGTATTTTAGTCAATGGCCATGCTGAAAGTAGTGATGAATTTTGTATGGTTGCTTTTGAGGATAAGTTGGATGGTACCAATTATCCATTGTGGGCTTAGATGCATCATGTATTGTTCGCCAAAGGACTATGGAATATTGTGGAGGGTGTTGAAAGATGCCCACTTACACTTGTGAATACAGGTACTGAAGCTGATGGAGATGGTGTGAAAGATGGTGATATTCTCTAGGTTCCTAGTCGTGGTCCTATTTCTATTGCACCTACTCTAGAGTAAATTTATTGGGATGGCAAAAATGCTCAAACATATGTATTGATAGCTTTGTCTATCAAACATGCCAATATTCCTCACAGTTGCTCTTGCAAAATAACTAAGGATGCTTGGGATACACTTACCACAATTGTACCAAGCTAGGAATGAGTCTCCTGTTTCTTACCTCAAACACTTGGAGAGTGTGCACATGAATGAAGGTGACTCTATGGATAGTCGTCTTACAAAGATGAAGGATTTGAAGGAGTAGTTGATTTTTGCAGATGATGTCCATCCTAACTATTTTCTTGTGCAGACAGTTCTGAATGGTCTCCCTGACTCATATCATAGTTTTTCTTCTACTCTTCATTTGATGATTAAAAGAAATCCAAATGCCTTGACATTTGAAGATTTAGTTTCTATTTTGTTGTAGGAAGACCAGTCTAGGCAGAATAGGTCTATTATGCATATTGTAGATTAAGTTTTCCTGGCTAGTTAGAAGGGCAAAGGTAAAGGGAGCTCTTCTATTAGTAAGCAAAAATCTATAAATGTTCCATATTCAAAAAAAGAAGACAAAGATGAGAAGAAATCAAAAAAGAAAAAATTGTTTTGCAAATACTATAAAGCAAATGATCATGTCATTAAAAGCTCTCCAAAACAGGTTTCTAAAGAGGTAAAGAAGAAAGAGGCTGGAATGGTTGTTGTAGAGGCCTCGACATAAAAAACAGAGTCTGCTAATCTTGTGCAGGGTGAAGAATGGGCATTTACTACTGTTTGCAGTTTTGAACCATCTTCTCATGAGCACTGCATGTCAGTAGTAGACTTAGATGTTTGGTACTTTAATAGTGGGGCCACCAAACATATTATCTCGCAACGTAGTTTCTTCTCTTCACTTGAGCCTGTCCCCATAGGGAATACTCTTACATGCACAAACAAATCCTCTTATCCTATTATGGGAATTGGTAAGATCATTCTCACTACTAGTAATGGTAGTTCTTTTACATTTCTAGATGCTTTATTTGTGTTAGGGATCAAGAAGAATATGTTATTAGTTTCCACCTTAGCCAAGATTGGTTTGGTTTTCAAATCTGTTGATGACAGATGAATAGTTCATGATTTGTCAAATGGTGATGTGATTATTGCTTCTGGCATTTTATCTTGTGGGTTGTATAAGCTCATAGATTATGAAAAATCTATGAATGATTTAGCATGTGCAGTACGTGATTCTCAAGCTATGTCAGATGCAAAGCTTTGGCATGCATGCTTTGGTCATCTGAATTTTGATAGTTTGCTACGCCTGCAAAAATCTGAATGGTGTCCTCTTTGACCAAAGTTGAGGCACCTAGAAAATATGATTGTAAAGGTCGTATTTTTGGCAAAATGCAACGTTCCTCCTTTCCAAAAGATGGTTCAATTTGGGCTACCCAGAAATTGCAGCTTGTACATAGTGATGTCTATGGTCCTATGTAGACACCTTCTTTTGGAAACTATCTTTACTTCATGACTTTCATTGATGAGTTTTCCAAGCATGCATGGGTATATCCACTCAAAGAAAAGTTCAAAGTATTTATGTGCTTCAAAAAGTTTATAGTTTGGTTGAAAATATGTCAGCATGTAAAATGGGCACCCTCTATTCTGATTGAGGGGGGAATATATGTCTTTTGACTTTAATGCATTTCTGGCTGAACGTGGGATAAAACATCACTGTATAGTGCCATATACACCTCAACAGAATGGAGATGCTGAATGAAAGAACAAGTCACTCATGGAGATGGCGAGGTGTATGGTCAAAAGTTAGGCCTTATCGGATAGTTTCTGGCTTGAGGCTGGTATGTGTGCAACATATGTACTTAAAAGGTGTCCCACTAAAGCACTGTACTCTATCACTCCATATGAGGCTTGGCATGCTTGCAAGCCATCTGTTGCTCATCTCCGTGTTTTTAGTTGTTTGGCATATGCACTAGTGCTTGAACAACATCGCAAGAAATTAGATGATAAAGTAGTAAAATGTATTTTTGTAGGGTACATTTCTGAAAGTAAAGGCTATCATTTGTATCATCCACATAATAAATTCATTTTGGTTAGTCGTGACATTTTTTTTGTTGAAGATGCTATTCAGCCATTAGTTTCATGTACTAAGGAGACATCTATTAGCTCCAAAGACATGTGTGATACCTTGCTACCTCATTTTAAAGGTTGACAGTCTAGTGCTAGTCCTAATGAGGCAATTTCTCAGCTTTTGCAGGTTTCATGTGATGATGTACATCATTCCATTTCTGATGTAGATTTACATGATGCACTTGATAAGAGAGCTGATATTGAGCAGGCATAAACTATGCCAAAATGGTTGGTGCAGACTTTGCACGACATTAAATTAGGTGCACCTCTATCATATCCTACTCGCTCAAGCTCTCATAGTGCCTCTTTTGCATTCAATTTTTATGTTATGACTGCCTCTAGTCTATGTGATGGGAGTGAACGTGTTTTGTTTGATGAAGCACAAAATTTTGAACATTGGATGGCCACAATCCAATCTGAATATGATGCTATCATGAAAAATGGTAGTTGGTCTTTATGTGACTTGCCTTCTCCCAAGAAAGCCATTGGCACAAAGTGCATATACAAGTTGAAGCATAAACCTGATGGAATAGTTGATGGGTATAAGGCTAGGCTTGTTGCAATGGGTTATGCACAGGAAAGATGCATTGATTTTGATGAAAACTTTGCTCCTACTTGTCAAATGACTATTGCTATACGAGGTGGAGCTATGCAATAGTTGAGTGAGTAGTTTTTTCTAGTAGGTGTGTAGGAGCAAAGCATTAAAACATTTCTTTAAAATGATAACTAAGTTTGAAAAAATTCCATGAAAAACGTTGTTTTTGAAGGTTCAAATAACTTTTACAGGAGTAGTCCGAGTTATTTTTTATAGTACTATGTTGATCGAAAGAGTTTCCAATTATAACATAGGTACTTAAAGTCATTTTTATTTTGCTAAGAACCTTCATTTGAATATAAAAGTCATGTTTTGAATGATAAAAAAAAAAAACATTGAAATAAAAACTAAAAATTGTTTCAAGAATCTTAATGTGCTTGTATTTGACTTTGCATGTTGGGCCATCAAGATGAAGTGCAAGTTTAGTGAGGGTGAAAATGAAGATGAAATCCCTTGTGGATTTTATATCACAAAATTCTAAATTTACTATCTTTTTTATTAATTCTCTCTATAATGATTATGATTTGATGAATGTAAACTGTAAATTTATGGTTGAGTGTACCTGTATCAAGAAGAAGAGCAGCTAAAGTTTCCTGTTTGTTCAATGCTTAGATGACTTAAATGAAAGTGTGGTGAGAAACATCCTAATGTATAAATGTGTGAGACCATGTGTGAGCATTAAAAACCCTTTTTGCTTTTAGATCCCTAGTGCTTGTAACTCTACTCGTATAAAGATGACATGCCCATTGATCACTCAAAACTCTTTAAAATCCATATCCAAGAACACTGAAGGCATAATGTGTAACCCTAATCGATAAAAAATCCCTATGACCATTGACCCCTAGAAACCTTAATATGTTATATAAACGTAACTATCATAATCCCCAAATGGATATGTAAAAGACCCCTAAGCCCATGTGTATATGTACCATATTAAAAACCCTAATACTATTGGTTCTAAAAGATCCTAAAATCCTTGAGCTAAAGAAATCGTAGCCATCCAAAATCGTAATATGTATTTTAATCCAACATAAGAGACTCAATGATAACCATGTAATTGCAATAACCCTTAACCCAATGTATTTTCTGAAAAGCCTAAGTATTTGTATTAGCACCCTATTTTATCCTATGTTTGCAAACCCTAGGACCTTTGGTTTTAAAACCCCTTGTATATAAATGTAACTTAATCTTTTTAGGTTAATTATGTGTGAATATATAAATGGAGTGTGCTTTATTCCAAAAAAATAAAAGAAGGTAAAAAGACTAAATGAAAAGAGAAAAAGTAGAAATATATAATAGAAAAAATAATAGAATATCCGAATTCCATAAGAAAGGGAAGAAAATATCCTTGTATGAGTACACATGCAAAGGAGAAAGATTTTATCAATAGAAGAAGTTAGAATCAAACCTTCTAGAATGATAAAATTTGAAACTTCATAAATATACGCTTGATTATTCATCAGATTTTTCCTAGTTTCTTTAGTTACTTCATTTTCTACTCTTTTTTGTTACCTCATACGATGTGCTTTGAATTCTTAGACAGACAGAGCGAGATCTCCTCTTAAGTGGATGTTGTTATGCCAAGGCATAGAGAGAGAGATTCCCTATATCTCTCTACTTTACCCTCTCAACTCGATGTTGCTATGCCAAGGAACAAAGAGAAAGAGAGAGATAGATAGAGAGAGAGAGAAGCAAGGATTCACCAAGTAGAGCCAAGCTGAAGAAAATTAAAGAATTAAAGATATTTTTTGCTTGTAGGAGTACATAGATCTGAAGTGTTTGAAGAAAGCTTGACATGGAAAGGGACCTACTATGCTTCCCATGCTAGGATTCATATATCTATAGGAATCTTTGTATCTACATAGATATCCATCGTCATTGTATTGCCATCCTTTTGTTGTAGATTTTCATCCATATCATTGTATATTTCTTTTCACCCATGGATGGTGCTCATGTACCTTTATCCATATTTTGCTTCCCCATCTTCCACCTCCACTCTCATAGTTAGCATGGATTCAAACATCTCTTTCATATGAAATACTCTCTTTCCTTGAGCACAAACCGCTCTGATCGCTTTAATGTCTTTAATTCATGAGGTCCTACTCCCATTTTCTTGTACTTCGCTACTTCCCCTAAAGCAGAGGTAAATGTATATTGAATATCCTTGAAGGCACCTAACATGCCTCCCCACTCATTGATGTAAGAAAAGGCGTGATCCAACCTGATTGTCCATTCATAATCCCCCTTTCCTTCGACACTTCTGCTTAAGACTAGCACATTCATATGCTTGATGAAAAATGTTATTATTTCTTGATGAAATATCTATATACTCTAAAGATGATCATAAGCATGTTTTACATCTCAAGAAGACTTTGCCAACTCTTACTTAATACAAATTGTATGGAAAAGATTCTTTGCTAAGGATAAACTTATGTATTTAGGAAGAGTCACATAGATGAGGATAAACTAAATATTATAGTTCATTGGCAAGCTACTAAAAGTCTAAGGGATGTTAGAAATTTTTTTGGATTGGTGCAATATGAAAGAGCACATATTAAGCATTTCTCTAAGATAGCTAATTTGCTCATAGACTTGACTAAAAGAAATGCAGGACAGACGCTTGTTTGAAATCATTTGAATCATTAAAACAAAAATTGTTGAAAATTGTATTTGGAAAATACCAAAAATGGCAAAGGCTTTAGTGATTGAGGACAGATTGTGATCATGGAGATTCTACAATGAGATTGTGATAGCTTGGGGTTGGTGAGGAGGTGGAGGACTCATCAAGAAGCTATTTTCCAAAGCTAATGTATCAATTAAATCACATCCATAATATCAAAATTTCTCTTTCATTAATTCATATCTTGTCTACTCTTCTGCTTTGAATTTTCCTTTATCTTGTACAAGTTATGTTTTTCTCTCTTCCATCATTCTTCAGTGATCATAGGATTGTGATTGAGCAAATGCTACATGTACCTAAATACACTCAACTTCCTTAAAATGCCTTTAAATAAGAATATGTATGATTACATACGAATGTATGTGTGTTTCTACCTATGTGTTTCAATCTTCATATATGCATGTACCTATAACAATTAGAGAGCTAATAATAGTGAGGCCTTGATATTCAAATGGTTTTCATATCTCACTCTCCTATATTCATACTAATTCATGTCAAAATCCCCTTCCAGCTATGTGTCATCTCAAGTGGTCTATTTTTCAAGATTTAAGACTTTCTCAAGTTCATGCTTTTTTAATAAATGGAAACGATTGCTAAACTAATTCTTTTGAATGTTTCACTAATGGAAATGAATTTGAGACTCATAGATATAGGTTATTTTGGTGGCCATTGAAATCAATTCAAGTGTGGGGATCGTGCCATGGTGTTTGGTAGAAATATCATTGATTATTTTCATAGATAAATCTTTCTTTTAATAGACAAATCTATGAATGAATAGATGATTGAAGGCCAAATATTTTTTTGAGAATAGATTATGAGGATGTCCATGCTTGAACTAGAAAATTCATATGTTATCATGAGGGAAATCTATACCTATATGTGAATGTTATTACTTTGAAGTTCTTGCAGTTTTGATTATCTAAAGCTTTTTATTATCTTTATCTAACATGATCATGTCCCTTGAACCTTCTTAAAGCAGAGCATATTACTAGTGAAACACAAAAAAATAATCTTGAGCTTAAGCATTCGTAGGATTTTTCATGAGTTATGCTTTTAGGAGAATACCCATAATTAGCAGCAAAGAACCACTGATTTTATCACGAAGAGGATTATTATACAATCTTTTTCTTGACGTTTAGTTTTGACGTTAAGCACAACAATTAAAGAGTAATCACAAAAGAGCTTGCAAGTTGTTTTATAAAATATATTCCATATAGCAAGGATGAATACCTAATAATGAAATGTTCTGATATATACAATCAGATTTTCGAAAAAGGGAGAAGGAAAGAGATGAAAAAGGAAAAACTAGATCAATTTCTAGATAATGATCAAGATGGTTCCCATAATGTGATACAAGTATCCTATTTGCATATTGGCTCATAGATCCAACAACAGAATTCTTAGATCTGTTCTTGGCCAATGTTTATAACAAAAAAACATCAAGACACAAGATTTGAGATAGGATGGCGTATAAATGCAAATCTAGCTATAGAATAGGCTCTGTTCGATCACAAAGGAAAACATAGTTAAGGATCTCAGAGTATTAGGACAATAAAGAGTGGTATAAGGAGCATGAACACTGTACATAATATGATCATAAGTTTTATCTTTATTGCATGGAGACAATAGCATCATTTTATTTAAAAATAATGAAAACTCCTCTCTTCTCCTTGATGAGATACGTTCTTCCTAGTCTTGATAAGCAAAGATCCCCAAATGTTCTCCTCTTCTTATCCTCGATGGGTGACCTCATCTCCAATGGGATACTTTTCCTTCATGGGAAAATCTTTTTTTTTTCAAGATGGGATAGTCATTTTCTTTGTGGATTCCTATTCTTCTCTCAATGGTTCATCTTTGTCTCCTTACCCTTTTGTTCTCTCTTCATCCATATTGATGTGGTGTCTTACTCTCTTAGTAGTGACTCTATCAACTCTTTAGTGGTTATGCTACAATAAGTCTTCCGAAACATTAAATGCACATTGGAGAAATTTTGTGAGGCCTAATTCAAGAACTTCTAATCCTAGGTGACTTAAGAGACCTTGGAAACATCCTCTCAATGTTGGACAAACGCACTGCCTCATTGCTAAGTTGGTAAGAACATTTGTTAAGTCTTAAAGAATGTAAACGAGTACGAAGGCTCATGGACAAGTTGAGAAATGTGCTAGCTATATTTGAGGAATTGAAAGGGCTTTTGAGTGCGTTATACAAGGGGGAATAAAGAATAGCATAGGGAGGATAACTAATGACTTCACTTTCGTATGCATGTGAGTATTTAGCTTTTATACATGTCCTTAGTAGATTTAGATCAAATGAATCCTACACACAAGGAGTCACTACCAAAGGTGGTGGATTAGAATAACACCTTTGTTTTGGTTTTGAGATGAAAAATTTTATGCCTATCCTCCTAAGAGGTGTACTTTTTATCTTGTCTTTGATGTTTTGTTCTGTGTTCTCTCTTATGTTTCCTTCTTAGTTGTGTTTCTCCTTCTCCTAGGTATTTCATATAAATCTTGCTTGCATTCCATTGTCTTGCTTGAGGATTCTCAATGTCATCATCAGTTGCTTCAAGAATCTCCTATTATAGATTGTCTATAAGTGCTATATGCAATCAAATAAAGAGTTTTGCATTTATATCCTAACAATCAATTTTGCGATGGGAGAGTACTTTATTTCCTAAAGTGGATCATTAAAGCATTTGTAATTGGGTATATTCACTTGGCTATTGGGAGAAGATAGTTTTAAGAAGTGAGGAAGTGATAAATGGATGACGTTAGACACTCTTATACCATTATGTTTTGGTTAGTAGATTTCTAATGCAAGGAATACTCACCAATTTTGAATTACCTTGTGTCCAAGTGGAAAAAAATTGTTAACTAAACATAATATTCATGTCCAAAAATAAGCCTTATATATAGGTTTACGTGGCACTGCCCTCCATTGTTAGTGATGTGTTTATATTATTAATTACACTTTAATATTGAGAATAATGAATAATAAAGTTTAGTTAGAAATGGGGGTAAAAAGAGGCGGTTGAATTTAGGAGAGATGACTTGTAGAGGCAATAGAATCTTGTTGGATTAAATTTCAGCTGAACAAGTTTATGTTCAAGTTTTAGAAAATGTGATCTAATGTACGTAAATACACTCAACTTCCTCAAAATGCCCTTAAATGAGTGTATGTTCGTTGACGTACGAATGTATGTATGTTTGTAACAATTTGTCTCCATATTCATATGTGCATGTGTATGCATGTACATAAAACGATTAGAGAGCTAATAATAGTGAGGCCTCGACATTCGAAGGGTTTTCATATATCTTTCTCATCTATTCCTAATAGTTCATGTCAGCATCCCCTTCAAGCTATATGTGTCATCTGAAGTGGTCTACTTTTGAGGATTTAAGACTTTCTCAATTTCATGTATTTGCACAATGGATACAGTTGCGAAACTAATGCCCTTGATTGTTTCACTAATGGAAATGAATTTCAGAATCATAGAAAAAGGTTATTCTCGGTGACCATAGAAATCGATTCAATTGTAAGGCTTTTGTCATGGTGCTTAGTAGAAATATCGCTGATTCTTTTAACAGACAAATCTACGAATTAAAAGACGAGTCAAGGCCAAAGATTTGTTTGAGAATCGACTGGGAGGTTGTCCATGTTTGCATATGTTGTCCTGAGTACTTTGAACTTCTTGTAGTTTTGATTTATCGTAAGCTTTCGGTTATCTTGAAGCAGAACATATCCGTGGTGAAAGACCGAAAAATCCTCTTGAGCTCAACCATTGGCAGGATTTTGAATCAGTTATGCTTTCAGGAAAATACCCTTAATGAGCAACAAAGAACCACTGATCTCATCGTCAAGAGGATTATTAGATCATCTTTGCTTGACGTTTAGTTTTGACGTTGAGCATGACCAGAAAACATTAATCAGAACATACATGCAAGTTGTTTTCTAAATGGATGAAGACTGAATAATGAAATTTTCCGATATATACGACCTGATTTTCTAGAATGCGTGAACCAAAGAGGAGACCACAAAAGAAACTTTGGATCAATTTCTATATAATTATGAACATGGATAGGAATATAAGGGTTATAAGTAATATCTACAAGGTTCCCATAATGTTCTACATTATTGGTGTGTTTGTAGAACCACTGTATTCGATTTTGTTGTAAGGAAAGTAATTACAAAAAACACATTACGATAGACATTCGGTTGAATCGGAGCCCATTTCGTTGATAGAAATGGTGTCCAAAAAGTCCTGCATACATTAAAATTAAAGTAAGTCGCTTGACATTAGATTGAAAACACCTGTTGACCTACATGTGAAATTTAGGAACTGTAGGATATTCATCCTGATTCAGAACTGCCGAGAGGAAGTGAAACATCGCGTATCATTGTGTGCTTGTGTTCTGTGTGTGTGTGTGTGTCTCAGAGAGAGAGAGAGAGGGCAGAGAGAGAGAGAGAGATTGATCATGAGGATGGCGAATGCTTGATGTTTTAGGACTCAATTAGCACATGGGAACCAGACATAGAATATTAAAAACAAATAAAAGAGAGCATTCGCTGAGCTTTGAAGGGTGGCCGCGTCAAGAGGTTTGATTTGCGTTAAAGAGAGTCCGTTGGTTCCGTTGGGTGTGCCCTATACTGCCCTTTACTGTAAGATATTCATCGTGATTCAGAACTGGCGAGAGGAAGTGAAACATCGCGTATCATTGTGTGCTTGCGTTCTCTGTGCGTGTGTGTGTGTGTGTGTGAGAGAGAGAGAGAGAGAGAGAGAGAGAGAGAGAGGCGATGGCGAATGTTTGATGTTGTAGGGCTCAATTAGCACATGGGAAGCAGACATAGAATATAAAGAGCAAAAAAAAAGAGAGCATTCGAGAATAACAAGGGTTATACGAAGCATAGTTTTATACATGTGCATACATATACGCAGTCTGCTGTTTGCGTATTGGCTCGTAGATCCAACAGCAGCACCGTTAGATCTGTTCTTGGCCAATATTTATTACGCCAAAACGTCAACACACAAGACTTGGGATAGGACACGGCGTATTGATGCAAATCACGCTACAGAATAGGCACTGCTGCAAGCTTTCAAGTGTGGCCGCATCAAGAGGCTTGATTTCCGTTGGTTCCAGTGCCCATATGGGTGTGCCGGAGTCGTTGTACATCACCATGTTGCCATCTGACTGCAGAACAATGAAATGTGAGCCGTCGTTGAGGCCATATGTATTTGTTGAGAAGAGCGCAACGCCAACTCCCGTCTATAAGACACCGTTGCCGTCGTATTGCAGAATGAAGATGCAAGCTGTGCCCCTGCTGTAGGTTACGGTCAACCACAGTGGCTGACTGTTTTTGTAAAGCACCAAGTTGCAGTCATTCTGCATGATGAAAGTGTAGGCTCCGTTTACAAGGCCGGCTCCAGCACTGAGCTGGTAAACTTGAAGGAGCACGTTGGACGCATGTACACGCGCAGTGATGGTCGCAGCTAGGACCATTGCCAAGGCAAGCGCTTTAGCGATTTTAATACACACAGTGATGTAGGGGTTTTCTTCAATCACAATGATGAAGTTGATGCGATTACGAGCAATCAGCCTGCACTTTTATACTTGTAAACCGATCTCCTCGGTCGATTGCGTTATCACGATTTCTTTTGTTCCCGCACGTTTCCAATAAAACTTTATGTAAACAAGTGATCATTTTTTTTTTTAAGTGGAGGCTCGGTCGAGGCCTACTCCCCGGACTTTAACTTTGAAATTGCAACTGTACAAGGAAGGGCATAGTACCCATGGGACCCTCCTTATTCCACAAGAACTGGGGTTTACAAAACTGGGTTGAATGGCACTCACAACTACTACAGTGCAAGTCAAACGATGGCACATCAGCCATATGCTTCATCATTCCTGGTTTTACATATCCCTTACATGTGGCTGGCACAGATTGAACGCTCACCCCCGCCTCAAGAGGCGAGAGGCTCAACTAGCTGCCTTAACGGTCAGGGACAAAACAAGTGATCATTCCGCAAGATGCCGCCACTCCCCTTCAATAGAACATTGTTAAATATCGTGGATGGTAGACCTAAAAGTCGAAAAATCGTTTGAAAAGCAATCATTCTCTTAGCCGAAAGAAAATCCGCCCTTCTGACATTCGTTTAATAGATACCAAACTATGTCAAAGAACATATCGGAAAATGATAGGCACTGTGGTGTATTGTGTGTGTTCTTCATTTCAATCTATATAAAAACAATGGATCGGCGATAGGACTTGTGTGTATATACATATATATATGTGCACAAGATGCTCCATCGCACAAGGTGAAATCCCTAGGAAATCTGAAAGATATACAGTTATCTTTTTTTTTTTTTTTAAATAAAGGAAGTTCGGCCTTACCCTAATCTCCCGGACTTTAATTATAATAAAGAGAAAAAGTTACAAGTGAATGGGACTAGTGCCCATGGGACCCCCCGAATCCCACAACGCAGGGGAGGAGTATGGCAAGCTACAGGGCATTACAAATGAGGCGGATAACATTCCCATCACCCTCATGTGGGACCCATTTGGGTTTCAACTTGTTGTTTTCGAGGAGATAGATACAGTGATGTCTAAACGGTGGCGATCTCTTGACTCGGGAGATTCTTTTACCAAGGAGAAACAAGGATTTCTCGATCGACCATTCCTTAGGAGTTTGGCCAAAATTGACGGCACAGCGCTCTCTCCAAATCTTCCAGAGAGCCTCACCTCTGATGGCATTCCACAGCCTCGATGAGCAACCGATCGCCTCACCCAACATCACCTGTTGCCAGTTGATTTGACTCGTGAGTCTCAAAACCCGGGACACGTGATGCCAGATAACACGGGACTTGGGGCAGTCAAAGAACAGGTGAGCTAAATCTTCTATGCACCGATGGCAACGCTTGCACCATGGCGGCACACCACAGATTCTGTTAGCCCTTGCATTGGTCCAGATTCCTTTGTGCAAGACCTGCCACATAAGAACAGACTTTTTGACCTCAATTAGGGGGTGCCAAAGAGACATGAATTTTAGCTCCCACCGAAGTTTGGTCCAAGCAAGGCACCATCTCTTGTTAAGGGTGTGGTGAACATCCAAATCCCCTTTGAAGTTCGGGATTCTGGAGAGCTTCTTACCATTGCTCCATTTGAGGCCCTCCGAGCAAGGAAGATCCTGACCGCAGAGAAGGCGGGTAGTTGAGCGGTCCCAGGCTAAACACCTGCTTTGAAGAAGAGTCCATTCCTCAAAGGTAATGCTAAGTCTCGGATCCAAATCTTCGAATCTAATCCACTGGCTGGTCTCTTGTTTCCAGAGCTGTTTCCACTGTTTGAACCCCTTGTTCCATAACCGCCTTGCAGTTTGGAGGCTCCAAGACTCCACTCCCCGAATGCCACTGATCGGGAACCAAATAGAGTCATTTTGTCTTATGCCAGCCGCCCACTTCCAATCATCACTGATTTTGATGAACGGTTTGGCCTTGTTCCAATTCTTCCATAAGGTACACACGAGGCTAGAGCCTTTAGGGCAGACCGGGTGGGAGGAGAACAGAAGCGTGAGAATCCCAATGTCCTTCCAGCCAGGGAGGCCAACAAAGGTAAGGTCTTCCGTGTTTCTGAAGATCAATTTAGCCCAAGAGGACTCCCTATTGCTCCAGGCCTTGATAAGCCATTTAGCCGCCAGCTTGTCAGCCAACCCAGCAATATCCAGAATACCCAAGCCCCCTGAGTCTTTAGGGCTAATACAAGTTTCCCATTTGATTTTGGGAACCCCCCTTCTGTTGGGGTCCCCAGTCCAAAGGAAGTTCCTGCAGATTCTTTCTACTTTGGCCAAGTCTTTCTCCTTAGGTCTCCAACACGAGATAAAGTAAATAATTGTAGACAACATAAAAGTGTTAATAACCATAGCACGTCCTGCCAGGTTGACTTGCATGCCTTTCCACTGATTCAGCTTGCTATCCAGCTTGGATAGCACCCAGTTCCATCGTTGGTCCATTGAGATGTCGAAACCCATCGGAATGCCAAGGAGACGGAAGACTTGACCGCTAGGGATGACTTGACACCCCCGATCCACCAACAATTGGGGAGTAGGCCCGCTGATTACTCTAAAAGCAGTTTTAGCATGGTTTATTTTTGAGCCTGATGCCACACAAAAGGTGTGGAGGCACCACCAAAACACCTCAATGCTGTTTATATCGTTATGCACAAAGGCATTCATGTCATCAGCAAAAAGCCTCACAACCATTTGGTCGTGATTTAGAGGTAAGGAAAGACCCTTGAGATTGCCAGTGTCCATGTGATGCTTTAATAGGCAGCTGAGTCCATTCGAGGCGATAGCGAATAGTAAAGGAGCCAGAGGGCAGCCTTGCCTAATTGATCTTTTTAAACGAATGGGCTCAGAGAGCTTACCGTTGATGTTTATTCTAGTTGAAGCATTTCCAAGCAGAGTGGAAACCATCTTCGTGAACTTCTGGCTGCATCCAAGGTCTTTCAATGATTGAAGAATAAAGTCCCATTCCAATCTGTCATACGCTTTGTCGAAGTCGATCTTAATGAAAACTAGATCTTGAGCAGACTCCTCCACAAAAGCAAGGCCTTCCCAAATATCAATAATTGCTTCAAGTATAGATCTACCTTTGATAAAACCTTTCTGGTCCTCGCACAGCCATGACTTTAAATGACAGGAGATTCTGTTGGCGATAACTTTTGCAATTATCTTGTATCCAGTTTGGAGCATGGTAATCGGACGCCAGTTTTCAATCTTGTTCTTATCTCCCCGTTTGTGGATTAACTTGATGACACCATTATTCAGGCACTCAGGGAGGGCACCGAAGGAGAGAGCCTCTTGCCACACGAGGCGCAGTGGGGTGGCCACCTGAAGTTTGAAGGACTTGAAAAACTCATTGGTAAGGCCATCTGGACCCGGACTTTTCCCGTTGGGAAGGGCATCAATAACCTCGATAATTTCATTCTCGGAGATGTTAGCATCTAGTAGAGCAATCAAGTTCTGTGGGATTCTGGTTTTGAGCAACCCTTGAGATGGTTGCCATGGAGTCGCGCGTGAGGGGGGAAAGAGGAGTCGATACCCCGAGAAGATTGGTAAAATGTTCGACGATGATAGTTCTATTCTCCACTTCCGTGCAACATTCAGTTCTATTGTTATCGACCATTAGGGGGATGGATTCCCTAGCTTGTTTCCTTTTGAGGATGTTACACATCTCTTTCGTTGGTTTGTCGGCCTTCCCTGCCCACCAATCTTTGAAGAAAATTTGAAGATTTTTCCTTTGGACCTCCTCCTCTAATCTTAGCCTTCCCCTGATTTTCAAAAGACCCTGTTGGCAATGTAACTTACCTTTGTTCACCTCTTCTTCAAGCCGTGAGAGCCTCCGGTACACCGTTTCTCTTCTTTTTTTTCGAATTCCTCTTATAGCCTTTTGAGTCCTGATTAGAATTTTTCGAGTCCTTTCTACTGTGTTTCTCCAACCCTTAGCCGGTTCATTACAGTAAGTAAAGGCTTCTGTCCACACCTCAGAAATTTCCTGGTGGACAGAGGGGAGGGAAAATGATGTCTGACAAGCGTGAAACCAAGGAGCTTTCTTGAGCATGGGAATCGGTTTGAAGGACAGAGTAATCGGATAGTGGTCTGAGATAGTGAGGTCCATGTGTTGAGAAATCGAAGGAATACCCCACTGAAGGATGGTGTTCTGATCGATGTAGCATCTATCAAGCCTTGCTTTCCTCAAAGAGTCCCCCGACTGGAGATTAGACCAGGAGAACCCCTGCCTGTCTTTCACTTCGACCAGGTCAAGATGGAGCTTGATTTTATCCCAAATCTCTTTCTCCTGACCGTCAATAATTCTTCCTTTGTTATTCCATCGGTCCTCAGGAAACTCAACCATGTTGAAGTCCCCACAAATCAGAACATTGTGTGAAAGAGAGTCAAGGGAAGCCCAAGTATCCATTCTATCTGCTTCGCCATTAGGGGCATAGATTGAGACCACAGTGAACTGGAAAGGAGACCCGAAAGAGGCAGCAATCCAACGATGATTCCGACCTTCAAAAGTCGAGGTCACATTGCTATACAAGGCGTGACTGATACCGATAGAAGCACCCCCCGTCCCTCTAGGGTGAGAAGTGGAGAACCAAAGGTGGTTCGGAGAAATGCATTTAAGCCGTTTTTGTAGATCCTCTCCGTCGATTTTAATCTCTTGTAAGCAAATAAAGTCAGGGGCGAAACACATGTCTTTGAACCACTGGCCAAGAATCGAAGCTCTTGACGGGTCAGACAGACCCCTAACGTTTAGGGATGTGAGTTTCATTAATGATGGTTGCCCTCTTTGAGGGGAGGGACCCGATCTTTTTTCTTCTTGTGGTCTTCTTTTTTCTTCCCTACTTCTTGACTTAGGATCCTACTCTTGAGGGGGCTCTTCCAAGGCAAGCCGGAAGGTTGTTTACCTTTAAGCTTGGACTTTTGTTGCGGTAGTCTTGGAAAGCATACCGGGAGGGTAGGACCAAGAGCGGAGCTTTCGCTGTCTCGGTTGTCTTCATTGCTGGTAGTGAAGCCTTCCTCTTTACTCGTGGTGTAACCTTCTTGGTTATCTTCTTTGCTGGTAGAGCACCCAAGGGTATTATCAGTGGGGTCTTCTTCAAAGAGGTTGTCCCCTGGGAAGTCGATCTCATTAATCTCTTTTTCTAGGTTACAGTATATGTTATTCGAGGGGGCAGCTGTCAAAGAATTCCTTGTTTTTGATCTTCGAGGGCTAACTTTCCTCTTGCGTCTTACTTCAGTGAAACCTTCTGAATCCGTCTCGGCAACGCGAGTTCCCTCTTCTTCCTCCATTGGAGGGGGATGACCCCGAGTGTCGTCTTGGGGGAGAGGGTCTAGGGTCCCATCTGGTTTAAGCTTGTTTTTATTGGTACTTTTCTTCAGGGGGCAGTCTTTGATCCTGTGACCTTGAAGCCCGCACCGGAAACACGCGTTTGGCAAGTTCTTGTAAGTAACCTCTTGTGTCCAGGTCTTACCATCTCCACAGTTAATGGAGATCTTCGAGGGAAGGACCTGGTTCAGGTTTGTTTCAACGCAGATCTGAGGATGCCATCTTGCATTGAAGGAATGTTGAGCTCCATCGTAGATTAACCCCCCAACATCCTGTCTTTCGGCCATCGGACGACCGATCGGTGAGACGATTTCACGGAGAAATCCATACATGAAGAAAGGCAGATTGGGAAGCTCCACCCAAAGCGGGTAACGAAGAGGCTTTGATCTGTTAGGAACAAAGTCTGGGGTCCACTTAAAAAGGCAAAGGGTGGACCGGCCCACTTGCCAGGAGCCGGCCTGCAGGGCTTGGAAAGCCATCTCTTCGCTCTCAAAAACAAGAAGCAGGTGATTCGCCGGTAGGAATTGACATTTGGACACAATTAAGCCTCGTGGGAACCACTCCTTGCGTAGCCAAGTTCTCACACTTTCAAGAGGGGGCCTGGGGCCAAACATTTGACCGATCAGGCAAGACTTCTTCAACTCTTCCTGCTTTGCCGCCACAGACTCCTTGCATAAAGAGACCTCTGGGGGCGCGACGGCCACTGGGACAGACTCCATCTCAAGGGGGGATACGGACTGAGGGGGAGCCACAAAGTCCAATTCTTTATTCTCCAAAAACTGCTTAAAACTTTTATTTTCTTTTCTTTTTATTTAATTTTTTCAACATTACAGGAAAAGGCTACCACTTCAACCAAGCGCTGTCAAAATCACGATTTAGAATTTAATGCCATCGAAGGCTAACTTTCAACGGGCCACATTCTAGTGAACTTGGTCAATTCTAGGCATATTCGAATAGATCATAGATCTGCACGCGGGAAACACTCCGCCAGCCACTCAAACTTCCCCCACCATTCTCGGGAAAAGCTTCTTGCGCCCCCGGCCCACCAGCCAAAGCGAGAGACGGGGAGGGTGTATCGCACTGACGAGGAGGGCGGCGCGACCGAAGGGCTATCGCCGGAGTAACGCGCCGGAGCGGAGAATCGCAGGCCGAAGGGCTACCGCCGGAGCACGGAGAATCGCGACCGAAGAGCTATCGCCGGAGCGACAGGCTAACGCCGGAGCGCGGAGTATCGCGACAGGCCGAAGGGCTATCGCCGGAGCGCAGGGCCAGCAGCCGCCGACGCCGCCGGAGCCCGCCTAACGCCGGAACCCGTCAGTCGCCGGAGCCGAGCTGTCGCCGGAGTCCATCTGACGTCGGGGTTCTTCAGTCCACCTATCGCCGGAGCCCACCTATCGCCGGAGTCCACCTAACGTCGGAGCCCACCTATCGCCGGAGCCCACCTATCGCCGGAGTCCACCTATCGCCGGAGCCTACCTATCGCCGAATCCCGTCCATCACCGGAGCCCGTCAGTTGTCGGAGCCGAACCCTCGCCGGAGCCCAGCAATCGCCGGAGCCCAGCTGTCGCCGGAACCCGACAAGCGCCGTCTGACGACGACAGGACCAACACCAGCTACCACGACGAATCAAGCCCCCCTGTTCGGCTTCTCAGAGTCGCGAACGCGCTCCCTCGCTACAGTTCTCCTCTCAACTGCAAGTGATGATACTTCAGATGTGCGGCAGCTTCGGAGCTTCACGACGCCAGCTTCGGAGCTTCACGACGATTCATCCCTCGAATCCATTAGGTTTTGCCCCTCCGTTGCTCTCTCTTCCATTGATGCGGCGTACACCTACAGTTATCTTTTGGCTTCGAAGCAAATGGACCCTCATGAATTTCCTATGTACCGCTTCGTACGCAGCTATTGAATTAGAAACAAAAAAGGTATTTTTCATTTTCAGGGATCCAAAGATTTCTTCTCAATGATCGAATAAATCTTTTTAATACATTCCGCAGCTGTTTCTAAAGATTCCCGAGATGTTTCTAAAGATCCTTCCCTCCCCATTTAAAAAGGGAACATCCTTAATTGATAAGAACTTCAGACATAGTAAAAACGAATAGGTAATATTCCATGTTACATATTTTCTTAATCACGTACAATCACATCTAGGTCCACCTTCCAAATTAAATTCTTTTTGCTTTATGTGTTCTAGGATACCGTTGTAACACCTCTAGAAACAAGTAATGCACGGTCAGTGGGGCTCTAGTGTAGAGGCTAGGGGTTAGAGAGAGAGATGGAGAGAGAGCAAGAGAGAGAGATAGAGAGAGAGAGAGTTGCTACTCTTGCTTGACCAGCACTTTTCTTGAAGAAGAAAGATGGATCTTATAGGATGTGTGTGGACTATCGAACACTCAATGAGATCACCATGCGATTAGGGTAAAAGAACATAAAATAGCATTTAGGACTTGTTTTGGGCATTATGAGTACTTAGTCATGCCATTAGGTTTGCATAATGGACTTGCTACTTTCATGTTGTTAATGAGTGATTTTATATGAACATTCATTGGAAAGTGTGTTGTGGATTTTGTTGATGATTTTCTTGTGTATAGTAGGTCCCTTCATGAGCATAAAAGTCATTTAAGGTTAGTATTAAATAAATTGAAAGAAAAGTAGATGTATATTAATCCATAGAAGACTCGGTTATTTCTTCTAGAGACATATTATTTAGGGGATGTGGTATCAATCGATGTGATCTAGATGGATCCCAAGAAGGTCTGATTTATTTTAGCTTGGCCTACTCCTTAGGATGAGGGACAGTTACAATCATTTGTATGACTTTATAGTTTCTATTAGAAATTCATCTCTTTTTATGTGTTGATAGGAGCGCCTATGATGAACTTGCTTCAAGGCAAAGTTCCATGTGTATGGAAGTAAGAGCAGCAAGAAAGTTTTGACACCTTGAAAAAAAGCTCTTTCAGAGGCTCCTATACCCAAAGTGGTAGATCTGCAGAAACCACTTGAGTTGGACACAGATGCTAGTGGCATAGCTAGAGGGGCACTTTTAAGCCAAGATTGTAGGCCAATAGCTTTTGAAAGCAAGAAATTGACTAGTGCACGACTCAATTGCCTAGTGCATGAAAATGATTTGTATGTAGTGGTGCATGCTTTTATAGTTTGGAGACACTATCTTTAAGGGCAGACTTTCAAGTATACATATACCACCATACACTCAAGTACTTTTGTAGTTAGCCAGATATTCAAGGTAAATAGGCTTGTTGGGATGAGCTCATGCAAGAGCTTCACATGGAAACCATGTATAGAAGAGGCAAAGAGAATATAGTAGTTGATGCATTATCAAGGATATTTTATCAAATGAGCTTTACAATTCTAGAAAGCTAATATTGCTTCAAGAAATAAAAGAAGCTCACATGGAATATCCACATTTGTTACAAATTATTAGAGCCATCAGTTATGACTCTATCATAGGAGACAAGGCAGTTCAAATTGTTTCTTCTAATAGTAGAGCAAACAAGTTTGGTCCATATTCCAACTTCTCAAAGGAGAATGGAATAGTCAAACAAAAAGGAAACATTCGCGTATGCGATTCTCCGGATTTGAGAAGAAAAGTCATGCAGAAAGACCATGATGTTCCTCATAGAGGGCATCATGGTGTTCACAAGACAATACAACTTGTTAGAAGAATATTTTGGTGGCCTGAATATCTAGAGATGTCCACACTTATGTTCAAGAATGCTTTATATGCCAAGAAAACAAGGCAGATAGGGGAAAGACACCAGGTCTTTTACATCCTTTATCTTAAGTTGGTAAGCCAATGAATGAATGACTAAAATAAATCATAATATTCTTTTGTGTTAGAACATGGGGCTAAGGGGAGTGCCTACAAATTTATACATAGTTATGTCTTTTAGTACAAAAGTCTTTCCCAAGGTGAGGAGAACTTTATAGAGTAATTCTATTATTTAAGCTTCTAGCCCATTTAGAAAACTTAGAATTTGTACACGGATTGTTTACCTAAAAGTTTGGTACAAGACCTTGAGACTAGACTTAGGAAAACTTTCATAGATTCTCTAAGACAAACAATCCACCTATTTTAGTGGTTAAGTGCTACGTTGGCCAAGGAGGACATCTTGAGCTCAAGTGCTGCAAGCATAAAGGTTTTCCGAAAACCTCCATGAATCTAAGCATTGTGAACCGTTCTTTGTAATTGGTACCTTTTCCAAGGGTCAATAAAGGAGATTGATTTAGAAAAGGATGGTTCACAATTGATGTTATTCGTCAAAAAGTGTAGCTCTCAAGTACATTTTTAAAAGTGGTGGATATTGATTAAGAAAATCATGGTTCACAATTGATGCTATTCTTCTAAAAGTGTAACTCTCAAGTTCACTTTGTTTTTTAAAGAGTGACTTAGGATCAAAGCGAAACAAAAACTACACTATATGAAACGAAAAAATTTACACATTCCTTATGAAATAGAGCACCTAGAAAAATCATTTCCGTCTAAAACAAAATCAATTGTCATGACTTGTACACCAAAACCAAAATCAATCAAAGGAATACATATACATGGTACCAACCAAAAAGGGTATGAAGGAATGAACCAAGGTTTGCGCCTAGTTCCCTCACTAGTTTATGAGCATGTAGAACAACGCGAACTTATTTGAACACCAACAAAGATATTAATTTGTGGGGGAATCTACCAATATGAAAGAATCATGACCATTTCATGGACACAAGCCAAAGCATATACATCTATGGGAAGGAGCTATTTTTTCACACCATCATGGACACAAGCCAAAGCATATACATCTATGGGAAGGAGCTATTTTTTCACACCATCAGAGATCATAAGGCCCCAAAACATGCGTACACATAGAGGAGCAACCAATATGTAGAAATCCACCACGCATTTTATATTCTTATACACCAGGAAAATTCTATATGTGAGGCACCAAGAAAGTTATGATAATAATAACAAATCCTAGACTATTAAATTGATTCCAATAGAAGAAACTAGCTCCTACTAAGAAATATTACTCACTAGCATATAGAATGTAAATAAAATATAAGTTTTGTAATGATTTTTTCAGCAATGATTTCTTGATATTTGTTATATGCATAAAAACAAATACGCCCATTGAAAAATCCACCCATACTAAAAATAATACTCAATCATCTTTTATAGAAGCTTCCAAAACATAAAAATAATAGGAATCAAAATAAAATATATCACCAATTCTTCATGGATGTCATCTTCTATTTTTAAATGCATCTAAAATATACATGCCCATAATGCTATTCTCCTTGTGATCAGCATTTCCTATCACATCTTTTTTCTTTTTTTTGGAATGAGCAAACGACATGGAAGCATGTGCTATTTTATCCTTTGAAGAGGATTTAAATAAAATTCTCCTTGCATCATACTTTGGTATTCTGCCATAATAACTATGTTATTTCCATGAACATGGAAAAATATGTTTTGTCCACTCACCACATAAGTCACAATAAAAATATATCAAAGCTACTAGTTGAAATTTGTACTCTAAATTTGAATAAAACTTTTCATTCAATGAGCATAAGAGTTATACATAAAAAGCTTGAAACTTATCTTGAATGTCACCTACACACAAATAAGAATAAACAATTCTTCAGAATCTGAGAAAAACAACAATCGTCTAGAAAAAATAAGTTTTCAATCCATGTGTTTTCTGTTTTCAAGTGTTTCATTTTCGAATCAACTCCCTAAAGACTTTTTATATAGTCCAAAAATCACTCAAGAGCTATCCATTTTCTAAAATATAGGTACTTTCTCAAAAACATTGAGTCATCTTATTTTATTGTCTTGTGTGTCCTTTTGCCAATCCGACGAAAAAGTTGAAATCTGCGCAATTAAATAGCAATATCCAAAAGAAAGTTCGATTCATGCAGTTTTCCATGTTATCAGACTCACAAAAATTATAAATGATTTACATATTTTGGTTGAAAAATAGATCATACTTCCCTTTGAAAAACTTCCTCATGAACCTAAAAGGATTCTTTGCACGCAAGAGTAACATACAAGAATTCATTTGTACGAAGAGTGCTTAGGAAAATCAAAGGATCAAATTGAGGAGAATTCTAGCTAGGAAAACGTTTCCAAAATCTAGAAAAGGTTTCTTACTTTCCATTCTAAGCTGGTTACAAAATGAATGAACAAAATATAGCATGTTCTTCTAGGTTAGAACATGAAGCTCGTCGACTGCGTAGAAATTTATATATAGATATACATATTTTTTTACGATGAAAAAGCTTAAGCAAGGGTGGAAAGTTTTTATAAACTAATTCTATAATCTAACCATCTAGCCAATTGAGAGACAATTGAATTTGGATACAAACTAGTCACTTTGGAGGTTTGGGTATATGGAGAATGGAGGTCTGGGTATTATGGACATTGACAGCATGGCCAATAAACTTGCGGCTAAGTGGATGATTAAGGCATGGTTCAATAGAGATTCCTCTTGGGCCACATTGATTTTCAGAGACACAAACAAAATTACTTTGGTAGGCTACCCTGGATGGAAAAACCTCGACATCCTCACCCTCCTATTCTCTCTGATTCCAGTTTCACCCAAAGGATCCATCTTGGTAAGATCTTTGTGGTTGAGCTAGAACACATTCAAACCTCACATCAGAATCAATGAAGATTGGAAGTGGGCCGCAAGTATAAGACAAAACAACTCTATTTGGTTCGCGATCCAAGGCATAAGAAACGTGGAGCCTTGGAACGTCTTGAGTGCCAAGAGACTCTGGAATAAGGGATTCAAACAGTGGAAGCCTCTCTGGAAACAGGACAGGAACAGATGGGTGGACTTTGATGACCTTGATCCTACTACTGCGGTCACATACGAGGAATGGAATGTTTTACTGAGTAGATGCCACGTTGGGACCGATCTAAAATCCGACTACTTATGGGACAGGACTCTCCGAACCCAATGGGCCTTAAATGGTATAATGGTAATCGCCTCTCCAAGCTTTCATATGTCAAAGCATGCAATGACATTCACATCAGTCTCAACAAAAAATGGTGTCTCAACTGGACGCGACTTTGATGGGATATGAAATTTATGTCTATCTGGCACCCTCTCATTGAAAACAAAAAGTGGATTCTCCTATGGCAAATCCTACACCGTGGAATATGGACCAATGCAAAAGCTAACAAGATCTGTGGGGTTCCACCCTGGTGCAAGCGATGTTGCCGGAGCATAGAGAATATTGGTCACTTGTTCTTTGCTTGCCCTAAATCCCTTCGGTTATGGAGGATCCTTGGTCGTTCTTTGGGACTCCAAGAACAAATCAATTGGAAGCAAGCCCTCATTGGTGAAGCGATCGGATGCTCTGCGACGTTGTGGAATTCTATTAGGGGAGAGATCCTTTGGAAGATTTGGCGAGAAATATGTGCTCAAAACTTTGGCAATACCCCCAAGGAGTGGTCGATCAAGAAGTCCCTTTTCCTTCTCGGTAGAAGAATTGCTAACTGTAAGAAAACCCCCCCTTTCAGACATCACAAAGACCTACAGTATGTCAACAATAAGCTTAAAACCAAGTGGGCTCCACATGATGGGGATGCGAGGTTTATCAACCTCCTCTATAACTCCATGTAAGCCTAGAAAGGCCTACCACAAAGGCTATGGTAGATCATCCGAAATGAAAATTAGTCTTCAGAAATATATCAGTTGGAAGCCAGCTCTACTAGGAGAAGCGAGGGGTCACTCCGTGACTCTCGGGAACGCGTGAAACTCTCGTCGAATAAGTATTCACTATTCCTTGTTGGCAAAAGGATCGCTAATTGTAAGAAACCCCCCCCCCCCTCCCCCCGGTTATTTTTTAGGAGTCATAAAGTTTTCCTTTTGATCAAGAACACACTTTACCCATGTGAGCCCCGCGTGAGGGTGATGAGTGGGTGATTAACCTTGTTTGTAAAGCCATCTACTCTCTATAAAAGCTTCCCCCGCTTTGTGGGATTCGGGGGATCCCGTGGGCACGTCTCCTTCTTTTGTATTTTTTCTTTATTTAATTCAAGTTCGGGAGAGTAGGCTAAGGCCGAACTTCCTTTATTTAAAAAAAAAACTATTTGGTCAAAGATCTTCAGACTGGACATAAACAAGCTTCATAATTGAATTTGTAAGGAATGTGTTGACAACAATCGCGAGACCCTCCACGGTTATTTGCATTCCTTTTGAGTATAAAGGTTTTTGGTTCATGTTGGTAAGAATGCAATCCCATCTTTGGACCATATTGACATCAAAACCTTCAAAATATGGTTAGCGCCCGGTAATATCCTTAGAGCGGTTTTCATGTGTTTTTTTTTAGATCTTGAAGCCACACCAAAAGGAGGGGATGTTTTTCATATCATTATATAAGAAGGTTTTGTATTATCATGAATATGCTCGTGGTTATATGACGATAGCTATAAGCTAGTACAAGCTTCTGAAATAGTCCAAGAAGGGCATGTTTGTTGACCGAGCTAACATCATCAATGGAAATAGAAAGTAGCAAAGGTGCGAGGTAGAGACCTTGTCCAATTCAAGGTTTTAATCCAAATGATCATCTTGTCTGAATATTGATTGTGAATTTGGATCAACCATAAATGTTCATAATCCTTTTTTAGGCTTAGTTGAACCTTTCTTGTCTACCCTAGTTATGTTTTCACATGGTCTCTAAGATGCTTCTAGTTTCGAAAATACTTAGCTCCTTGATGTTTGTTGTTCCTTATTTAGGAGATGGGTAATACTATCCAAATGTTATATTTGCTACAATCGATCCATTTCTAGTCAAAGTTATATATAGTTACGAAGACTCATGTTCCGCTTTCAAAAAGGAAGACACAAAACTTCAAACTATGGGAGACATTTGCACTGGAGAGAAGATGAGACTAATGAGATCATCCTTGATTCATAAGGGAACACGTGAGTTCAATATATTTTGTTTCTTTTTTTCAACTAATTTCGGACCATAAAATATTTTTTATTTATCCTAGCCTTTATCACCCAATCCATAGTTACATTTTTAGCCATGGTGAGAAGGTTAGTTATCCTCCCAACTCTCTTTGTGCTTGCATAAATGAAGAAGTTGATTTTTAGATTCCCTCGCTTGTTAGGAATCCTCATCTTATTCAAAAGTGTGATCCACCAAATTTAGAGAAAATTTGGTTCTCCACATAACTTTCATAAAAAGATATGTGATTGTACTAGTGTTTTCTTTGGAAGTACCGATGAAAATTAGAAGAAAGCACCTGACAAGATAAATCTGAAGACATTCATAATTAGACATGATGAAACATAAGCATCAAAATCACAGATTCGAGTATAAATAAGGAAACATCAAAATAATGGATTCCCACTAGAGACAAACATACAAGAAGTCAAATAAACGAAGTGTAGTTAGTAAAATTGAAGGTTGGAACGAAAGAAAAATCTAACTAGAAAATGATTTCCATAATTGGGCAAAGGTTTCCCACTTTGTTGCTATAAGTTGGTAACCCAATGAATGAATGACTAAAATAAAGTATATTCTTTTGTGTTAGAACATGAGGCTAAAGGTAATGCCTACAAATTCATATATAGCTATATTGTAAAGAACAAAAGTCTTTCCCAAGGCGTTCAGAATGTTATAGAGTAATTCTATGATTTAAGCTTCCAGCCCATTTAGAAAATTTTTAATCTGTACGCGGAATGTTTACCTAAAAGTTTGGTCAAAGACATTGAGACTAGACTAAGGCAAACTTTCATACATTCTCTATGATAAAGGATCCACCTATCTTAGTGGTTAAGTGCTAACTTGGGCAAGGAGGACATCTTCAGCTCAAGTGCTGCAAGCATAAAGGTTTTTCCCAAACCTCCACGAATTTGAGCGTTGTGAACCGTTCTTTCTAACTAGTGCCTTTCCATGTAAGTGCTAAGTGCTCCAAGTAGGACATCTTGAGCTTAACTGCTGCAAGCGTAAAGGTATGTAATATCGCGGATGGTATACCAAAAACTCTAAAAATTGTTTCAAAAACAGAAATTCTCATAGCCGAAAGAAAATCCGCTCTTCTGAGATTCGTTTAAAAGATTCGTGGTGTACTGTGTGTGTGTGTGCTCTTCAATTCAATCTTTTGAGCATCATAAAAACAGTAGATCGGCGATCGAACGTGTGTATATCCATATGTATGAGCACAAGATCCTCCATCGATGAAGTACCGTTGCAAATCTGAAAGAGCCCTCATGAATCTCCTTTGTAGCGCAAAGCAAATGGAACCCTCATGAATTTCCTATGTGCCGCTTCGTACACAGCTATTGAATTAGAAACGAAAAAAGTATGTTTCATGTTCAAGCATCGAAAGATTTCTTCTCAATGGTCGGATACATCTTTTTAATACATTCCGCAGCTGTTTCTACAGATTCCCGAGCTGTTTCTAAAGATCTTATGCTCCCCATTTAAAAAGCGGCATCCTTAATTTATTCGCATGGGGTTTTGATTAATTCCCAATAACACGAATCCTTTAATCGATAATTTTTCCTCCGTTGCTACCGTCGATACCATTCACTATTATGATCGACCAATTGTCAATACCATTCCCTATCATGATCGATAACATTCACTATCATGATCAGCCATCACTACAAGGAATACGGGCGTATAGCGACGGTTAAGGCGATAGAATTTCGTCGCTATAAAATTGCAACTTGCATTGTAATTAGCATCGGGCGCGGACCGTCGATTAGACGATGCAAAAAATGACGGTATTTGCGACTTGGATTGCGACACTATCGTACAACGTCGCTTAAACGACGCTAGTTAAAGGCGTCGATTAAGCGACGCTTTTTTGCGTCGCATAAGCGACGCTTTTTCGGGTCGCATAAGCGACGCTGCTAACCGTCGCATAAGGGACGCTAAAAATGTCGCTTATACGACGACGAATAGCATCGCTTACACGAAGATCTGTTGACGGACAAAAATGAAAACGTTGGAGGCTCTGCAATCGGCATTCTCACGCATCCGATCGAAGAGCTCTCCAACGTTTGCAATTGCGCTGCACTTACGAGCTGAAGCAAGTATATGCAGAATTGTTGTTTTGCCTAAGCTCTCTGTTATTGTCTCCCTCTGTCTTTGTTTCTCTCTTTCTACATCTTTCTCTCTTTGAATTATCTCTCTCTCTCTCTAGATCTCTCTCTCTAGATCTCTCTCTCTCTCTCTCTAGATCTCTCTCTCTCTCTCTCTCTCTCTCTCTCTCTCTCTTTTCTTTCTCTCTTTATTGCAGGCTATTCAAGAAGCTAACCAAGAAAAAACTATGGCTAACAATTTTAAGTACAATTTCTATTATTTGTAGATCATTTGAATTGTGTTATTCTCATTACATACCATACTCACACTTATTGATATGCACTCATACACTTATACATGATGAAGATGCACACACACATGCATATACCTACATATACACATATACATGCACATACACACACATACACATAGAGTTATACATATACACACACATACACAAGAACATGCACATATTGATACTTACATATACACTTATACGTGCACATGCATATACATACATATACGCACACATACACATGCACATACATACATATATACACACATACTTATACACTTAGGTACACACATATGAATGAATTATATAATTAAAGTATTGAAACACATATACACATGCACACACACATGCACATACCTACATATACAATATACATGCACATACACACACATACACATAGAGTTATACATATACATGCATATACATATACACACACATACACATGCACATGCACATACTCATACACACATAAACACTTATACATGCATATGCACATACATACATATACACGCACATACACATGCACATACATATACACACACATACATATACACTTAGGTACGCACATATGAATGCATTATATAATTAAAGTATTAAAACACATATACACATGCACACACACATGCACATACCTACATATACACATATACATGCACATACACACACATACACATAGAGTTATACATATACATGCATATACATATACACACACATACACATGCACATGCACATACTCATACACACATATATACTTATACATGCATGTGCACATACATACATATGCACACACATACACATGCACATACATACATATACACACACATACATATACACTTAGGTACACACATGTGAATGAATTATATAATTAAAGTATTAAAACACATATACACATGCACACACACATGCACATACCTACATATACACATATACATGCACATATACATGCACATACACACACATACACATAGAGCTATACATATACATGCGTATACATATACACACACATACACATGCACATGCACATACTCATACACACATATACACTTATACACGCACATGCACATACATACATATACACACACATACACATGCACATACATACATATACACACACATACATATACACTTAGGTACACACATATGAATGAATTATATAATTAAAGTAGTAAAACACATATACACATGCATACACACATGCACATACCTACATATACACATATACATGCACATACACACACATACACATAGAGTTATACATATACATGCATATAAATATACACACACATACACATGCACATGCACATACTCATACACACATATACACTTATACATGCACATGCACATACATACATATACACACACATACACATGCACATACATACATATACACACACATACATATACACTTAGGTACACACATATGAATGAATTATATAATTAAAGTATTAAAACACATATACACATGCACACACACATGCACATACCTACATATACACATATACATGCACATACATACACATACACATAGAGTTATACATATACATGCATATACATATACACACACATACACATGCACATGCACATACTCATACACACATATATACTTATACATGCATGTGCACACACATACACTTGCACATACATACATATACACACACATACATATACACTTAGGTACACACATATGAATGAATTATATAATTAAAGTATTAAAACACACATACACATGCACACACACATGCACATACCTACATATACACATATACATGCACATACACACACATACACATAGAGTTATACATATACATGCATATACATATACACACATATACACATGCACATGCCCATACTCATACACACATATACACTTATACATGCACATGCACATACATACATATACACACACATACACATGCACATACATACATATACACACACATACATATACACTTAGGTACACACATATGAATGAATTATATAATTAAAGTATTAAAACACATATACACATGCATACAATTCAAAACATAACTAAAATGAAAAATATATAGATAAAAAAAAACACTATATATATATATATATATATATATATATATATATATATATATATATATATATATATATATATATATATATATATCAATGTAAATACATATAATCCAATGTCATAATCAACTAAAATCCTAATCATTATCATCATGATCATCATCATCATCAGCAATATCATGATCATCCTGATCTTCCTCATCCTCATCGTCATGATCACCCTGTGACGATCGAGATCGTCCCTCTTGTGTTTGTCTCTCCACCTCATCCATATTTGTCTCCCCATAATACTCCTACATTACATATAACAAACATAAATCAATAAAATAATTAAAACATTCATAACAACAAAATAATTATATAAAATTTAAAAATACTCACAAAGGCATCAGGATGATCTTGTATATACTCGCCCAAACGCCGATATCCAAAATGTGTAGCATACTCGATCTCGTGTTTTGTAGGATATCGGCCATAATCGTTTCGCTGCAATGAAACAAATAGAAAACATTATTTTCTTGCATTTTAACTAAAATAAAAAATATACTCACAATAACACATATACTTACAAACATAGCTACAAAACCATTATGGCCCATTTGGCCTAAGTGTGATGTGTGGCCCGACTCCACTCTCTTCTTTGCAGCATCCTGTTTATTCAAGAAAAAAAATACATAAATAAAATGTAAAAGATTACTAAAATATATAAAAATTATAAATATAAACTATTAATTTGTGTACCTTTTGCTGAGGAAATGACTCCTGAAGACGTAGCTGTCTACGAAAAAACTGCCACGACTCAGGTGGTATGTTAGCTCGCCTCTTATTTTTTTCGACCATACAATATCTCCTGTTAATTTAATCTCAAACAGAAAAAAAAAGTCAGAATACATACACATATATACACACACATACACATACACATACACATACCCACATACACATATACATGCAAACATATACGCATGCATATATGTATATATATACACATATACATACATATAACATAAACACACATATACATATCCACATATATACGTACACACACATGCATGCATATACACTCATTCATACAAAATACATGCATTTATCCCACAATAATAGGTAGTTGTGTATATGTGAATATGTGTGTATGTGTAAATGTGTATATGTGAATATGTGTGCATGTGTAAATATGTATATGTGAATTTTTTATTTATGTAGATAATCAAATTATTAATATCAAATACCTGCCATCTAAATTTTGTGTAAATATTTTGAAAGATGCATTAATAGTTTTAAAAGATGCGCGGACAAAAAGTATCTATTCACTTCAAGTTCTTGTTCTTACCTTATCTAAAGTAAGAATAAAAACCTACATGTATATATGTATATATATTTATTTAATATATCATTTTTTGAAAAATTTACAGGTTATTATCTGAAAAGTTTTTACCAAGTCAGAATATTCTTCCTATCTGACATGATGAAATGAAGAAGATAATCAACAATCTTGGTATAGATTATCAATGTATACATGCATGTCCTAACGATTGTATTTTATATAGAGGTGAATATGCAGATTCTTTGACATGTCCCAAATGTCAATCTCCTCGATATAAGGGCGAAGAAGGTAAAATCCCAAAAAAGGTATTGAGACATTTTCCATTGGCTCCACGGATTAGACATATGTTTCAAAGCCCCGAATTATCAAAGCTTTTGACTTGGGGACATGATCACAAAAGTACTGATGGAATAATCAGAATTCCTCATGATAGTGTTGCTTTTCAGCATATTGATTCTACATGGCCTGAATTTGCACAAAATCCACAGAATCTAAAGTTAGGAGTTGCATTAGATGGGGTTAATCCATTCTCCATGAAATCCAGTAAATGGTCAACATGGCCAGTGGTAGTCATAAACTACAATCTTCCTCCATATCTTAGCATTAAAAAGGAACATTTAATGCTTTCACTTTTAATCCGAGGCAAAAGACAAGTTAAAGATATGAATGTATATCTTGCTCCTCTCATTGACGATCTTCAAGAGTTATGGAGAGGTATTAATGTCATTGATGTATCGAAAAGCATCAATGAAAGACATATTACGATTCGTGGTATTGTGGCTTGGACTATTCACGATTTTCCTGGATATGGCGTTTGTTCAGGTATTGATGTAATTTTTTTATTCAATATGCATGTAAATAAATATGATTTAATCTAATTATATTTTTATCATTTTCCATGATGCAGGAATATCTACTAAGGGTTATAAAGCTTGTGCATTATGTGGTGATTGGTTGAGATCAATCTGTAGTAAGAATCTCAACAAAAATATTTATCTTCGACATCGACGATTCTTGCCTGATGATCATCCATTAAGATATAAAAGAGAAGCGATACATTTTAATGGAAAGCTTGAAACAGGCCAGTATCCAAAACCTATGACGCCTATGGATTGGTATAAAAAATGGACAGATGGACCTCTGATAGATCCAGAAGCAGAAATCTTCAGTGATGTTTCAGATAATGAGTATGTGAACAGAGGTAAAGGGAAATTGGCACTCGCAGAGAACATATCAATATGGTATTCTTTGGAGTATTGGAAAGAGTTAAAAGTATGTCATCCTCTTGATCCTATGCATATATTCAAAAATATTGGTTATTCACTATGGCAGCATCTTCTTGGACTAAAAGATACCACAACATCAAGGAATGATTTGAAAGATCAAAAATCCAAACCAAAGTTATGGCCAATTTTTGATAGACATCGACAAGAAACGACTTATGCATCTGCTCCTTGGGTACTTACAACAAAAGAGATACAGACTATCAACAATAGAATTCAATTGATCAAGACTCCTACAGGATATGCAGCATCGTTTCAAAACATGTTTACTATGGATGATAAGAGCTTATCTGGGTTAAAGACCCATGACTGGCATAACTTTTTGAGACATATTTTACCTTTGGTTATCGATGGATGTACAACGAAAGGAGTACGAGATGTGATCTATCGTCTTGGATCACTTATAAGGTAATTATGATACTTTTATATTTAATATGTATGAATATTGGATATCTTTTATTTTTTAATTAACTTCTTTACAATTATTTTTATGATTTGTATAGGTGGATTACATCCAAAGAGATCGATAAAAATTTGATCCCACAAAAAAAACGTGAATGGAAAGAGCTACCATGTTTGATGGAAAAAGAACTTCCTACTTCATTTTTTGATATTCAGGTTCATTTACTAGTCCATCTTGTAGATGAGATAGAGATTGTTGGTGTTGTCAACACTCGATGGATGTTTTGGGTCGAGCGATTTATGGGAATACTAAAAGGTTACGTGCGACAACGAGCAAAACCAGAAGGATCCATGGCAAAGGGTTGGATGCTTGAAGAGTGCATGTATTACGTTAGTGAGTACCTTGAAAGAGTTCATGAAGAAGCTCCACGTGCATGGACCAACGAGTCTTCTTCAAAAATAATAGATGAGGTATTATCAGGTAAGGGGGTTCCATTCTTATTTACATTTCAAGATATTGTTGGTATCTATGAAATTTCATTTCGTACATTCAAACAGGTAGAAAAAAGTTTATATATTTTTTTTAGAGTTAGTTATTTTTTTAAGCACCTAATAATGGGACGTTTTTGTTGTTATATATTTTGATAGGTCATTTTGAAGGTTGACTGGTATCGAGCGGAGTATAAAGGTAGTAATTCTACAATAAGAAAGGAATTATCTGGGTTTTGGGCATTTTATTCTTCCAAGGTAATGCGATCTACTTAAGAACCATATATTCTTCCTAGGCATATTGAACAAGCATTTTTTTATAAAAACCCAGATGCTCATCCTTGGTGGCAAGTCATTCATGTGCAACCTAGAGGTAGGTCATTGTTTGAACAGTTTAGTGTTAGAGAGATTGAAGAAAGTCCTCTTGATGATTCAGCATCAGATACTGATACATCAACATCTGGAATAGAAATTAGACTCATTATATGTGATAATGATACTAATCTTTTTGATGAAGAGGATAATTCTCTACATGCTGATTCTACTGATGAGGAAGAGGAATTACCAGAAATAGATATTAATCCACCAATAGATGATGTGATTCATGAGAACATAGATTTAACAATAGAAGAAATAAATGAAATCAATAAGGATAATGAAGATGAGACTATATTGATGTCTTACCAAAATGATGACAATAATGAAAACATATGAGTAGATTAGATAGTAACTTGAAGCTTCTGAATGGATATCAGATAATAGGTTTTTTTTATTAACTTGAATAACGATGAATCCTACTAGAGAGATGAAATCATGTTCTTCTAAGTTAGAACATGATGCTCGGGGGTATGCCTAATTATTTTATATATAGCTTTATCTTCGAGGAGTACATTTTTATCATGTATGTATGCATATGTGTGTGTATTCATGTGTATTATATGTATACATATGTTAGTATGCATATATATGTATTTCATGTATATGTATGTGTTTGCATGTGTGTGATATATGTATACATGTGTTAAATATGCATATGTGTATATATGCATATGCATTTATGTAAAATATTCATGTATTCATGTACGTAATATATGCAAGTGTTTATAATTGTGTACATGTATATATGTATATGTGTCTACGTGTAAATATGTACATGTAAATATGTATGCATGTATATATATGTTTATATGTTCATGTAGGCATGTACATGTATGTGTAAATATGTACATGTAAATATGTTAGTATGTATATATATATTTATGTGTGCATTTAGGCATGTATGTGTGATGCATAACATATCTACTCCATTTTATATTTATGTATCCTATCTACATGATGTGTATATATCTTTACATATATTATGATCCTCGTTGATTCGAGTAGCTATATATAGAGGCCTAAGGTTGGGAGGAGAGACATCTCTCTAGTAGGACGTCGGAGGTGTACATATACTTCAAATATGGCTAAAAGGTTGAATTAGAGTTTTTAAATTAGGGATTTCAAAACCCTATTATCGAGATTAGTTTTCTCTCTCTCTCTCTCTCATATACATACATACCGTGCATTGTCGCGACGATGAGCCATAAGTGTCTGCATCTCTTTTAAACACCATTTAAGAGACCACCCTGTCCCAAACTCCGTCTCAAGTGAACTGAGCACGTCCTTTTTATCCCTCTCATCATGCTCACTACAAAAATAAAAAACAGAATATAAATAAAACATAAGATATATATTTCAATTTATATGTAAAACTTTTACTTACTTCCACGGTAAGTGGATAAAGCGCAGGTAAGAGTCACATAGTGCGCGCATTCTCCTCTTGAACTCCAATCCATTTCCTATGTATACAATATTCCCCTCTGGCTCTATGTCGCACTCTAGTCCTAACGTGCCTATGCATGTCCTCATAGGCAACGTCTCTGCTCTGCTATCACATGCTGGAGGTGGTATAGGTGTCCTGAAAATAGATAGATAGAAACAAATAAAAATATGTGTTATAATATCATTAAAAAAGTTTATGAAAAAAAAACATACCTATGAGCAGATAGCTCTCTTCCTGCGTCTGGAGCCGCAGAAGAGCCCTCGTCTGATCCCGTAAGCATCTGGATCGTATATCCAACTCCTCATCGGACATCTCTGCGTAGTCCCACATTATGTCCCCTAGAGTATCTAACGGAACTCTTGCTCTCATAAGACTTTTTGTGAGAGTGAGTTTCACCTTTCTCTCTCTACTTGGATCCATAATACCTAACATATAAAACAAAATGATTACAAATCAATATATATATATATGTATGTGTGTGTATGCATGTGTATGTGTGTATGCATCATTATGTGTGTAAGTGTCTATGTGTGTTTGTGTGTGTGTATATGTGTGTGTGTGTGCCTATGTGTATGTGTGTGTGTCTATGAGTGTGTATGTGTTCATGTGTATGTATGTATCTATGTGTGTGTATGTGTGTATGTGTGTATGTGTATGCATATATGTATGCATATATGTGTATGCATGTGTATGTGTGTGTATGCATCATTATGTGTGTATGTGTCTATGTGTGTATGTGTCTATGTACATGTGTGTGTTGTCTAAGTGTATGTGTGTGTGTATGTGTTTATGTATATGTATGTATCTATGTGTGTGTATGCATATGTATGTGTGTGTATGCATCATTATGTGTGTCTATGTATGCATGTGTATGTGTGTATGCATCATTACCTGTGTATGTGTCTATGTGTGTATGTGTGTGTGTGTATATGTGTTTGTATGTGTGTATGCATGTGTATGTGTGTGTATGCATCATTATGTGTGTAAGTGTCAATGTGTGTTTGTGTGTGTGTGTATATGTGTGTGTATGTGTGTGTGTCTATGTGTATGTGTGTGTGTGTCTATGAGTGTGTATGTGTTTATGTGTATGTATGTATCTATGTGTGTGTATGTGTCTATGTGTGTATGTGTATGCATGTATGTATGCATACATGTGTGTATGCATCATTATGTGTGTATGTGTCTATGTGTGTATGTGTGTATGTATATGTGTGTGTTGTCTATGTGTATGTGTGTGTGTATATGAGTGTGTACGTGTTTATGTATATCTATGTATCTATGTGTGTGTATGTGTCTATGTGTGTATGTGTATGCATGTATGTATGCATATGTGTGTGTATGCATATGTATGTGTGTGTATGCATCATTATGTGTGTCTATGTATGCATGTGTATGTGTGTATGTGTGTATGTGTGTGTGTATATGTGTTTGTATGTGTGTATGTATCTATGTGTGTGTATGTGTCTATGTGTGTATGTGTATGCATGTATGTATGCATATGTGTGTGTATGCATGTGTATGTGTGTGTATGTGTCTATGTGTGTATGTGTGTAGGTATATGTGTGTGTTGTCTATGTGTATGTGTGTGTGTCTATGAGTGTGTATGTGTTTATGTATATGTATGTATCTATGTGTGTGTATGTATCTATGTGTGTATGTGTATGCATGTATGTATGCCTATGTGTGTGTATGCATATGTGTGTGTATGCATATGTGTGTGTATGCATATCTATGTGTCTATATGCATCATTATGTGTGTCTATGTATGCATGTGTATGTGTGTATGCATCATTACGTGTGCATGTGTCTATGTGTGTATGTGTGTGTATATGTGTGTGTATATGTGTGTGTGTCTCTATGTGTATGTGTGTGTGTTTATGAGTGTGTATGTGTTTATGTGTATGTATGTATCTTTGTGTGTGTATGTCTCTATGTGTGTATGTGTATGCATGTGTGTATGCATATGTGTGTGTATGCATATGTATGTGTGTGTATGCATCATTATGTGTGTCTATGTATGCATGTGTATGTGTGTATGCATCATTACGTGTGTATGTGTCTATGTGTGTGTGTATATGTGTTTGTATGTGTGTATGCATGTGTATGTGTGTGTAAGTATCTATGTGTGTGTATGTGTCTATGTGTGTATGTGTATGCATGTATGTATGCATATGTGTGTGTATGCATGTGTATGTGTGTGTATGCATCATTATGTGTGTATGTGTGTAGGTATATGTGTGTGTTGTCTATGTGTATGTGTGTGTGTCTATGAGTGTGTATGTGTTTATGTATATGTATGTATCTATGTGTGTGTATGTATCTATGTGTGTATGTGTATGCATGTATGTATGCATATGTGTGTGTATGCATATGTATGTGTGTGTATGCATCATTATGTGTGTCTATGTATGCATGTGTATGTGTGTATGCATCATTACGTGTGCATGTGTCTATGTGTGTATGTGTGTGTATATGTGTGTGTGTCTATGTGTATGTGTGTGTGTTTATGAGTGTGTATGTGTATGTATGTATCTATGTGTGTGTATGTGTCTATGTGTGTATGTGTATGCATGTATGTATGCATATGTGTGTGTATGCATATGTATGTGTGTGTATGCATCATTATGTGTGTCTATGTATGCATGTGTATGTGTGTATGCATCATTACGTGTGTATGTGTCTATGTGTGTATGTGTGTGTGTATATGTGTTTGTATGTGTGTATGCATGTGTATGTGTGTGTATGTATCTATGTGTGTGTATGTGTCTATGTCTGTATGTGTCTATGTGTGTATGTGTATGCATGTATGTATGCATATGTGTGTGTGTGCATGTGCATGTGTGTGTATGCATCATTATGTGTGTATGTGTCTATGTGTGTCTGTGTGTACGTATATGTGTGTGTTGTCTATGTGTATGTGTGTGTGTCTATGAGTGTGTATGTGTTTATGTATATGTATGTATCTATGTGTGTGTATGTATCTATGTGTGTATGTGTATGCATGTATGTATGCATATGTGTGTGTATGCATATGTATGTGTGTGTATGCATCATTATGTGTGTCTATGTATGCATGTGTATGTGTGTATGCATCATTACGTGTACATGTGTCTATGTGTGTATGTGTGTGTATATGTGTGTGTGTCTATGTGTATGTGTGTGTGCTTATGAGTGTGTATGTGTTTATGTGCATGTATGTATCTATGTGTGTGTATGTGTCTATGTGTGTATGTGTATGCATGTATGTATGCATATGTGTGTGTATGCATATGTATGTGTGTGTATGCATCATTATGTGTGTCTATGTATGCATGTGTATGTGTGTATGCATCATTATGTGTATGTGTCTATGTGTGTATGTGTGTGTGTATGTGTGTGTGTCTATGTGTAGGTGTGTGTGTCTATGAGTGTGTATGTATTTATGTGTATATATGTATCTATGTGTGTGTATGTGTATGCATGTATGTATGCATATGTGTGTGTATGCATTATTATGTGTGTATGCGTCTATGTGTGTATGTGTGTGTGTATACATTATGACAGTGTATGTGAGCATGTGCATTATGTATGCATATAAGTATGTATGTATGCATATGTATATGCATTATGTATGCATATGAATTATGTATGCATATGCATATGCATATGCATTATGTATGCATATGCATATGCATTATGTATCCATATGTGTGTGTCTGTGTATGCATATGCATGTAAGTATGTATGTATGCATATGTGTGTGTGTATGCATATGCATGTAAGTATGTATGTATGCATATGCATATGCAATATGTATGCATGTATGTGTATGTGTGTGTATGCATATATGTGTGTGAATGTGTGTGTGAATGTGTGTGTACATGTGTCTGTATGTGTGTATGCATGTATATGTGTGTGTATGCATCATTATGTGTGTATGTGTGTGTATGTGTGTGTGTCTATGTGTATGTGTGTGTATCTATGAGTATGTATGTGTTCATGTGTATGTATGTGTCTATGTGTGTATGTATCTGTGTGTGTGTATGTATCTATGCATGTGCATTATGTATGCATGTAAGTATGTATGTACATTATATGCATATGCATATGCATTATGTATGCAAATGTATGCATGTATGTGTTTATGTGTGTATGTCTCTCTATGTGTGTGTATGTGTGTATGTGTGTGTATATGTGTCTGTATGTGTGTATACATGTGTAATTGTGTGTATGCATGTGTATGTGTGTATGTGTCTATGTGTGCATGTGTGTGTATATACTATATGTGTGTGTGTCTATGTGTATGTGTGTGTACCTATGAGTGTGTATGTGTTTATGTGTGTATGTGTCTATGTGTGTATGTGTGTGTGTATATGTGTTTGTATGTGTGTATGCATGTGTATGTGTGTGTATGCATCATTATGTGTGTAAGTGTCTATGTGTGTTTGTGTGTGTGTGTATATGTGTGTGTATGTGTGTGTGTCTATGTGTATGTGTGTGTGTATATGAGTGTGTATGTGTTTATGTGTATGTATGTATCTATGTGTGTGTATGTGTCTATGTGTGTATGTGTATGCATGTATGTATGCATATATGTGTGTATGCATGTGTAAGTGTGTGTATGCATCATTATGTGTGTATGTGTCTATGTGTGTATGTGTGTATGTATATGTGTGTGTTGTCTATGTGTATGTGTGTGTGTATATGAGTGTGTATGTGTTTTTGTATATCTATGTATCTATGTGTGTGTATGTGTCTATGTGTGTATGTGTATGCATGTATGTATGCATATGTGTGTGTATGCATATGTATGTGTGTGTATGCATCATTATGTGTGTCTATGTATGCATGTGTATGTGTGTATGTGTCTATGTGTGTATGTGTGTGTGTATATGTGTTTGTATGTGTGTATGTATCTATGTGTGTGTATGTGTCTATGTGTGTATGTGTATGCATGCATGTATGCATATGTGTGTGTATGCATGTGTATGTGTGTGTATGCATCATTATGTGTGTATGTGTCTATGTGTGTATGTATGTATGTAGGTATATGTGTGTGTTGTCTATGTGTATGTGTGTGTGTCTATGAGTGTGTATGTGTTTATGTATATGTATGTATCTATGTGTGTGTATGTATCTATGTGTGTATGTGTATGCATGTATGTATGCATATGTGTGTGTATGCATATGTGTGTGTATGCATATGTATGTGTGTGTATGCATCATTATGTGTGTCTATGTATGCATGTGTATGTGTGTATGCATCATTACGTGTGCATGTGTCTATGTGTGTATGTGTGTGTATATGTGTGTGTGTCTATGTGTATGTGTGTGTGTTTATGAGTGTGTATGTGTTTATGTGTATGTATGTATCTATGTGTGTGTATGTGTATGCATGTATGTATGCATATGTGTGTGTATGCATCATTATGTGTGTCTATGTATGCATGTGTATGTGTGTATGCATCATTACGTGTGTATGTGTCTATGTGTGTATGTGTGTGTATATGTGTTTGTATGTGTGTATGCATGTGTATGTGTGTGTATGTATCTATGTGTGTGTATGTGTCTATGTGTGTATGTGTATGCATGTATGTATGCATATGTGTGTGTATGCATGTGTATGTGTGTGTATGCATCATTATGTGTGTATGTGTCTATGTGTGTATGTGTGTAGGTATATGTGTGTGTTTTCGATGTGTATGTGTGTGTGTCTATGAGTGTGTATGTGTTTATGTATATGTATGTATCCATGTGTGTGTATGTATCTATGTGTGTATGTGTATGCATGTATGTATGCATATGTGTGTGTATGCATATGTATGTGTGTGTATGCATCATTATGTGTGTCTATGTATGCATGTGTATGTGTGTATGCATCATTACGTGTGCATGTGTCTATGTGTGTATGTGTGTGTATATGTGTGTCTGTCGATGTGTATGTGTGTGTGTTTATGAGTGTGTATGTGTTTATGTGTATGTATGTATCTATGTGTGTGTATGTGTCTATGTGTGTATCTGTATGCATGTATGTATGCATATGTGTGTGTATGCATATGTATGTGTGTGTATGCATCATTATGTGTGTCTATGTATGCATGTGTATGTGTGTATGCATCATTACGTGTGTATGTGTCTATGTGTGTATCTGTATGCATGTATGTATGCATATGTGTGTGTATGCATATGTATGTGTGTGTATGCATCATTATGTGTGTCTATGTATGCATGTGTATGTGTGTATGCATCATTACGTGTGTATGTGTCTATGTGTGTATGTGTGTGTGTATATGTGTTTGTATGTGTGTATGCATGTGTATGTGTGTGTATGTATCTATGTGTGTGTATGTGTCTATGTGTGTATGTGTATGCATGTATGTATGCATATGTGTGTGTATGCATGTGTATGTGTGTGTATGCATCATTATGTGTGTATGTGTCTATGTGTGTATGTGTGTAGGTATATGTGTGTGTTGTCTATGTGTATGTGTGTGTGTCTATGAGTGTGTATGTGTTTATGTATATGTGTGTGTATGTATCTATGTGTGTATGTGTATGCATGTATGTATGCATATGTGTGTGTATGCATATGTATGTGTGTGTATGCATCATTATGTGTGTCTATGTATGCATGTGTATGTGTGTATGCATCATTACGTGTGCATGTGTCTATGTGTGTATGTGTGTGTATATGTGTGTGTGTCTATGTGTATGTGTGTGTGTTTATGAGTGTGTATGTGTTTATGTGTATGTATGTATCTATGTGTGTGTATGTGTCTATGTGTGTATGTGTATGCATGTATGTATGCATATGTGTGTGTATGCATATGTATGTGTGTGTATGCATCATTATGTGTGTCTATGTATGCATGTGTATGTGTGTATGCATCATTATGTGTATGTGTCTATGTGTGTATGTGTGTGTGTATGTGTGTGTGCCTATGTGTAGGTGTGTGTGTCTATGAGTTTGTATGTATTTATGTGTATGTATGTATCTATGTGTGTGTATGTGTATGCATGTATGTATGCATATGTGTGTGTATGCATCATTATGTGTGTATGTGTCTATGTGTGTATGCGTGTGTGTATACATTATGACAGTGTATGTAAGCATGTGCGTTATTTATGCATATAAGTATGTATTTATGCATATGTAGCCTTTACTTCATGGTAATATTAAGCAAGACAAGACAAGACCAGAATGGTGTAGCTTAAGCCAACATCGCTTCTCAAGAAAACGGTAATATCTTGCTACGCACCTTCTTGACTGAATGGCTCTTTAGCTCAAGACCAACATGGATAGCTGCGCTCCTTGACTTTTCTTTATGGTCTTCTTTAGCGCAAGACAAGACAAGACAAGACAAGACAAGACCAACATCGCTTCTCAAGAAAACTGGTAATAGCTTGCTACGCACCTTCGGTGTTGGTCAAGCTTCTTGACTGAATGGTTTTGCTTCTTGACTGAATGGTGTAGCTTAAGCAAGACAAGACAAGACCAGAATGGTCTCTTTAGCGCAAGACAAGACCAACATGGTCTCTTTAGCGCCAACATGGTCTCTTTAGCTTCACCAACATGGTTTTGCTTCGCCCCTACATGGTCTCTTTAGCGCAAGACAAGACCTACATGGTCTCTTTAGCGCCAACATGGTCTCTTTAGCTTCACCAACATGGTCTCGCTGTAGCCTTTACTTCATGGTCTCTTTAGCGCCTTCATGGTTAAGCTTCTTGACTACATGGCTCTTTAGCTCAAGACCTTGTTGGTGTAGCTGTAGCAACCCTTCTTTACTACATGGTGTAGCTGTAGCCTACATGGTCTTCCCTCCGGGTGGCCCTTTACTTCATGGTGCTAAAGTGTCCGTTTCCGTTTCCCAATAGGTTTTCTTTAGCACCAATAGGAAACTTTAGCACCTTAACGGGAAACGGCTAATACCGTTTAGGTTTTGGTAAACGCTTAAGCAAAACAAGACCATGTAGTCAAGAAGGTGCTATGCAAGCCATTAAGGTCTTGTCAAAGCTTAAGCCTGGTTTTCGCTGTAGCAAGACAAGACCATGTTGGTCAAACCTTCTACATGGTCTTCCCTCCGCTTTTAGCGTAATAGCTTAATCGCTTGCATAGCACCTATCGTAAAGAAAACCATATTGGCTACAGCTACACCATGTTGGTCTTGCTACAGCAAAACCATGTAGTCAAGAAGGACCATGTAGGTCTTGTCTTGCTACAGCGATTAGCTTAACCGTTTACTAACGGTTAAGCTAAGCACTAATATTACGGGAAACGCTTAACCTTTAGCGCTAAGGGTATTAGCTAAGCACGCATAGCGCCTAAAGGCGCGTAGCTATTACCATGTAGGCTACAGCTACACCATTACTTAAGCGAAAGTTTCGCTTAAGCCTGCCTAAGAGTAAACGTTTTGCGCTAAAGCTTTCGGTTTTCGGAAATGCAGTGTATCAAGTTAAATTGCTTAGCTATCTAAGCAACTCTAACCCGCATGCCGGAAAACGCTATGGATACAAGACAAACCTTTCGCAATGAAATGGAACAACCTTTGCCGCCTTAGCCTCATGCAAGACCTTTGGATTTTAGTAAGAAAAGTTCTAGCAGTCCAAACCTTTCTACGTACAAAGACGAAAATGGAAAGATGGCTAGTTTCCACGAAGCACAAAGATATAGGGACTCTACACTTAATCTTTGGTGCTACGGCCTACCTCGCTCGCTTAAGCCTCTTCCTCTGAAAACAACACTGGTAAACGCATAGCACGTTATGAGGCCCGGAGGGAAGACCATGAAGGGAATGCGCGTTTCCACTTTTCCTTTCATCTAACGGGGTTCTGTATCTCTTGGTGGAATCTCGTTTGGTGATTTCTGTGTTTCTGCGACAAAGGGCGGGTATAACTCAATGGTCAGAGTGTCAGATTGTGAATTTGAAAACACGGGTTCAACTCCCGTTACTCGCCAAAGACACGTCGTCCCGGGCCGAAGAAGCCAAGCAAAACAAAAGTGAATGGCGTCACTCTGCTTTCTGAGTTGTTTGTCCGCTTACTTAACCCTGAGAATTCGTTCGTGCCTGGACTGTGAACTTGTTCTACACACGGATAGATAGTCTAATGTGATCATCGTCGATGAACCCGAGGCTTAAGCGTTTTCACTGTAGCCTAACGGTTAAGCGTTTATTTACAAAACAAGACAAGACAAGACAAGACCAACATGGTCCTTCTTTACTACATGGTGTAGCTGTAGCTTCACCTTCATGGTCTCTTTAGCGCAAGACAAGACCAGAATGGTGTAGCTGCGCGCAAGACCTACATGGTCTTCGCTGTAGCCTTCATGGTCTCTTTAGCGCATTCCCTACATGGTGTAGCTGTAGCATTCCCAACATGGTGTAGCTTCGCCCCAACATCGCCGCTCCTTCTTGACTTTAGGTGTAGCGTTTACCTAAAGTCAAGAAGCTTGACCATGTAGGTGAAGCTACAGCTAAACCGCGCATTCCCATAATGGTCTTCCCTCCGGGACCAACATGGTGTAGCTGTAGCAAGACAAGACCAACATCGTTCGCCCCTTCGGGCCAACATGGTGTAGCTGTAGCCTTTTAGGCGCGTTAGTTTACCGTTTAGGTTTTGTAAACGCTTAACTTTTAGCGTAATAGCTTAACCGTATAGGCTTAAGCGAAAACCAAAAAAAACCGTTCGCTAAAGAAAACCAAGACCAACATGGTCAAAGCTCCGGGACCAACATGGTCTTCCCTCCGGCCCAATAGGTATTAGCTTCTACGTTTAGGTTTTGTTTTCTTTACTTTCCCTTAAGGCGCTAAAGTGTCCGTTTCCCTTAAGGCGCTAAAGTGTCCGTTTCCCAATAGGAAACGCGGAGCACCTGTGTGGGAAACGGACACGCTGTAGCCTGGGAAACGGACACTTTATTAAGGTTTTACGCTCAAGAAAACCATGTTGGCCCGAAGGTGCTATGCAAGCGATGTTGGTCTTGTTTTGTTTTACGCTAAAGTTGACCGGTATGGGAATGCGCTAAAGTTGACCGGGGGCGAAGCTAATACCTTTAGGCGCGTAGCGTGCTAAAGAAAACGCTGTAGCCTAACGTAAAGTTGACAAAACCTTTAGGTAATAGCTGTAGCATTCCAAGACAAGACAAGACCAACATCGCGCTTAAGCCTGGTTTTCTATGTAGCCTTCACCTTTAGGTGTAGCTAATACCATGAAGTAAATAACCCGGGCCATGAAGTAAGGTCTTGCTACAGCGAGCCAGGGAATCTTAAGCTAATCGCTTACTTCTTGACTTCATGGTGTACGGGAATGGTAATATTAAGCCTTCGGCCCTACATGGTGTAGCTGTAGCATTCCCTACATGGCTCTTTAGCGCAAGACAAGACCAACATGGTGTAGCTGTAGCTTCACCTACATGGTGTAGCTGTAGCTTGACCATGTTGGTCTTCGCTGTAGCCTTCATGGTATTATTAAGCATTCCCTACATGGTGTAGCTGTAGCTGTAGCCTACATGGCTAGCTGCGCTCCTTGACTTTACTTTATGGTCTTCTTTAGCGCAAGACAAGACAAGACCAACACTTCTCAAGAAAACTTTATGAATGGTAATAGCTTCGCCCGATAGGTGTTGGTCAAGCTTCTTGACTGAATGGCTCTTTAGCTCAAGACCAACATGGTGTAGCTGTAGCAAAACCAACATGGTGTAGCTGTAGCAAGACAAGACCAACATCGCCCCTTCTGGCCTTCTTGACTACATGGTGTAGCTGTAGCCTTTACTTCATGGTGCTAAATCCCGGGTAGGGAAACGGCTAAAGAAAACCGTTAAGGCCGGAGGGAAGACCATTATGGTGAAGCTACAGCGGTTTAGCTGTAGCATTCCCTTTAGGTAATAGCTGTAGCCTACATGGTAATAGCTCCTTTTAGCATAATAGCTTTACCTTTAGGTATTAGGGCTAAAGAAAACCCGGTCAACTAAGCGCTGAAGAAAACAAAACCTAAACGTGCTAATACCGTTTAGGCGGCTTAAGCTTTGACCGTAAAGAAGGGGGCGATTCAGTCAAAAGGGAAGACCATGAAGGTGAAGCTACACCATGTTGGCCCGAAGCTTTGACCAACATGGTCTTGGAATCTACAGCTACACCATTCAGTCAAGAAGCAAAACCATTCAGTCAAGAAGCTTGACCAACATGGTCTTGTCTTGTCTTGTCTTGTCTTGCGCTAATTCGCTGTAGATTCCAAGACAAGACCATTCAGGTCTTCCCTTCGGGTAATGGTCTTCCCTCCGGCCCAATAGGTATTAGCTTAAGCCTATCGGGTAGGTTTTGCTTAAGCTATTACCTTTAAGGTAATAGCTTAGCTAATACCCTTCAAGGTAATAGCGTAGACTGAGTTGTAAACGGAATTTCGGTGCTATTACCACCTTTCAGGGGCTAAAGTTGACTGAGTTGTAAACGGAATGCGCTATGCTATTACCGGGTAGGCGCTAAAGTTTCCCACCTTTCAGGGGCTAAAGTTGACTGAGTTGTAAACGAAAAGCGCGGAGCGAATAGTTTACCGTTAGGTAAACGAATCAAAGATGTGTATTGGTGTTTAAGTTTTTCTAGAAACGTTTCTGTATGGGGGGATGAGGGGTTATCTTTCGATACACCCTCATCAGTTGTTGACACATTAGTAGGCTTTGACACATTCTTGGGTGAAGACACATTCTTGGGTGAAGACACATTCTTGGGTGAAGACACATTCTTGGGTGAAGACACATTCTTGGGTGAAGACACATTCTTGGGTGAAGAAGAAACGGGAATACCATCCGTATTGAAAGGTGTTGTGTCTAAGGTCGTATCACGTAAAATCGATTCTTCGCTCCCCTTCTTTTCTGCATAGTAGCGTTTATTAGAAACCTTCTTTAAGGGGCGCAGCGAAGATTTTCTCGATCTATTTGAATGATTCTTGAATCTTAGTCCGCCTTTTTGACTATTTTTGACATTGAAGTAAACATAGTATTTCTCATACTAATATCACCAAGTGCAGTAGAATATGTTTTGTAATCTTTTTGAATGCAATCGATCATCTTTACGGTTTTCTTGTAAAAGTTTTTGTAATCAATGCTTAAATCCATATAATTTTGATAAATATGTAAGAACTTATCACAATCAAATTGATTTTGACAAGCAAGAAAGATTTCTCTCACACCAATGAAAGGCTTTTTCACTAGTACGGAATCTATAGGCGTCATTTTGACCCATCTGTAAAATAATGTATTTGTTTAGATTAAGCCGGGCTTCACAGAAATACATACATAACCTATCATTATCCGATGACTTCAACAATAAACTAAAAAGTTTAGTGTATTTATCCGTAAGCTCCAAGAGCACTTTCTCCCTTTAAAGTTTTCGGGAAAGCGTCGGAGTGCCATATAAAGTTTTCAATTCATCTGATGATTTCCTCCAACTTACAGGAAAATCGTAAGAAACCTTTTGATTTTTGATCATTTCTTTTCATGACAGAGTTGGCACAGAGTGATCGAATTTAAGATCATAGGCGCTATTACTAGCATGTCTACGACAAAATGGATAAAACTCTGGTCGAATTGTTTGGTTGACACTGTAATAAGGTGAAAGCCACAAGTGGCTGCTGGTGCGAAAGGTATGAAAAGATGTAGTAAACACCAGCAAAGAAGCGTTTCATACCGGTAGCTGTAACGAAGACAACACCACATTAGTAGGTAATATAGCCGAATTCCCTCACCCGCCTATAGGCGCTATACGACTTAGCTTAGCGCTAGCATTGAAGTAGCTAGGGAAAGATAACACTGTCCTTCGGGCCTAAAGTAAACGGTTTCGGGCTATGCTAATACGTGTTGTAAACGTAATAGCTTCGCCCCACCAGCATTGTTCTGTGGATCTAGCTGTAAGAAGCGTTTACTGTGTTGTTTTCGGTGTTTAGTTAGCGTCTACGTGTTGTATTTTAGACAAAGACCGGTAGGTATTAGCTTCTAACTGCTAGGTTTTCTCTAAAAGAGTGTTGTTTACCGATAACTTATCAGTTCAAGTAGTTAGCATTCTGTTTGGTTTTCTCCAATACAACTCAGTAAATGGCGGAGCAGTTGAGCTGCGTAAACGCTCCTATAAGTAAGAAAACAACACTGGCGCTAAAGAAAACCTAAAGGGCCGGAGGGAAGACCATGATGGGAATGCTTAAGCGACCGGTTAGGTCTTGTTTTACGCGAAAGTTTCCTATTGGTTTTGCGCGTTAGAAAACCAAAACCAATAGGCGCTAAAGTGTCCGTTTCCCAGTCAAGTGTCCGTTTCCCAGTCAAGTGTCCCTTTAGGGAAACGGACACTAACGTGAGGCTTAAGCAAAACCGTTTCCCTAACAACTTTAGCACCTTAACGGGAAACGGACACTTTAGCACAAGACCAACATGGTGTAGCTACGCGCTTAAAGGGAAACGGCTTAAGCCGGGGTTTGGGCGATAGAAAACGCATAGCGCCTAAAGGTATTAGCTTCACCTAAAAGTGAAGCAAAAACGCTTACTTTAGGTTAAGCTCATACCGTTAGGGGCGAAGCTACACCATTCAGTCAAGAAGCAAAACCATTCAGTCAAGGCCCGAAGGGGCCATGAAGGCTACAGCTACACCAACAAGGCCCGAAGCAAAACCATGTTGGTCTTGTCTTGTCTTGCGCTAAAGAGACCATGTTGGTCTTGTCTTGTCTTGCTATAGGGTTTTCTTTAGCGGGAAACTTTAGCACCCGGGAAACTCGCCTAACAGTAAACGTTTTCGGTTTTCTTTAGCACGTTTACCGTTAGGTATTAGCTGCTATAGTGTTGTAAACGTATTAGCGTAGGTTAGTTAATAGTTTACTGATAAGTTCTCGGTAAATAAAACGTTTACCTAACAGTAAACGCTTGAACGTTTAAGTAAACGATTAAGCGTTTACTAACAGTAAACGTTTAAGCGTTTACGTTTAAGTTTTCGGTTTTCTTAGCTTCTTACAGCGCTAAAGGTGCTTCTTACAAAACCACAGAACAATGCTGGTGGTGCTATGCTAATATCGGTTAGGAGCTAAGCATAGCCCGAAACCGTTTACTTTAGGCCCGAAGGGTCGGTCGTTTACCTATCGAGCTAAAGAAAACCGTTAAGGCGGCGGCTAAAGCTAATACCTTTTAGGCTTAAGCTATTACGCTTTAGCCTATCGGGTTTAGCACAAGACCAACATGGCTAGCTGCGCTTCTTGCCCGTTAAGGGAATGCGCTAAAGTTTTCTTTAGCTCCTATCGGTTTTCTTTAGCACCAAAAGTAAACGTAAACGTAGTTAGTTGACCGTATAGGTCCAAACGGTATTAGCTTCGCTCCATAAGTAGTTCCGAAAACAACACGTATTAGCTTGCATAGCACCGTATGGGGCTAAAGTTTACGTTTATGTTTACAACACGTATTAGCTTGCATAGCACCTAATCGTTTAAGCTATTACGCTGTAGCCGGGCGGGCTAAAGAAAACCGTTTAGGCTACAGCGTAATAGCATAGCCCCTAATACCTTGAGGTTTTCTTTCTCGATAGGTATTAGGGTGAAGGCTACAGCGTTTCTTTAGCCGGTATTAGCCCGAAAACTAACGTAGAAGCGTTTACTGTTAGGTATAGGTATTAGCTTCATCGTGTTGTTTTCTTACTTATGGAGCTAAAGAAAACCTAAACGGTATTAGAGCTAAAGAAAACGCTGTAGCAAGACCAACATGGTTTTGCTATAGCAAGACCAACATGGCTAGCTGCGCTCCTTGACTTTAGTTAAGCGTTTACAAAACGCTGTAGCAAGACAAGACAAGACAAGACCTACATGGCTTGCTACGCACCTTCTACATGGTCCTTCTTGACTTCATCGCTTGCTACGCACCTTCTTGACTTCATGGTTTTGCTTCTTGACTGAATCGCCTAGCCCCTTCTTGACTTCATCGCTCGCCGCTTAAGCCTTCACCAACATGGTGTAGCATAGATAGCGCCTTAATGGTTAAGCTAATACCTAAAGTAAGCGTTTACCTTTTAGGCTACAGCTACACCATGTTGGCCCGAAGGTGCTATGCAAGCAATGTTGGTCTTGTCTTGCTACAGCTACACCATGTTGGTCTTGCGCTAAAGAGACCATGAAGGCTACAACGAAGACCATGTAGGTGAAGCTACAGCTACACCATGTTGGTCTTGGAACAGCGAAGACAAGGCTTAAGCGAAGGCCAAAACCATGAAGTAAAGGCGCGTAGCTACACCATGTAGGGAATGCTACAGCTACACCATGTAGGGAATGCTTTCCCGGGCCATGTTGGGGCGAAGCTTTGACCAAGATGGTCTTGGAATCTACAGCGAGCCATGTAGGGAATGCTTAAGCGAAGACGCTGCGCCTTTACGGTAAACGCTACACCATGTTGGCCCGGAGGGGTGAAGCCATGCGCTAAAGAGACCATGTAGGCTACAACGAATCTACAGCTACACCATGTTGGTCTTGCGCTAAAGAAGACCATGTTGGTCCCGGAGGGAAGACCATGTTGGTCTTGTCTTGTTTTCTTTAGCCCGTTAGGTCTTGTCTTGTTTGACGCGCTTAGTCTTCCCTCCGGCCCTTTAAGGGTATTAGCTTAAGCCTTAAAGGTTAGTTTTCGCTTAAGCCTAACGCGCTATGCGTAATAGCTTCTATAGTGTTGTAAACGTATTAGCTAGCTTTTACGCTAAGCTAATACTATACCTAACGTGCTAAAGAAAACGTTGTCAACTAAGCTAATACTTAGTCAACTAATACTTAGTCAACTAAGCTAATACTTAGTCAACTAATCTAATCGTTTTAGCGATGGTTAGAGCGAAGCTAATACGTTTACCTTAACGGTTAAGCTATTACCGTATGGGTGAATCGAAGCTAATACGTTGACTTATGGAGCGAAGCGTTTACGAAAACCTAAATGGTAAACTATCGCTCCATACGCGCTATGCGTAATAGCTTCATCGAAAACGTTTTCTAACCATTTACCGTTTACGTGCGTGGTGTTTACCTAACATTTAAGCGTTTACCTAACGGTAAACGGTTTTCTTTAGCTCCAATTGGAGCGAGAGTAGACTGAGTTGTAAACGAGAGTAGACTGAGTTGTAAACGTAAACGTGCTATGCGCCGATAGGGGCTAAAGTTGACCGGTTAGGCTACAGCGTTTACCTTTCCGAAGTGAAGCATTCCCAACATGGTCTTCGCTGTAGCCTACATGGTCTTGTTTTACGCTAAAGTTTTCGAGCTAAAGAAAACGCTAAAAGGTTAAGCGAAAACCTTAAGCGTTTACCAAACCGGGTAAGCTAATTCGCGCGTATTAGCTACACCTAAAGTGTAGCGTTTACCAAACCGGGTAAGCTAATACCAGGCTACAGCGTAAATGCTACACCTAACCCGAAGGCTTAAGCGAGCGATTCAGTCAAGAAGCTTGACCAACACCTATCGGGCGAAGCTATTACCAGTTTTCTTGAGAAGTGTTGGTCTTGTCTTGTCTTGTCTTGTTTTGTCAACTTTAGCCCGTGTTTTACGCTAAAGAAAACCATGTAGGAGGGAAGGAAGACCAACATGGTCTTGCGCGTAGCGTGCTTAGCTAATACCCTTAAGTAAACGGTTAAGCTAATACCTATACCGTTACGGGCTAAAGTGTACCTTTTAGTAAGCGTTTTCTTTATCGATAGGTCAACGTAGTTAGTTTCCGTTTCCCAATAGGAGCTAAAGAATGGGAAACATTTTCGCTGCGCGCCTATTGTGCGTGCGCTAAAGAGCTAATACCTATACCAAAAGGTATTAGCTTACCCGGTTTTGAAACGTTTACGTTTACTTAACGTATTTCCACGAGCACGAAACCCTATCGAGCTAAAGAAAATGCCGTGAAGGGGCGAACTTAGCTCCTAAAGGTATTAGAGCTAAAGTTTACCTAAATAAACTCCCGTTTACAAAACCTTAATGGTGCTAAACCCGATAGGCTACAGCGTAATAGCTTAACTTTTAGGCTACAGCGTTTTCTTTAGCACAAACCGTTTCCGTTTCCCTTTAGGCTTAAGCGTTTACGCTGTAGCCTAAAGGTATTAGCTTAACCTATTGGTGCTAAAGAAAATGCCTAAAAGGTATTAGCTTAACCTAAAAGGTGCTAAAGAAAATGTTTCCGAAACCGTTTCCCTAACAACTTTAGCACCAATAAATAGGACACTTTAGCGCCTATTGGGGCGAAGTGATTCCATAAGGCACGCAGCGAAAATGTTTCCGTTTCCGTTTCCCGTTACGGGACACTAAAGCACCAATAGGACACTTTAGCACCTAAAGGCGCGTAGCGCTCCAATAGGTGCTAAAGAAAATGTTTCCCTTATGGTATTAGCTCCAATAGGTGCTAAAGTGTCCCGTTAGGCGCGCAGCTACACCATGTTGGTCTTGTGCTTTAGTGTCCGTTTCCCAGGCTACAGCGTGTCCGTTTCCCAGTCAAGTGTCCCGGGAAACGGACACTTTGGCGCCTTTGTTTGAGGGAAACGGACACTTTAGCGCCTTTAGGGAAACGGAAACGGTTTGTTTCAAAAACGGAAAGTGCTTAGCTTCGCCCCATACATAAGGCGCTAAAGAAAACTAAGCCTAAAAGGCCAGGAAGACCATGTAGGGCTACAGCTACACCAACATGGTCCCGGAGGGAAGACCATTCAGTCAAGAAGGCGCTAGGCGATTCAGTCAAGAAGGAGCGGCGATGTTGGGGCGAAGCCATTATGGTGAAGCTAAAGAGACCATGAAGGTCAAGCTACAGCTACACCATCTTGGGAATGCGCTAAAGAGACCATAAGGTGAAGCTACACCATGTTGGTCTTGCTTAATAATACCATTCTGGTCTTGTCTTGCGCTAAAGAGACCATGAAGGCACGCAGCTACAGCTACACCATGTTGGTCTTGTCTTGTCTTGTCTTGCTACAACGTTTCCCGTTTAGGTTTTGTTTTCTTTAGAAACAACCGAAACCGTTTCCCGGGACACTAAAGCACCAATAGGACACTTTAGCTTAGGACAAGCGCTAAAGAAAACCTAAAGGGAAACGGACACTTTAGCACCTATTGGTTTTTCAAGTTTTCTATCGCGCCTTAGCTTATGCCTTTTCTTATTATTACTTTCTCTTCACCTGAAAATAGATTAGTACGAGGAAGCCCATCGTCCTCGCGGCGCTTTCACCTCTCGCCTATCGAAGTGATGTTCTTTCACCTGGTAGGAGAACTTGTCTAGAGAAGGATTTCCCGCTTAGATGCTTTCAGCGGTTCTTCCCTACCAACTTAGCTACCCGGCGCTGTTACTGGCACAACAACCGGAACACCATAGGTTGACCCAACCCAGTCCTCTCGTACTAGGGCAAGCTTCTCGCAGTTCTCTAAAACCAACGGTAGATAGGAACCGAACTCTCTCACGACGTTCTAAACCCAACTCACGTACCACTTTCATCGGCGAACAACCGAACCCTTGGGACCTTATTCAACCCCAGGATGTGATGAGTCGACATCGAGGTGCCAAACGACTCCGTCGATAAGAGCTCTTGGGAGTCATCAGCCTGTTATCCCTGGCGTACCTTTGATCCGTTGAGCGAGAGCCCTTCCACACGGGACTCCCGGATCACTATGGTCGACCTTGGTCTCTGTCCGACTAGTAAGTCTTACAGTCAGGCACGCTTATACCATTACGCTCACAAGCAACACGAATATTAGCTTGAGCCTACCTTCGCACACCTCCGTTACTCTTTGGGAGGCACCTGCCCCAGATAAACTACCCACCTTGCAATATCCCACAGCAGCGGTCCAAAACCGCTTCATGCGGTTAGGCATCCAACGACGAGAGAGTGGTATTTCAAGATTGGTGGCGACATTGCGTGCCATCACCTCCCATCTATCCTACACATTCAATCAAGGATGTCACTACAAAAGTATAGTAAAGGTGCACGGGGTCTTACCGTCTAGCCGTTAGTACTCCGCATCTTCACGGAGAATTCAATTTCACTGAGTCCATGTTGGAGACAGCGGGGCAGTCGTTACCTGTAAGTCTCGCTAAACTTTTTGGTTTAGCCTGGGCTTTCTCTTTACCCGCCTCCACGTCCGCAGGGGAATCGAGTAGAAGCGAAGCGTTCCCGTTTACTTAACGTATTAGCTCCGCCCCTAACCGGTTCATCTCGAGCTCTGGACGAGGCCTATGTTCCCTCTAGTCCTCGTCCGTAGCTCTTCATGAGGAGAAAATAAGCGCGGTAAGCCGGTGCTTCACGTAAAGTCTCTGGGGATTGGACCTCTGCTATCCAGTCTTATGGAGCGAGTGCATGCTTTTTCATTCCCCAATCCTGCGGATCGTCCATTGTGTCATATCTAAGTCTTTGGGGCGGTTAGTTTACGTTTACCTAACGATTAAGCTATTACGTTTACAACTCAGTATTAGTAAGCTCGCTTAAGGGTATTAGCTAAGCACGCTACGCGCCTTATGGAGCTAAAGAAAAGGGAAACATTTTCTTTAGCACTTTCCGAAACCGTTTCCCTTAAGGCTACAGCGTGTCCGTTTCCCACACACACAGGCTACAGCGTGTCCGTTTCCCAATAGGACACTAAAGCACCTAACGGGAAACGGACACTTTAGCGCCTTAAGGGAAACGGACACTTTAGCGCATTCCCTTCACATAGAAGCTAATACCAAAACCTTTAGGGCGGAGCTATGACCAGGCTACAGCGTTTTCTTTAGCCCGTTCGCTAAAGAAGACCAACATGGTCTTGCCCGATTAGGGTTAGCTTAAGCCTATACGGGAAACTTTAGCACCCGGGAAACTCGCCTAACAGTAAATTTAAGCGAAACTTTCGCTTAAGTAATGGTTAATTAAGCCTGGTCAAAGCTTAAGCCTAAAGGTATAGGTATTAGCTTCTACGTTAAGGTGCGCAGCGTGCTAAAGAAAACGTTAAGGTATTAGTGCTAAAGAAAACGTTAAGGTATTAGTGCTAAAGAAAACCTAAAGGTCCGGTAGGAGCAAAGCTAAACCGCTGTAGCTTCACCTTCATGGTCTTCCCTCCTACATGGTTTTCTTTAGCTTTACTTATGGGTGAGAAAACCGCTTGCTACGCACCTTAAGTTTAGTTTCCCGGTCGAGCTAAAGAAAACGCTTAAGTTAGGTGAAGCGTTTACCTTTTAGGCTACAGCTAATACCATGTAGGGCCGAAGGCTTAAGCTAAACCGCTGTAGCTTCACCAAGCTCCGTGAAGCCTAAAAGTTAAGCTATTACGCTGTAGCCTAAACGGTTTTCTTTAGCCCGTTAGGTTTTGTCAACGAGCTAAAGAAAACCAAGACCAACATGGTCTTCGCTGTAGCCTGGTAATAGCTTAAGCCTTCAAGGGTATTAGCTAAGCTAAGCGCTAAAGATTAAGCGTTTACCTAAAGGCCCGAAGGGAAGACCATTATGGTCTTGCTACAGCGTTTACTTTAGTTTTCGTTTTCGGGAGCCGTTTACCTAACGGTCTACTTTAGCTCTCATACAACTCGGTCAACTTCTCGATAGGAGCGAGAGTAGACTGAGTTGTAAATGGTTTCGGGCTAATACGTGTTGTAAACGTAATAGCTTCGCTCCATACGGTCCTAACAGTTTTCTTTAGCCCGAAAACCCAATAGGTAAACGCTTCATCGAAAACGTTTACTTTAGGCCCGAAGGGTTAAGCGACGGGGAATCGTGCTTAGCTTCGCGCGTTAGTAAACGGTTAGGCGCAGCTATTACCTAAAGGGAATCGGGCTCCTTTACGGTTTTCTTTAGCACGCATAGCGAAAGTTTCTTTAGCACGCTGTAGCAAGACCAACATGGTGTAGCTGTACCAAAACCAACATGGTGTAGCTGTAGCCTTTATAACGGGTTTTCTTTAGTTAGGTAAACTTCATCAAGCGCACTTAGATCTTTAAAGTGTTCCCGCATGTAATGTGGCCTAAAACCTAATAATTACTTAGAAGGCTGGCGTAACCTACTGTGTGTTGGTGCATTTTGCCCAAGCCTACATGCTTGATATGCTTGATATTATCCTCATTTGTAAGTCACATGAGTAGTCATGTGAACACCTCTTGTAAAAGAGTACATTTTATCTCTTGTAAATGGAAAAAGAAAAAAGTAAAAGGATGGCTTACCTCATCCATGATGTAAAAGCAAATTCGTGGCTCCAACTACCAAAATCATGAATTTTTGAGCTGAGGGAATCTCTCCTAACTTTGGGGATCACTTTTAGGTGGAGCCATTCGAATTCGAATTCAAAACTCCCTCCAAGAATAGCTATAAAAGGAGCAAGAAGGAAGAGGCGATTAGCAAGCCTTGTACGTGACCACTTCATGTCATTTTGTAGAGATTGAAGAGCTTACTCCATAGCTCTATCATTCTACTCCCATTGTGCAAAGATTCATTGCCAATGTGGTTGTAATCATATGTGAATCTATACATTTATTATCATCTACCTCTCTGTTTTGTTCTCTGCTATACTCACTCAGAGCAGTAACTTCAGAAGGTCATATCTCGAGTTTTACTGAACCTTTTTCAGTGTTTTAAAGTGCGTTGAATAGCTCTCACTGTCTAATTTCTACCTATGCATTTTCAAGGTCATTGGATTTATACTTTTGGAGATATCTGCATTTTACTGCTTACTGGTCTATCTCTGCAGAGCCCCGAGAATTGTGGGAATGTTCCAGAACTTGATGAAACTTGTTCTCAGTGCTCAGTCCATCATTTGAAGTGTTTTAACTAGTAATAGGAAGCTTGCTAAGTCTATTTGCTATGCCCAAAAGGAATTTTTCTAATTCCTTCCAGGTTGAGAGCACTGTTCATTTTTTCCAGCAGGTGTATGTCCAAAAATAGCAAGTTTTGGGAGCTAGTCATTTCGCAACTAGCCTGTCTTGACTTAAACTTTTGGGATACATGTTCCAAAGTACTTGGCTGATATTTTGGTGGATTTAGGAAGCTTAAAGGGTCTACTAATCAACTCTGAAGTCTCAGTTGGCTGGTGTGAAGCTGGTTGTAGCGGCACCTACTCATCTTTGGATTGCATCCACCATCTCTCTTCACAGTGGTATCAGAGCATAGTCAAGCAACATGGGAGATGGATTTCCATCAACAATTGACAAATTGGATCGAAACAACTACCCGGCATGGTCTCTAAGGATGGAGGCTTACCTTCAAGGAAGGAATCTATATGGATTCATATCCGGAGATGAAGCAATGCCAACCATGAGGAACAAAGGGCAACCATCACATGAAGAAGTGGAAGGACTTTCGAATTGGTGTTCGAAGGATGCACTTGCAAGGTCTTATATTCTAAACTCAATCTCTGATTTTCTTTTACCTCATGTCAAGGGATGCAAGACATCAAGAGAAACCTGGAATGCACTTGCTTCTTTCTTCTCTTCCAACACTCGAGCAAGGAAGAACCAATTGTGGATGGAGTTCACAACAATGAAGAAAAGCCCGAAGCAAAATGTGACTGATTATGTCACAAAGATGAAGGAGATTTCCGACCAACTTGGAAGCATTGGAGAGGTAATTGAAGAGGAGCAAATCATAAGACAAATCATGAATGGAATCAAAGCAGACGACAAGTGGGAGTCATTCACAACAGCCATGGATTTATACATGGATATGCATGTACCCGACCTCAACACACTCATGGGCCAACTCTTCACTCATGAAGCAAAGATTAGCAAAGGTGGTGAGTCCTCAAGAGGTAATCAAACTTCTGCCTTATATTCTGATAAAGCTAAGGTCAAGGACAAGTCAAAGAATAGGAAGAATGAAGATGAAGGAAGCTCTTTCCAAGCAAACTTTGCAGGTAGAGGAAGAGCTAGAGGAAGAGGCAGAGGTGGAAAGCAAGGCAGGGGGAGATTCCAATCATCTCAACCTTGCAACATATGTGGCTTATCTAACCATACTACTGAAGAATGTTTCAGGAACCCGAGGAACTCAAGAGGAAGAGGATTCAATAGAGGTGGCTATGGATCAAATAGAGGCAGGTACAATGGAGGCTACAACAACAACTACTACAACAACAATTACAACAACAACAACAACTATCAAAGTGGCCATAGAGGAAGAAGAGATTACAATAACTATGCAGAGGACCAAAGTCAAGAAGATTCATTATTGATTATGAATCTATCAACGAAGAAGGGTAAGGATGATGATCACATATTTTACATTGATTCGGGATGCTCGAACCATGTAGCAGGAGATGTGGCTTTACTTTCTGATTTGGAAGATCCTCATAACAAGCATGAAGTGCAGACAGGAGATGACACAAAGCACTCAGTGGAGAAGATAGGTAATGTGAAGACATCAGATGGGAATATGAACCTCTTAAGAAAAGTCTTGTATGTCCCTACAATTACCAAAAATTTAATAAGTGTTGGACAGATTGTTGAAAAAGGATTGCAGGTTAGATTCAATCGATTTGGAGCATATGTTGAAGACCCAAGGCAAGGCTTTCGAAGGATTGCCAAAGGAGAAAAGACAGGAAGGCTTTTCACTTTTGAAGTGGAAGATACAAAGAACATAGCTTTGTTTAGCTATGGATCTCAAACTCTAACAGAGTTGGAGATATGTCACAAAAGGCTTGCTCACATTGGTGAGAGGACACTCAAACAGATTTGCAGGGACCAAAGTGTACTTGGTTTGCCTAATATCACAAGGCAACACATGATTTATAAGTGTGAAGCTTGTCAACTCGGCAAGGCTCATAGACAACCTTTCAATAAGAAAGGATATATGTATCAAAATCCTTTGGATCTAGTGCACACGGATGTGTGGGGTCCAAGTAAGGAGCCATCTATATCAGGCTCAAGATATTATGTGTCTTTCAGAGATGATTGTAGCAGGTGGACCATTCTGTTTTTCATGAAGCACAAGGATGAAGTGTTTAATTGCTTTAAGAAGTATATTGCTCTTGTTGAAAACCAAACAGGTAGGACTTTGAAACGACTCAGATCAGATGGTGGAGGAGAATACTTCTCTTTTGAATTTGATGCCTTCTTGCATGAAAGAGGCATTAAAAGGGAAGTCACTACAAGGTATACACCCGAACTCAATGGTGTAGCAGAGAGGAGGAACAGAGCTATTGTCGAAGCTGCAAGGTCCATGCTCAATGAAAAGGGATTGCCGAACTACCTATGGGCAGAGGCTGTGTCGACAGCCACATATCTCATAAATAGACTTCCATCTAAGTCACTAGATGGAACCACTCCATATGAAGTGTGGAATGGAAGAAGACCTAGTCTAGAGCATTGTAAAATCTTTGGATGCTTAGCCTATGCTCACATTCCTTCTCAAGTAAGAGGGAAATTGGATCCCAAGGCAGAGAAGTGTGTATTCATTGGTTATGATCAAAACCAAAAAGGATATAGATTGTACAATCCAACCAATAAAGGATTTTCTGTGAGTAGAGATGTAATTTTTGATGAAAACAAATCATGGTTTGATGATGACAGGAAAGTGAAGCTGCCATATGACTTGGATGAAGATTTTCCATCACTTCAACCAAAGGAGCCAAAGCAGATTGAAGAAAGTGATTCGGAGATTGACCTAGAAGACTTGGAAAGACTAAAGCTATGGAAGAACAAAGGTAAAGCAAAGATGCAGGATGCTACATATGGACCCGAGAGCTCACATCAACCACTTAGAAGGTCTTCGAGGGAGAAGAAGAAACCAGAGAGGTTTGGTTATGATACTTCTTTGGTCACCAAGCACTCAATCTACATTGCAAAGGATTCAACCAATGAAGAACCTACCACATTTGAAGAAGCACAAAGCAAGAAAGCTTGGAGAGATGCAATGGATGAAGAAATGGAAGCCTTGAAGGAGAATGACACTTGGGAGCTTGTACCTAACAAGCCATCTATGAAGATAATCGGATCTCGATGGATATACAAAATCAAGAAGAATCCAGATGGAAGTATAAATAGACACAAAGCAAGGTTAGTTGCTAAAGGGTTTGCTCAAACCCATGGTATTGATTATGAGGAGACTTTCTCTCCTGTTGCAAAAATGCCTACAATTAGGGTTCTCATTAGTCTTGCTGCATCTAGAAATTGGAATCTTTATCAACTTGATGTAAAGAATGCTTTCTTGAATGGATGGATTTCTGAGGAAGTGTATATGGCACAACCTCCTGGATATGAGGATGCACATCATCCTAACTATGTATGCAAACTAAAGAAAGCTTTGTATGGATTGAAGCAAGCTCCAAGAGCTTGGAATTTCAGATTGGTTACTTATTTGCAGGACCAAGGATTCAAAGCTAGCAAGGCGGATACCTCTTTGTTCATAAAGAGGAATGGATCTGAAGTGATCTATTTATGTGTGTATGTTGATGATATTATTATCACAGGCAATGATCTTGAAGGAATCAAACAGGTAAAGAGTCAAATGAAGGAGGAGTTCAAGATAAGTGACCTCGGACCACTCACTTATTTTCTTGGATTGGAGTTGATCTACACAGATTCAGGTATATACATCACACAAAGGAAGTATGTCCATGACATGCTCGTCAAGTTCAAGATGGAAAATACCAAGTGTGCAGGTACACCTATGGAGCAAAATCATAAGCTTAGTGCTTATGAAGGAGAGCCAATTGAAGACATCACAAGCTATCAAAGCTTTGTTGGAATTTTGAACTATGCAACACTCACAAGGGTGGATATATGCTATAGTGTTAGCATATTGAGTCAGTTTATGCATAAGCCGAGAAGACCACATATGGAAGCGGCCAAGCGAGTCCTCAAGTACCTAAAGGGGACCATGAATGAAGGTTTGTTCTATTCATATACTTCAGATATTGAGCTAAAGGTCTACTCAGATGCAGATTGGGCCGGATCTAAAGATGATAGAAGAAGCACATCAGGGTATATATCATTTGCAGGTTCAAAAATCATTTCTTGGTCATCGAAGAAGCAACCAACCGTGGCATTATCTTCTACTGAAGCTGAATATAGAGGTTTGGCTAATGCAACTCAAGAAATCATGTGGTTAAAATCTTTGTACACAGATCTTGGACTTCATTCTTCAACACCTCACATTTTTGGTGACAACACAAGCTCACTACATCTAGCAGCTAATCCGGTATACCATGCTAGAACCAAGCATATTGAAGTCCACTACCATTATGTAAGGGAGAAGCTAATGAGCAAGGATATTCAACTATCCTACGTCTCTACAGATATGCAATGTGCAGACATGTTGACGAAAGCTCTTGATGGTACGAAATTAAGTAGATTCAAGTTGATGATTGGTTTGCAGGAAATCAAGGACAATTGAAGACTTATTTGGAGGCCAAGCATGTTAGGCTTGAGGGGGAGCTGTTGGTGCATTTTGCCCAAGCCTACATGCTTGATATGCTTGATATTATCCTCATTTGTAAGTCACATGAGTAGTCATGTGAACACCTCTTGTAAAAGAGTACATTTTATCTCTTGTAAATGGAAAAAGAAAAAAGTAAAAGGATGGCTTACCTCATCCATGATGTAAAAGCAAATTCGTGGCTCCAACTACCAAAATCACGAATTTTTGAGCTGAGGGAATCTCTCCTAACTTTGGGGATCACTTTTAGGTGGAGCCATTCGAATTTGAATTCAAAACTCCCTCCAAGAATAGCTATAAAAGGAGCAAGAAGGAAGAGGCGATTAGCAAGCCTTGTACGTGACCACTTCATGTCATTTTGTAGAGATTGAAGAGCTTAATCCATAGCTCTATCATTCTACTCCCATTGTGCAAAGATTCATTGCCAATGTGGTTGTAATCATATGTGAATCTATACATTTATTATCATCTACCTCTCTGTTTTGTTCTCTGCTATACTCACTCAGAGCAGTAACTTCAGAAGGTCATATCTCGAGTTTTACTGAACCTTTTTCAGTGTTGTAAAGTGCGTTGGATAGCTCTCACTGTCTAGTTTCTACCTATAAGTTTTCAAGGTCATTGGATTTATACTTTTGGAGATATCTGCATTTTACGGCTTACTGGTCTATCTCTGCAGAGCCCCGAGAATTGTGGGAATGTTCCAGAACTTGATGAAACTTGTTCTCAATGCTCAGTCCATCATTTGAAGTGTTTTAACTTGGAATAGGAAGCTTGCTAAGTCTATTTGCTATGCCCAAAAGGAATTTTTCTAATTCCTTCCAGGTTGAGAGCACTGTTCATTTTTTCCAGTAGGTGTATGTCCAAAAATAGCAAGTTTTGGGAGCTAGTCATTTCGCAACTAGCCTGTCTTGACTTAAACTTTTGGGATACATGTTCCAAAGTACTTGGCTGATATTTTGGTGGATTTAGGAAGCTTAAAGGGTCTACTAATCAACTCTGAAGTCTCAGTTGGCTGGTGTGAAGCTGGTTGTAGCGGCACCTACTCATCTTTGGATTGCATCCACCATCTCTCTTCACACTGTGTACACCATTCATGCAGGTCGCTACTTATGCGACACAATTTTGTTAATCAAACGGCAATGGATGGTATTCAGTTCCATGCCATCCTCGCCGTAGGCCTTATAGTCGCCTACGAGTTCGGACTATATCATCATCTGGAAGGATGTCTGGCGTGTGGTCGTTGGGGATCAAGTTTAGATCTTGGAACTACGTTCGCGGGTTCAAATGGTCGGCTTCCGCTCGAAAGACGATGTATTTCCAACTTGCTATCCTGCTGATGGTCCGCGCCACCAACCACATTTTCCATTCAGCGCGGGCTTGAAGCGGTGGAAAGCGCGTTTGCTTCGCACCTCCAACGTTTAAGCGAAAACTTTAGCGACCTTTACGGTCAACTTTAGCCCTTTAGGAGAGTTTACCGTTTACCTAAACGATTAAGCGTTTACCTTTAGGTATAGGTATTAGCTTCTACGTTTACTTTTGGAGCGTTTACCTTTAGTTTTCGAGCTAAAGAAAACGCTTCACTTTAGGCGTAAGCTAATACCTATACCTTAATGGTATTAGCTTACCCGTAACGGTATAGGTATTAGCTACACCTAAAGGGGCGAAGCTAAGCGCAAGACCTATCGAGCGAAAACCTAACAGTTTTCTTTAGCCCGCCTAAACGGGCACCGTAAAGGTATAGGTATTAGCTCCGCCCTTCCGGTAAGTAAACGTAAACGCTTAAACGTGTTGTAAACGAGAGTTTACCGCATAGCGCCATAGGCCCGATTAGGCTTAAGCGGTTAGGCGCTAAAGAAAACGTTTACAACTCAACTTTAGCTCCATAAGGACCGGTAGGTTAAGCCTAACAGTAAACTAAGCGCTAAAGTTTTCTTTAGCACGTTAGGTAAACGTTTACGTTTACAACTCAGTCAACTTTAGCACCGTATAGGCTTAAGCTAAACCGCTGTAGCAAAACCAACATGGTGTAGCTGCGCGCCTAAAAGTTAAGCTATTACGCTGTAGCAAGACCATAATGGTCTTCCCTTCGGGCCTTTAGGTTTAGCACGCTACGCGTCAGGGCTTGAGCCTACATGGTGTAGCTATAGCAAGACCAACATCGTTCGCCCTTTACTTCATGGTAATAGCTTGCTACGCACCTCCGCTTTATGGTCTTCTTTAGCGCAAGACAAGACCATGTTGGTCTTCCCTTCTTGACTGAATGGTCTCTTTAGCGCCTTAAGGTTTTGTAAACGCTTAACCTATTGGTTTTACGCTCAAGTTGACCGTTAAGGTTTGACGCTAAAGAAAACTGCCTATCGGGCTAAAGAAAACGTTGTAGCTATTACCATGTAGGGAATGCTTAAGCAAAAACTTTAGCACCGTATAGGCTTAAGCTAAACCGCTGTAGCCTAAAAGGGCTAAAGTTGACAAAACCTTTAGGTAATAGCTGTAGCATTCCAAGACAAGACAAGACCAACATCGCGCTTAAGCCTGGTTTTCTACGCTGTAGCCTTCACCTTTATAGGTGTAGCTAATACCATGAAGTAAATAACCCGGGCCATGAAGTCAAGAAGTTGACCATTAAGGTCTTGTCTTGCTACAGCGAGCCAGGGAATCTTAAGCTAATCGCTTACTTCTTGACTTCATGGTGTACAGGAATGGTAATATTAAGCAAGACCAACATGGTGTAGCTGTAGCCCTACATGGTGTAGCGAAAGAAAAGGCGCTAGACCATGTTGGGGCTAAAGAGACCATGTAGGGAATGCGCTAAAGAGACCATGTTGGGGCTAAAGAGACCATGTAGGGAATGCGCTAAAGAGACCATTCTGGTCTTGTCTTGTCTTGCTACAGCGGTTTAGCTTAAGCTTCGGCCCAACATGGTGTAGCTGTAGCCCAACATGGTAATAGCTCCTTTTAGCGTAATAGCTTTACCTTTAGGTTTGACGCGTAAGTTTACTGAGTTGTAAACTAAGCGCTAAAGAAAACCTAAAGGAAAGGAGGGAAGACCATTACCCGATTTGACCAACATGGTCTTGTCTTGCGCGCAGCTACACCATGAAGTAAAGGCGCGAGACCAACATGGTGTAGCTACAGCTACACCTACATGGTTAAGCTACAGCAAAACCATGTAGGCTACAGCTACACCATGTAGTAAAGAAGTTGCGCGCAGCTACACCAACAAGGTCTTGAGCGCTGCTAGCCAACATGGTCTTGGAATCTCGAAAACTTGAGCGCTTTCCCGGTGGGAAACCTTTAGGTCCGGTATTAGCTACACCTATTGGCTTAAGCTAATACCTAAAGTATAGCTATTACCATGAAGTCAAGAAGGACCATGTTGGTCTTGTCTTGTTTTGTTTTACGCGAAAGTTGACCGTTAAGGCTTAAGGCCCGAAGGTGCGTAGCATGTTGGTCTTGTTTTGTTTTGCGCTAAAGTCTGAAAACTGTTAGTAAACTACCATATGAGGGAGAACCAATGCTAACAACTCACGGGTAGAGAGTTGCAACACTGCCTGCGCACACACATAGATATGCCTACTAAAAGAAAACAAACAAGCAAGCAAGGGGGTTGCTTAAGCAAGGGGCTTGCTTATCACAACTCCAGCACTTAGTGCTCACTTTACATGAGCTAAAACTCCAAGAAGATGGCCCAAAAGAAGTCGGGATACATGCTCCTTTTATAGTGAGAGGTGTGCCCCTAAAATCTAGGAACTACCTTTCCAAATCAGCCTCCTAACTTGGAGGAATTAGTTGAGATGACTTGGGGAGTGGTTGAGTGACTTTTCTTGATGGAATCTTGTGGCTTTTGGCTTCCTTTGATTGCTCCACATGTCCATAAAAGATTCCCCACGAATTTTTAGCTTGAAGCTTGACTTTTAACACAATAGAGCAATAAAAAGTTACATCCTCTAATGGCTCTCCATCAATGGAGCTTAGCTTTACATTAACTTCCATGGGATTTGAAATAGGCTTGCAATGTAGCATCCCAAACCTCTCAAGTAGGTCTAGAATATAGTTCCTTTGTATGAGCATAATACCTTCTTCTTTGTATACAACTTCAATGCCAAGAAAATACCTAAGATCTCCAAGATCAGATATCCTAAACTCCTTTCCAAGCTTTGCCTTGATCTCCTCAATGCCCTTCGTATCATTACCTGTAATGATAAGATCATCTACATACACACACATGCAGACTATAAGTTCTCCTCTTTGTTTGATGAAGAGAGATGGATCCGCCTTGCATTGATTGTAACCACATTTGATCAAATAGTCCACCAATCTTTGGTTCCAGGCCCTTGGAGCTTGCTTTAGGCCATAAAGTGCCTTCTTCAACCTACAAACATGATGTGGAAACTCTTTATGAACAAAACCTAGTGGTTGCTCCATGTATACCTCTTCTTCCAAGTCTCCATTGAGAAAGGCATTCTTGATATCCAATTGGAAAGGCTTCCATCCTTTGCTAGCAGCCATTGCAATGAGTGTCCTAATGGTGCTCATCTTTGCCACGGGGCTGAATGTCTCTTCAAAGTCCACTCCATAGGTTTGTGCAAAACCCTTGGCCACCAATCTTGCTTTGAACCTAGAAATAGATCCATCTGAATTCCTCTTTACTTTATACACCCACTTATTACCTATTACCTTCATGTTCTCCTTCTTGGGCACTAGAGTCCATGTTTGATTTTCCTCAAGTGCGTCAATCTCTTCTTGCATTGCCTCTTTCCATTCGGTGTACCTACTTGCATCTTCATAGCAATCGGGCTCATGATCTTCTACTACTTTGTTCATATATGCATAATGCGTTGCCATGTATGAATCATAAGTAAACCTTTGAGTTGGATACTTAACTCTAGAAGACTTCCTTTCTTCACCTTTTGGAGGAATAAACCTCCTTTGCCTTGGGAACTTGATCTCTTTCTTTGACGTGGCTTCTTTCTCCATCATGTGTCCTTCATCATCTTCAACTTCATTACCTTCTTCATCCAACTCCACCAATGTTGCTTTGCCTTTATTGATTGATTGTGCTTCATAGCTTGATGAAGATCTCCCCCTCCATGGTGAGTTCATGCTTGAACTATCTTCATTGATGGAACACCTTGGGCCGCTTAGCTCTAGGTCGATTTGTTCTTCATCATGTCCATGCTTTTCTTCTTCATAGTCCTGCATACAATCATACTTCTTATACCAAGGGAGTAGCTCATCAAATGCTACATCCCTTGATATCCTCAAGTCCTTTGTGTTTGGGTTGAAGCACCTGTAACCTTTATGATCATTTGAATATCCTAGAAACACACACTTTTCTGCCTTTGGTTGTAGCTTGTGCCTCAATTCACTTGGCACATGTACATAACAAGTACATCCAAATATCTTCAAGTGGGAAAGATCAGGTTTCTTACCATAATAGGCTTGATATGGTGTCAAGCCATGGATCCCTGAGGTAGGAGCCCTATTCATAAGATACACGGCGGTATTTGCTGCATCACTCCAAAACATGTTAGGTACATTCATCTCATTAAGCATTGCTCTAGCGATCTCGGCAATGTATCTATTCTTTCTCTCTGCTACTCCATTTTGTTGGGGTGTGTACCTGCATGTTACTTGCCTCTTGATGCCTTGATCCATTAAAAAATCAGAAAACTCATTAGAGAAATATTCTCCCCCTCCATCGGACCTTAGCTTCTTGATATATGTACCTGTTTCCTTTTCTACCATTGCCTTGAATGCTTTGAAACATGTAAACACATCTCATTTGTTTTTTATGAAATAAACCCAAACCATCCTTGTGCAATCATCTATAAAAGTGACAAAGTACTTGTTACCTCCAATGGATTGCTCTTTGGTTGGCCCCCACACATCTGTATGTATCAACTCCAATGGATGTTGGCTTATGTAGCCACTCTTCTTGAATGGAAGTCTCGCTTGCTTCCCTAGTTGACAAGATTCACATAAATGCTTCATACCTTGTCCTTGGAAGTTGGGAAGACCTTCAACCAACCTCTTGAATTGCATTTCCTTCATTCTTTGTATGTTGATGTGACCTATCCTCTTGTGCCACAAGTCCAACTCCGAAATCCTCTTGTTTCCATATGTGAAGTAGACATGTTGAGTGGAATGAGAATTTACCTTCAAAGTGAAGAGTCTCCCTTGCTTCTTTCCTCTTGCTATGACCTTGTAACCTTGCTTAGGGTTCTCCACAAAGCATCCACCTTTGTTGAACCTTACTTGATAGCCTCTTTCAACCATTTTCCCAACGGACACCAAGTTCTTTGTGATGGTAGGTACATGCAAGACATCCTTGAGACATCTTCCTTCCTCCTTGTCATCCAAAGCTACATCTCCAACATGGGAGATCTCATGGGCTGTATCATCACCTGTTTCTACATGTCCTTTACCTTTGGGAACATGTAGATTAGTAAACCAAGAAGAATTGCAACTCATATGGTTGCTACATCCACTATCAATATACCAAGTGTTATCTACTTTGCTTGAATTCCCATTCATGTGCATCATCAAGAGATTGTCATTTTCTGAACTTGTAGAAGCATAATTACCTTGGCCTTTGTATGAAGAACCTTGATTATAGCTCCTTTGGTTTCCTCCTTTGTAGCAATCTCTAGCATAGTGGCCAAACTTGCCACATATGTAACATCCTTCGCCATCTTGTATCCTGTTTTGTTGATGTCGTCCTCCTCTTCCTCTTGTTCTTCCTCTCCCTCTTTGTGATGAGGTGCCTTGGTCATGTCCTTGATTGCTTGAGTGGCCTTGCCTTCCTCCAAAACTTCCTTTGCCCCTTCCTTGTCCCCGTCTTCCTTTGCCCCTTTGATTACCTGCATAGAAAACTTGTGCATCCTTGCTTTTAGTTGAACTTCCACCTATGTTCATTTCTTCGGTGACCATGAGAGCAACCAATTGCTCAAAATCGGGAAGATTATCCCTTACATATACTGAAGTGGTAAAGGGTTTCCACTTCTCATCATCTCTCAAACCATTGAGAGTATAAGCCACAAGATCGTCATCATCTACGTGGCTTCCAATGGATCCCAATGCATCTGATAACTCCTTGACCTTAAGTATGTAGTCATTTATGCTACTCCCTGAGCTCTTCCTAAGGTTGTTGAGCTCATTCTTGAGTTGGATCTTCCTTGCTTTGGTGCTTGTTGAATAAAGCCTTTCAAGTGTCTCCCATACCTTCATGCTTGAATCCAAGTCTTGGATATGGCCGATCATGCTATTGCTAATGTGTTGGGAAAGGATAAAGATAACCCTCTTGTCTCTTTCATTCCATTCCCTAAAGGCCCTTCTCTGGTCATTGGTTGGATTCTCATCCAACCTAGGTCTTGGTTCACTTCCACTAATCAACCCCCAAAGGCCCTTGCCCATAAGATAGTTGGAGACCCTAAATCTCCATGGTTGATAGTTCCCTTTGTCTAGCTTTTCAATTTGAGTGTTGAAGTCTCCCATATCTAGTCTTTGATACTTGAACTAGCCCTTGGCTAATGCTCCAATGTGTGTAAAATGAAAATGACGCTCTGAGGTTACCTCAATCCAAAGCTTTCCTTAGATGGACACCTTGTGCTCTTGAAACTTTGAGTAGAATAGCTCCCCCTTGATGTGAGCTACCTCCAAGAAGCTTTTGTTGATGCAAATCTTCAACCACCAACTCCAAGAGGTCTTGTTGCTTGTATGTGATGCCTCCAAGATGCCCAAATGCTCTGATACCACTGATGGGGGAACTATCTCAACTCCTAAGCAACGACGAAGCGTGAATGACCTCCACAGGTATCCTTCTTTGACCTACAAGGAGAAAAAATGTCTACAACATGAGCTAGTTGAATGCTCACAACTGCTAGTCAAGCAGATACCTCACTTCACTCGAGCAAGCTTTTCTCAGAGATTATACAAAGAATGAACCTCAAACTTCGGTCAACTTTAGAGGACTATAATAGCTACCCAATGACACCAAAATCATAGCAAATGGATACATAGAGAAGGAGAACCAGCCCTTACAACAAAGAGCAAAATATTTCCAACAAAGCCTACACACCAAGTGAGATATCAATCACACAACATCACTAAAATGAATTTTGCTCCCACATTACTCAGAGAATGATCGAGAGACTTTGTGAGAATAAAAAAGACTCTAATAGCTATCCAATGAGACAAAAATTACATCAAATGGATACAATATGAGGGAGAACCAATGCTAACAACTCAGGGGTAGAGAGTTGCAACACTGCCTGCACACACACATAGATATGCCTACTAAAAGAAAACAAACAAGCAAGCAAGGGGCTAGCTTAAGAAATGGGCTTGCTTATCACATATCCAGCACTTAGTGCTCACTTTACATGAGCTAAAACTCCAAGAAGATGGGCCAAAAGAAGTCGGGATACATGCTCCTTTTATAGTGAGAAGTGTGCCCCTAAAATGTAGGAACTACCTTCCCAAATCAGCCTCCTAACTTGGAGGATTTAGTTGAGATGAATTGCGGAGTGGTTGAGTGACTTTTCTTGATGGAATCTCGTAGCTTTTGGCTTCCTTTGATTGCTCCGCATGTCCATAAAAGATTCCCCATGAATTTGTAGCTTGAAGCTTGACTTTTAACATGTATGTGTGTGTGTCTATGTGTATGTGTGTGTATCTATGAGTATGTATGTGTTCATGTGTGTGTATGTGTCTATGTGTGTATGTATCTGTGTCTGTGTATGTATCTATGCATGTGCATTATATATGCAAATATATGCATATGCATATGCATTATGTATGCAAATGTATGCATGTTTGTGTTTATGTGTGTATGTCTCTCTATGTGTGTGTATGCATATGTGTGTGTATGTGTGTATGTGTGTGTATATGTGTCTATATGTGTGTATGCATGTGTAATTGTGTGTATGCATGTGTATGTGTGTATGTGTCTATGTGTGCATGTGTGTGTATATACTATATGTGTGTGTGTCTATGTGTATGTGTGTGTACCTATGAGTGTGTATGTGTTTATGTGTGTATGTGTCTATGTGTGTATGTGTATGTGTATATGTGTTTGTATGTGTGTATGCATGCGTATGTGTGTGTATGCATCATTATGTGTGTAAGTGTCTATTGGTGTTTGTGTGTGTTTGTATATGTGTGTGTATGTGTGTGTGTCTATGTGTATGTGTGTGTGTCTATGAGTGTGTATGTGTTTATGTGTATGTATGTATCTATGTGTGTGTATGTGTCTATGTGTGTATGTGTATGCATGTATGTATGCATACATGTGTGTATGCATGTGTATGTGTGTGTATGCATCATTATGTGTGTATGTGTCTATGTGTGTATGTGTGTATGTATATGTGTGTGTTGTCTATGTGTATGTGTGTGTATGTGTTTATGTATATCTATGTATCTATGTGTGTGTATGTGTCTATGTGTGTATGTGTATGCATGTATGTATGCATATGTGTGTGTATGCATATGTATGTGTGTGTATGCATCATTATGTGTGTCTATGTATGCATGTGTATGTGTGTATGTGTCTATGTGTGAATGTGTGTGTGTATATGTGTTTGTATGTGTGTATGTATCTATGTGTGTGTATGTGTCTATGTGTGTATGTGTATGCATGTATGTATGCATATGTGTGTGTATGCATGTGTATGTGTGTGTATGCATCATTATGTGTGTATGTGTCTATGTGTGTATGTGTGTAGGTATATGTGTGTGTTGTCTATGTGGATGTGTGTGTGTCTATGAGTGTTTATGTGTTTATGTACATGTATGTATCTATGTGTGTGTATGTATCTATGTGTGTATGTGTATGCATGTATGTATGCATATGTGTGTGTATGCATATGTGTGTGTATGCATATGTATGTGTGTGTATGCATATGTATGTGTGTGTATACATTATTATGTGTGTCTATGTATGCATGTGTATGTGTGTATGCATCATCACGTGTGCATGTATCTATGTGTGTATGTGTGTGTATATGTGTGTGTGTCTATGTGTATGTGTGTGTGTTTATGAGTGTGTATGTGTTTATGTGTATGTATGTATCTATGTCTGTGTATGTGTCTATGTGTGTATGTGTATGCATGTATGTATGCATATGTGTGTGTATGCATATGTATGTGTGTGTATGCATCATTATGTGTGTCTATGTATGCATGTGTATGTGTGTATGCATCATTACGTGTGTATGTGTCTATGTGTGTATGTGTGTGTGTATATGTGTTTGTATGTGTGTATGCATGTGTATGTGTGTGTATGTATCTATGTGTGTGTATGTGTCTATTTGTGTATGTGTATGCATGTATGTATGCATATGTGTGTGTATGCATGTGTATTTGTGTGTATGCATCATTATGTGTGTATGTGTCTATGTGTGTATGTGTGTAGGTATATGTGTGTGTTGTCTATGTGTATGTGTGTGTGTCTATGAGTGTGTATGTGTTTATGTATATGTATGTATCTATGTGTGTGTATGTATCGATGTGTGTATGTGTATGCATGTATGTATGCATATGTGTGTGTTTGCATATGTATGTGTGTGTATGCATCATTATGTGTGTCTATATATGCATGTGTATGTGTGTATGCATCATTACGTGTGCATGTGTCTATGTGTGTATGTTTGTGTATATGTGTGTGTGTCTATGTGTATGTGTGTGTGTTTATGAGTGTGTATGTGTTTATGTGTATGTATGTATCTATGTGTGTGTATGTGTCTATGTGTGTATGTGTATGCATGTATGTATGCATATGTGTGTGTATGTGTATGTATGTGTGTGTATGCATCATTATGTGTGTCTATGTATGCATGTGTATGTATGTATGCATCATTACGTGTGTATGTGTCTATGTGTGTATGTGTGTGTGAATATGTGTTTGTATGTGTGTATGCATGTGTATGTGTGTGTATGTATCTATGTGTGTGTATGTGTGTATGTGTGTATGTGTATGCATGTATGTATGCATATGTGTGTGTATGCATGTGTATGTGTGTGATGTGTGTATGTGTCTATGTGTGTATGTGTGTAGGTATATGTGTGTGTTGTCTTTGTCTATGTGTGTGTGTCTATGAGTGTGTATGTGTTTATGTATATGTATGTATCTATGTGTGTGTATGTATCTATGTGTGTATGTGTATGCATGTATGTATGCATATGTGTGTGTATGCATATGTATGTGTGTGTATGCATCAATATGTGTGTCTATGTATGCATGTGTATGTGTGTATGCATCATTACGTGTGCATGTGTCTATGTGTGTATGTGTGTGTATATGTGTGTGTGTCTATGTGTATGTGTCTGTGTTTATGAGTGTGTATGTGTTTATGTGTATGTATGTATCTATGTGTGTGTATGTGTCTATGTGTGTATGTGTATGCATGTATGTATGCATATGTGTGTGTATGCATATGTATGTGTGTGTATGCATCATTATGTGTGTCTATGTATGCATGTGTATGTGTGTATGCATCATTATGTGTATGTGTCTATGTGTGTATGTGTGTGTGTATGTGTGTGTGTCTATGTGTAGGTGTGTGTGTCTATGAGTGTGTATGTATTTATGTGTATGTATGTATCTATGTGTGTGTATGTGTATGCATGTATGTATGCATATGTGTGTGTATGCATCATTATGTGTGTATGTGTCTATGTGTGTATGTGTGTGTGTATACATTATGATAGTGTATGTAAGCATGTGCATTATGTATGCATATAAGTATGTATGTATGCATATGCATATGCATTATGTATGCATATGCATATGCATTATGTATGCATATGCATATGCATTATGTATGCATATGAATTATGTATGCATATGCATATGCATTATGTATGCATATGCATATGCATTATGTATGCATATGCATTATGTATGCATATGCATATGCATTATGTATGCATACGTGTGTGTGTGTGTATGCATATGCATGTAAGTATGTATGTATGCATATGTGTGTGTGTATGCATATGCATGTAAGTATGTATGTATGCATGTATGTGTATGTGTGTGTATGCATATATGTGTGTGAATGTGTGTGTGAATGTGTGTGTACATGTGTCTGTATGTGTGTATGCATGTGTATGTGTGTGTATGCATCATTATGTGTGTATGTGTGTGTATGTGTGTGTGTCTATGTGTATGTGTGTGTATCTATGAGTATGTATATGTTCATGTGTGTGTATGTGTCTATGTGTGTATGTATCTGTGTGTGTGTATGTATCTATGCATGTGCATTATGTATGCATGTAAGTATATATGTACATTATATGCATATGCGTATGCATTATGTATGCAAATGTATGCATGTATGTGTTTATGTGTGTATGTCTCTCTATGTGTGTGTATGCATTTATGTGTGTGTATGTGTGTATGTGTGTGTATATGTGTCTGTATGTGTGTATGCATGTGTAACTGTGTGTATGCATGTGTATGTTAGTATGTGTCCATGTGTGCATGTGTGTGTATATACTATATGTGTGTGTGTCTATGTGTATGTGTGTGTACCTATGAGTGTGTATGTGTTTATGTGTGTATGTGTCTATGTGTGTATGTGTGTGTGTATATGTGTTTGTATGTGTGTATGCATGTGTATGTGTGTGTATGCATCATTATGTGTGTAAGTGTCTATGTGTGTTTGTGTGTGTGTATATATGTGTGTGTATGTGTGTGTCTATGTGTATGTGTGTGTGTCTATGAGTGTGTATGTGTTTATGTGTATGTATGTATCTATGTGTGTGTATGTGTCTATGTGTGTATGTGTATGCATGTATGTATGCATATATGTGTGTATGCATGTGTATGTGTGTTTAATGCATCATTATGTGTGTACATGTCTCTGTGTGTATGTGTGTATGTATATGTGTGTGTTGTCTATGTGTATGTGTGTGTGTGTATATGAGTGTGTATGTGTGTATGTATATCTATGTATCTATGTGTGTGTATGTGTCTATGTGTGTATGTGTATGCATGTATGTATGCATATGTCTATGTATGCATATGTATGTGTGTGTATGCATCATTATGTGTGTCTATGTATGCATGTGTATATGTGTATGTGTCTATGTGTGTATGTGTGTGTATATATGTGTTTGTATGTGTGTATGTATGTATGTGTGTGTATGTGTCTATGTGTGTATATGTATGCATGTATGTATGCATATGTGTGTGTATGCATGTGTATGTGTATGTATGCATCATTATGTGTGTATGTGTCTATGTGTGTATGTGTGTAGGTATATGTGTGTGTTGTCTATGTGTATGTGTGTGTGTCTATGAGTGTGTATGTGTTTATGTATATGTATGTATCTATGTGTGTGTATGTATCTATGTGTGTATGTGTGTGTGTATGCATATGTATGTGTGTGTATGCATCATTATGTGTGTCTATGTATGCATGTGTATGTGTGTATGCATCGTTACGTGTGCATGTGTCTATGTGTGTATGTGTGTGTATATGTGTGTGTGTCTATGTGTATGTGTGTGTGTTTATGAGTGTGTATGTGTTTATGTGTATGTATGTATCTATGTGTGTGTATGTGTCTATGTGTGTATGTGTATGCATGTATGTATGCATATGTGTGTGTATGCATATGTATGTGTGTGTATGCATCATTATGTGTGTCTATGTAAGCATGTGTATGTGTGTATGCATCATTACGTCTGTATGTGTCTATGTGTGTATGTGTGTGTGTATATGTGTTTGTATGTGTGTATGCATGTGTATGTGTGTGTATGTATCTATGTGTGTGTATGTGTCTATGTGTGTATGTGTATGCATGTATGTATGCATACGTGTGTGTATGCATGTGTATGTGTGTGTATGCATCATTATGTGTGTATGTGTCTATGTGTGTATGTGTGTAGGTATATGTGTGTGTTGTCTATGTGTATGTGTGTGTGTCTATGAGTGTGTATGTGTTTATGTATATGTATGTATCTATGTGTGTGTATGTATCTATGTGTGTATGTGTATGCATGTATGTATGCATATGTGTGTGTATGCATATGTATGTGTCTGTATGCATCATTATGTGTGTCTATGTATGCATGTGTATGTGTGTATGCATCATTACGTGTGCATGTGTCTATGTGTGTATGTGTGTGTATATGTGTGTGTGTCTATGTGTATGTGTGTGTGTTTATGAGTGTGTATGTGTTTATGTGTATGTATGTATCTATGTGTGTGTATGTGTGTATGTGTGTATGTGTATGCATGTATGTATGCATATGTGTGTGTATGCATATGTATGTGTGTGTATGCATCACTATGTGTGTCTATGTATGCATGTGTATGTGTGTATGTGTCTATGTGTCTATGTGTCTATGTGTCTATTGTGTATGTGTGTGTGTATATGTGTTTGTATGTGTGTATGTATGTGTATGTGTGTGTATGTATCTATGTGTGTGTATGTGACTATGTGTGTATGTGTATGCATGTATGTATGCATATGTGTGTGTATGCATGTGTATGTGTGTGTATGCATCATTATGTGTGTATGTGTCTATGTGTGTATGTGTGTAGGTATATGTGTGTGTTGTCTATTTGTATGTGTGTGTGTCTATGAGTGTGTATGTGTTTATGTATATGTATGTATCTATGTGTGTGTATGTATCTATGTGTGTATGTGTATGCATGTATGTATGCATATGTGTGTGTATGCTTATGTATGCGTGTGTACGCATCATTATGTGTGTCTATGTATGCATGTGTATGTGTGTATGCATCATTACGTGTGCATGTGTCTATGTGTGTATGTGTGTGTATATGTGTGTGTGTCTATGTGTATGTGTGTGTGTTTATGAGTGTGTATGTGTTTATGTGTATGTATGTATCTATGTGTGTGTATGTGTGTATGTGTGTATGTGTATGCATGTATGTATGCATATGTGTGTGTATGCATATGTATGTGTGTGTATGCATCATTATGTGTGTCTATGTATGCATGTGTATGTGTGTATGCATCATTATGTGTATGTGTCTATGTGTGTATGTGTGTGTGTATGTGTGTGTGTATGTGTGTGTGTGTCTATGTCTAGGTGTGTGTGTCTATGAGTGTGTATGTATTTATGTGTATGTATGTATCTATGTGTGTGCATGTGTATGCATGTATGTATGCATATGTGTGTGTATGCATCATTATGTGTGTATGTGTCTATTTGTGTATGTGTGTGTGTATACATTATGACATTGTATGTAAGCATGTGCATTATGTATGCATATAAGTATGTATGTATGCATATGCATATGCATTATGTATGCATATGAATTATGTATGCATATGCATATGCATTATGTATGCATATGCATATGCATTATGTATGCATATGCATATGCATTATGTATGCATATTGGTGTGTATGCATATGCATGTAAGTATGTATGTATGCATATGTGTGTGTATGCATATGCATGTAAGTATGTATGTATGCATATGCATATGCAATATGTATGCATGTATGTGTATGTGTGTGTATGCATATATGTGTGTGAATGTGTGTGTGAATGTGTGTGTGAATGTGTGTGTACATGTGTCTGTATGTGTGTATGCATGTGTATGTGTGTGTATGCATCATTATGTGTGTATGTGTGTGTATGTGTGTGTGTCTATGTGTATGTGTGTGTATCTATGAGTATGTATGTGTTCATGTGTGTGTATGTGTCTATGTGTGTATGCATTTGTGTGTGTGTATGTATCTATGCATGTGCATTATGTATGCATGTAAGTATGTATGTAGATTATATGCATATGCATATGCATTATGTATGCAAATGTATGCAGGTATGTGTTTATGTGTGTATGTCTCTCTATGTGTGTGTATGCATATATGTGTGTGTATGTGTGTATGTGTGTGTATATGTGTCTGTATGTGTGTATGCATGTGTAATTGTGTGTATGCATGTGTATGTGTGTATGTGTCTATGTGTGCATGTGTGTGTATATACTATATGTGTGTGTGTCTATGTGTATGTGTGTACCTATGAGTGTGTATGTATTTATGTGTTTATGTGTCTATGAGTGTATGTGTGTGTGTTTATGTGTTTGTATGTGTGTATGCATGTGTATGTGTGTGTATGCATCATTATGTGTGTATGTGTCTATGTGTGTATGTGTGTAGGTATATGTGTGTGTTGTCTATGTGGATGTGTGTGTGTCTATGAGTGTGTATGTGTTTATGTACATGTATGTATCTATGTGTGTGTATGTATCTATGTGTGTATGTGTATGCATGTATGTATGCATATGTGTGTGTATGCATATGTGTGTGTATGCATATGTATGTGTGTGTATGCATATGTATGTGTGTGTATACATTATTATGTGTGTCTATGTATGCATGTGTATGTGTGTATGCATCATCACGTGTGCATGTATCTATGTGTGTATGTGTGTGTATATGTGTGTGTGTCTATGTGTATGTGTGTGTGTTTATGAGTGTGTATGTGTTTATGTGTATGTATGTATCTATGTCTGTGTATGTGTCTATGTGTGTATGTGTATGCATGTATGTATGCATATGTGTGTGTATGCATATGTATGTGTGTGTATGCATCATTATGTGTGTCTATGTATGCATGTGTATGTGTGTATGCATCATTACGTGTGTATGTGTCTATGTGTGTATGTGTGTGTGTATATGTGTTTGTATGTGTGTATGCATGTGTATGTGTGTGTATGTATCTATGTGTGTGTATGTGTCTATGTGTGTATGTGTATGCATGTATGTATGCATATGTGTGTGTATGCATGTGTATCTGTGTGTATGCATCATTATGTGTGTATGTGTCTATGTGTGTATGTGTGTAGGTATATGTGTGTGTTGTCTATGTGTATGTGTGTGTGTCTATGAGTGTGTATGTGTTTATGTATATGTATGTATCTATGTGTGTGTATGTATCGATGTGTGTATGTGTATGCATGTATGTATGCATATGTGTGTGTTTGCATATGTATGTGTGTGTATGCATCATTATGTGTGTCTATGTATGCATGTGTATGTGTGTATGCATCATTACGTGTGCATGTGTCTATGTGTGTATGTTTGTGTATATGTGTGTGTGTCTATGTGTATGTGTGTGTGTTTATGAGTGTGTATGTGTTTATGTGTATGTATGTATCTATGTGTGTGTATGTGTCTATGTGTGTATGTGTATGCATGTATGTATGCATATGTGTGTGTATGTGTATGTATGTGTGTGTATGCATCATTATGTGTGTCTATGTATGCATGTGTATGTATGTATGCATCATTACGTGTGTATGTGTCTATGTGTGTATGTGTGTGTGAATATATGTTTGTATGTGTGTATGCATGTGTATGTGTGTGTATGTATCTATGTGTGTGTATGTGTGTATGTGTGTATGTGTATGCATGTATGTATGCATATGTGTGTGTATGCATGTGTATGTGTGTGATGTGTGTATGTGTCTATGTGTGTATGTGTGTAGGTATATGTGTGTGTTGTCTTTGTCTATGTGTGTGTGTCTATGAGTGTGTATGTGTTTATGTATATGTATGTATCTATGTGTGTGTATGTATCTATGTGTGTATGTGTATGCATGTATGTATGCATATGTGTGTGTATGCATATGTATGTGTGTGTATGCATCAATATGTGTGTCTATGTATGCATGTGTATGTGTGTATGCATCATTACGTGTGCATGTGTCTATGTGTGTATGTGTGTGTATATGTGTGTGTGTCTATGTGTATGTGTCTGTGTTTATGAGTGTGTATGTGTTTATGTGTATGTATGTATCTATGTGTGTGTATGTGTCTATGTGTGTATGTGTATGCATGTATGTATGCATATGTGTGTGTATGCATATGTATGTGTGTGTGTGCATCATTATGTGTGTCTATGTATGCATGTGTATGTGTGTATGCATCATTATGTGTATGTGTCTATGTGTGTATGTGTGTGTGTATGTGTGTGTGTCTATGTGTAGGTGTGTGTGTCTATGAGTGTGTATGTATTTATGTGTATGTATGTATCTATGTGTGTGTATGTGTATGCATGTATGTATGCATATGTGTGTGTATGCATCATTATGTGTGTATGTGTCTATGTGTGTATGTGTGTGTGTGTACATTATGATAGTGTATGTAAGCATGTGCATTATGTATGCATATAAGTATGTATGTATGCATATGCATATGCATTATGTATGCATATGCATATGCATTATGTATGCATATGCATATGCATTATGTATGCATATGCATATGCATTATGTATGCATATGAATTATGTATGCATATGCATATGCATTATGTATGCATATGCATATGCATTATGTATGCATATGCATATGCATTATGTATGCATATGCATATGCATTATGTATGCATACGTGTGTGTGTGTGTATGCATATGCATGTAAGTATGTATGTATGCATATGTGTGTGTGTATGCATATGCATGTAAGTATGTATGTATGCATGTATGTGTATGTGTGTGTATGCATATATGTGTGTGAATGTGTGTGTGAATGTGTGTGTACATGTGTCTGTATGTGTGTATGCATGTGTATGTGTGTGTATGCATCATTATGTGTGTATGTGTGTGTATGTGTGTGTGTCTATGTGTATGTGTGTGTATCTATGAGTATGTATATGTTCATGTGTGTGTATGTGTCTATGTGTGTATGTATCTGTGTGTGTGTATGTATCTATGCATGTGCATTATGTATGCATGTAAGTATATATGTACATTATATGCATATGCGTATGCATTATGTATGCAAATGTATGCATGTATGTGTTTATGTGTGTATGTCTCTCTATGTGTGTGTATGCATTTATGTGTGTGTATGTGTGTATGTGTGTGTATATGTGTCTGTATGTGTGTATGCATGTGTAACTGTGTGTATGCATGTGTATGTGTGTATGTGTCCATGTGTGCATGTGTGTGTATATACTATATGTGTGTGTGTCTATGTGTATGTGTGTGTACCTATGAGTGTGTATGTGTTTATGTGTGTATGTGTCTATGTGTGTATGTGTGTGTGTATATGTGTTTGTATGTGTGTATGCATGTGTATGTGTGTGTATGCATCATTATGTGTGTAAGTGTCTATGTGTGTTTGTGTGTGTGTATATATGTGTGTGTATGTGTGTGTCTATGTGTATGTGTGTGTGTCTATGAGTGTGTATGTGTTTATGTGTATGTATGTATCTATGTGTGTGTATGTGTCTATGTGTGTATGTGTATGCATGTATGTATGCATATATGTGTGTATGCATGTGTATGTGTGTTTAATGCATCATTATGTGTGTACATGTCTCTGTGTGTATGTGTGTATGTATATGTGTGTGTTGTCTATGTGTATGTGTGTGTGTATATGAGTGTGTATGTGTTTATGTATATCTATGTATCAATGTGTGTGTATGTGTCTATGTGTGTATGTGTATGCATGTATGTATGCATATGTCTATGTATGCATATGTATGTGTGTGTATGCATCATTATGTGTGTCTATGTATGCATGTGTATATGTGTATGTGTCTATGTGTGTATGTGTGTGTATATATGTGTTTGTATGTGTGTATGTATGTATGTGTGTGTATGTGTCTATGTGTGTATATGTATGCATGTATGTATGCATGTATGTATGCATATGTGTGTGTATGCATGTGTATGTGTATGTATGCATCATTATGTGTGTATGTGTCTATGTGTGTATGTGTGTAGGTATATGTGTGTGTTGTCTATGTGTATGTGTGTGTGTCTATGAGTGTGTATGTGTTTATGTATATGTATGTATCTATGTGTGTGTATGTATCTATGTGTGTATGTGTGTGTGTATGCATATGTATGTGTGTGTATGCATCATTATGTGTGTCTATGTATGCATGTGTATGTGTGTATGCATCGTTACGTGTGCATGTGTCTATGTGTGTATGTGTGTGTATATGTGTGTGTGTCTATGTGTATGTGTGTGTGTTTATGAGTGTGTATGTGTTTATGTGTATGTATGTATCTATGTGTGTGTATGTGTCTATGTGTGTATGTGTATGCATGTATGTATGCATATGTGTGTGTATGCATATGTATGTGTGTGTATGCATCATTATGTGTGTCTATGTAAGCATGTGTATGAGTGTATGCATCACTACGTCTGTATGTGTCTATGTGTGTATGTGTGTGTGTATATGTGTTTGTATGTGTGTATGCATGTGTATGTGTGTGTATGTATCTATGTGTGTGTATGTGTCTATGTGTGTATGTGTATGCATGTATGTATGCATATGTGTGTGTATGCATGTATATGTGTGTGTATGCATCATTATGTGTGTATGTGTCTATGTGTGTATGTGTGTAGGTATATGTGTGTGTTGTCTATGTGTATGTGTGTGTGTCTATGAGTGTGTATGTGTTTATGTATATGTATGTATCTATGTGTGTGTATGTATCTATGTGTGTATGTGTATGCATTTATGTATGCATATGTGTGTGCATGCATATGTATGTGTCTGTATGCATCATTATGTGTGTCTATGTATGCATGTGTATGTGTGTATGCATCATTACGTGTGCATGTGTCTATGTGTGTATGTGTGTGTATATGTGTGTGTGTCTATGTGTATGTGTGTGTGTTTATGAGTGTGTATGTGTTTATGTGTATGTATGTATCTATGTGTGTGTATGTGTGTATGTGTGTATGTGTATGCATGTATGTATGCATATGTGTGTGTATGCATATGTATGTGTGTGTATGCATCACTATGTGTGTCTATGTATGCATGTGTATGTGTGTATGTGTCTATGTGTCTATGTGTCTATGTGTCTATTGTGTATGTGTGTGTGTATATGTGTTTGTATGTGTGTATGTATGTGTATGTGTGTGTATGTATCTATGTGTGTGTATGTGACTATGTGTGTATGTGTATGCATGTATGTATGCATATGTGTGTGTATGCATGCGTATGTGTGTGTATGCATCATTATGTGTGTATGTGTCTATGTGTGTAGGTATATGTGTGTGTTGTCTATTTGTATGTGTGTGTGTCTATGAGTGTGTATGTGTTTATGTATATGTATGTATCTATGTGTGTGTATGTATCTAGGTGTGTATGTGTATGCATGTATGTATGCATATGTGTGTGTATGCTTATGTATGCGTGTGTACGCATCATTATGTGTGTCTATGTATGCATGTGTATGTGTGTATGCATCATTACGTGTGCATGTGTCTATGTGTGTATGTGTGTGTATATGTGTGTGTGTCTATGTGTATGTGTGTGTGTTTATGAGTGTGTATGTGTTTATGTGTATGTATGTATCTATGTGTGTGTATGTGTGTATGTGTGTATGTGTATGCATGTATGTATGCATATGTGTGTGTATGCATATGTATGTGTGTGTATGAATCATTATGTGTGTCTATGTATGCATGTGTATGTGTGTATGCATCATTATGTGTATGTGTCTATGTGTGTATGTGTGTGTGTATGTGTGTGTGTGTCTATGTCTAGGTGTGTGTGTCTATGAGTGTGTATGTATTTATGTGTATGTATGTATCTATGTGTGTGCATGTGTATGCATGTATGTATGCATATGTGTGTGTATGCATCATTATGTGTGTATGTGTCTATTTGTGTATGTGTGTGTGTATACATTATGACATTGTATGTAAGCATGTGCATTATGTATGCATATAAGTATGTATGTATGCATATGCATATGCATTATGTATGCATATGAATTATGTATGCATATGCATATGCATTATGTATGCATATGCATATGCATTATGTATGCATATGCATATGCATTATGTATGCATATGCATATGCATTATGTATGCATATGTGTGTGTATGCATATGCATGTAAGTATGTATGTATGCATATGTGTGTGTATGCATATGCATGTAAGTATGTATGTATGCATATGCATATGCAATATGTATGCATGTATGTGTATGTGTGTGTATGCATATATGTGTGTGAATGTGTGTGTGAATGTGTGTGTGAATGTGTGTGTACATGTGTCTGTATGTGTGTATGCATGTGTATGTGTGTGTATGCATCATTATGTGTGTATGTGTGTGTATGTGTGTGTATGTGTGTGTGTCTATGTGTATGTGTGTGTATCTATGAGTATGTATGTGTTCATGTGTGTGTATGTGTCTATGTGTGTATGCATCTTTGTGTGTGTATGTATCTATGCATGTGCATTATGTATGCATGTAAGTATGTATGTAGATTATATGCATATGCATATGCATTATGTATGCAAATGTATGCAGGTATGTGTTTATGTGTGTATGTCTCTCTATGTGTGTGTATGCATATATGTGTGTGTATGTGTGTATGTGTGTGTATATGTGTCTGTATGTGTGTATGCATGTGTAATTGTGTGTATGCATGTGTATGTGTGTATGTGTCTATGTGTGCATGTGTGTGTATATACTATATGTGTGTGTGTCTATGTGTATGTGTGTGTACCTATGAGTGTGTATGTATTTATGTGTGTATGTGTCTATGTGTGTATGTGTGTGTGTTTATGTGTTTGTATGTGTGTATGCATGTGTATGTGTGTGTATGCATCATTATGTGTGTAAGTGTCTATGTGTGTTTGTGTGTGTGTATATGTGTGTGTATGTGTGTGTGTCTATGTGTATGTGTGTGTGTCTATGAGTATGTATGTGTTTATGTGTATGTATGTATCTATGTGTGTGTATGTGTCTATGTCTGTATGTGTATGCATGTATGTATGCATATATGTGTGTATGCATGTGTATGTGTGTGTATGCATCATTATGTGTGTATGTGTCTATGTGTGTATGTGTGTATGTATATGTGTGTGTTGTCTATGTGTATGTGTGTGTGTATATGAGTGTGTATGTGTTTATGTATATCTATGTATCTATGTGTGTGTATGTGTCTATGTGTGTATGTGTATGCATGTATGTATGCATATGTGTGTGTATGCATATGTATGTGTGTGTATGCATCATTATGTGTGTCTATGTAGGCATGTGTATGTGTGTATGTGTCTATGTGTGTATGTGTGTGTGGATATGTGTTTGTATGTGTGTATGTATCTATGTGTGTGTATGTGTCTATGTGTGTATGTGTATGCATGTATGTATGCATATGTGTGTGTATGCATGTGTATGTGTGTGTATGCATCATTATGTGTGTATGTGTCTATGTGTGTATGTGTGTAGGTATATGTGTGTGTTGTCTATGTGTATGTGTGTGTGTCTATGAGTGTGTATGTGTTTATGTATATGTATGTATCTATGTGTGTGTATGTATCTATGTGTGTATGTGTATGCATGTATGTATGCATATGTGTGTGTATGCATATGTATGCATCATTATGTGTGTCTATGTATGCATGTGTATGTGTGTATGCATCATTACGTGTGCATGTCTCTGTGTGTATGTGTGTGTATATGTCAGTGTGTCTATGTGTATGTGTGTGTGTTTATGAGTGTGTATGTGTTTATGTGTATGTATGTATCTATGTGTGTGTATGTGTCTATGTGTGTATGTGTATGCATGTATGTATGCATATGTGTGTATGCATATGTATGTGTGTGTATGCATCATTATGTGTGTCTATGTATGCATCTGTATGTGTGTATGCATCATTACGTGTGTATGTGTCTATGTGTGTATGTGTGTGTATATGTGTTTGTATGTGTGTATGCATGTGTATGTGTGTGTATGTATCTATGTGTGTGTATGTGTCTCTTTGTGTATGTGTATGCATGTATGTATGCATATGTATGTGTATGCATGTGTATGTGTGTGTATGCATCATTATGTGTGAATGTGTGTATGTGTGTAGGTATATGTGTGTGTTGTCTACGTGTATGTGTGTGTGTCTATGAGTGTGTATGTGTTTATGTATATGTATGTATCTATGTGTGTGTATGTATCTATGTGTGTATGTGTATGCATGTATGTATGCATATGTGTGTGTATGCATATGTATGTGTGTGTATGCATCATTATGTGTGTCTATGTATGCATGTGTATGTGTGTATGCATCATTACGTGTGCATGTGTCTATGTGTGTATGTGTGTGTATGCATATGTATGTGTGTGTATGCATCATTATGTGTGTCTATGTATGCACGTGTATGTGTGTATGCATCATTACGTGTGTATGTGTCTATGTGTGTATGTGTGTGTGTATATGTGTTTGTATGTGTGTATGCATGTGTATGTGTGTGTATGTATCTATGTGTGTGTATGTGTCTATGTGTGTATGTGTATGCATGTATGTATGCATATGTATGTGTATGCATGTGTATGTGTGTGTATGCATCATTATGTGTGAATGTGTGTATGTGTGTAGGTATATGTGTGTGTTGTCTACGTGTATGTGTGTGTGTCTATGAGTGTGTATGTGTTTATGTATATGTATGTATCTATGTGTGTGTATGTATCTATGTGTGTATGTGTATGCATGTATGTATGCATATGTGTGTGTATGCATATGTATGTGTGTGTATGCATCATTATGTGTGTCTATGTATGCATGTGTATGTGTGTATGCATCATTACGTGTGCATGTGTCTATGTGTGTATGTGTGTGTATGCATATGTATGTGTGTGTATGCATCATTATGTGTGTCTATGTATGCATGTGTATGTGTGTATGCATCATTACGTGTGTATGTGTCTATGTGTGTATGTGTGTGTGTATATGTGTTTGTATGTGTGTATGCATGTGTATGTGTGTGTATGTATCTATGTGTGTGTATGTGTCTATGTGTGTATGTGTATGCATGTATGTATGCATATGTGTGTGTATGCATGTGTATGTGTGTGTATGCATCATTATGTGTGTATGTGTCTATGTGTGTATGTGTGTAGGTATATGTGTGTGTGGTCTATGTGTATGTGTGTGTGTCTATGAGTGTGTATGTGTTTATGTATATGTATGTATCTATGTGTGTGTATGTATCTATGTGTGTATGTGTATGCATGTATGTATGCATATGTGTGTGTATGCATATGTATGTGTGTGTATGCATCATTATGTGTGTCTATGTATGCATGTGTATGTGTGTATGCATCATTACGTGTGCATGTGTCTATGTGTGTATGTGTGTGTATGCATATGTATGTGTGTGTATGCATCATTATGTGTCTATGTATGCATGTGTATGTGTGTATGCATCATTACGTGTGTATGTGTCTATGTGTGTATGTGTGTGTGTATATGTGTTTGTATGTGTGTATGCATGTGTATGTGTGTGTATGTATCTATGTGTGTGTATGTGTCTATGTGTGTATGTGTATGCATGTATGTATGCATATGTGTGTGTATGCATGTGTATGTGTGTGTATGCATCATTATGTGTGTATGTGTCTATGTGTGTATGTGTGTAGGTATATGTGTGTGTTGTCTATGTGTATGTGTGTGTGTCTATGAGTGTGTATGTGTTTATGTATATGTATGTATCTATGTGTGTGTATGTATCTATGTGTGTATGTGTATGCATGTATGTATGCATATGTGTGTGTATGCATATGTATGTGTGTGTATGCATCATTATGTGTGTCTATGTATGCATGTGTATGTGTGTATGCATCATTTCGTGTGCATGTGTCTATGTGTGTATGTGTGTGTATATGTGTGTGTGTCTATGTGTATGTGTGTGTGTTTATGAGTGTGTATGTGTTTATGTGTATGTATGTATCTATGTGTGTGTATGTGTCTATGTGTGTATGTGTATGCATGCATGTATGCATATGTGTGTGTATGCATATGTATGTGTGTGTATGCATCATTATGTGTGTCTATGTATGCATGTGTATGTGTGTATGCATCATTATGTGTATGTGTCTATGTGTGTATGTGTGTGTGTATGTGTGTGTGTCTATGTGTATGTGTGTGTGTCTATGTGTATGTGTGTGTGTCTATGAGTGTGTATGTATTTATGTGTATGTATGTATCTATGTGTGTGTATTTGTATGCATGTATGTATGCATATGTGTGTGTATGAATCATTATGTGTGTATGTGTCTATGTGTGTATGTGTGTGTGTATACATTATGACAGTGTATGTAAGCATGTGTATTATGTATGCATATAAGTATGTATGTATGCATATGCATATGCATTATGTATGCATATGAATTATGTATGCATATGCATATGCATATGAATTATGTATGCATATACATATGCATTATGTATGCATATGCATATGCATTATGTATGCATATGCATATGCATTATGCATGCATATGTGTGTGTGTGTATGCATATGCATGTAAGTATGTATGTATGCATATTGATATGCAATATGTATGCATGTATGTGTATGCATATATGTGTGTGAATGTGTGTGTGAATGTGTGTGTACATGTGTCTGTATGTGTGTATGCATGTGTATGTGTGTGTATGCATCATTATGTGTGTATGTGTGTGTATGTGTGTGTGTCTATGTGTATGTGTGTGTATCTATGAGTATGTATGTGTTCATGTGTGTGTATGTGTCTATGTGTGTATGTATCTGTGTGTGTGTATGTATCTATGCATGTGCATTATGTATGCATGTAAGTATGTATGTACATTATATGCATATGCATATGCATTATGTATGCATGTATGTGTTTATGTGTGTATGTCTCTCTATGTGTGTGTATGCATATATGTGTGTGTATGTGTGTATGTGTGTGTATATGTGTCTGTATGTGTGTATGCATGTGTAATTGTGTGTATGCATGTGTATGTGTCTATGTGTCTATGTGTGCATGTGTGTGTATATACTATATGTGTGTGTGTCTATGTGTATGTGTGTGTACCTATGAGTGTGTATGTGTTTATGTGTGTATGTGTCTATGTGTGTGTATGTGTTTATGTGTGTATGTGTATGCATGTATGTGTATGCATGTATGTGTATGTGTGTGTATGTCTCTCTATGTGTGTGTGTGTATGCATATATGTGTGTGTGTATATGTGTGTCTATGTGTGTACGCATGTGTATGTGTGTGGATGCATCATTATGTGTGTATGTGTCTGTGTGTGTATATGTGTGTGTATGTGTGTGCACGTCTATGTGTGTATATGTGTGTGTGCGTTTATGTGTGTGTATGTGTGTGCACGTCTATGTGTATATGTGTGTGTCTATGAGTGTGTATGTTTGGATGTGTGTGTGTGTTTGAATGTGTGTCTATGAGTGTGTATGTTTGGATGTGTAAGTGTATATGTGTGTCTATGTGTGTATGCATGTGTATGTGTGTGAATGAATCATTATGTGTGTGCATGTGTATATGTGTGTGCATGTGTATGCATTATGTGTGCATGTGTGTATGTGTATGCATTATGCATTGTGTATGTGTGTATATGTGTGTGTATTTGTGTGTATGTGTGTGTGTGTCTATGCGTATGTGTGTGTGTGTGTATGCGTGTATATGTGTGTGTACATATGTATGTGTGTGTAAGTGTGTGTGTTCGCATACCTGCCAATGGTCTCGCTCTCTCTCTCTCTCCCTCTCGCATGCGCTCTTTCTCTCTCTCTCTCTCTCTCTCTCTCTCTCTCTCTCTCTCTCTCTCTCTCTCTCTCTCTCTCTCTCTCTCTCTCTCTCTCTCTCTCTCGGTCTCTTTGTTCTTGCTCGCGTCCAAGTCCCGGCACAAATGTTCCAGGAGAAATGAAATTTTTTTTTTTACATTCCAGAGCATCGCATATGCGACGCTCTATAGTTTGCCAACGTCGTTAAATTCGTCGCTAATCAGTGACGGTGATAGCGACGCTTTTTAAGCAGCGTCGCTCATGCGACGCTATCGTCGCTTATGCGACGAGGCTCGGGCAAAAAGAAAAATCGAAATTCCTACCGTCCCTTATGCGACGACCTCGTCGCATAAGCGAAGGTTCTCATTTTTTTCCCGATTCGGGGGCATCGCTACGCCCCCCTTTTTCTTGTAGTGCATTCACTATCATGATAGTGAATGGTCGATAACATTCACTATCATGATCGAACCAATGGTCGATACCATTCACTATCATGATCGAATCAATGGTCGATACCATTCACTATCATGATCGACCATTCACTTCGAGGATTCTACTCCCAAAAATCGACCATTCACAATCATGATTACCATCATTGGTTACTATGAGTGTGTCCTCTTTACTTCGCTGCTTTATCTTCTTTAGTCATGGAAGTTTCCTATGTATTTCTCTTGTTGTCATTTGACAGCAAATATTGACTTATTCCACCAGGGTAGTCCAATAGGTTACTTTCCTTTTCAAGGTTGCAATAAGAACTCTTCACTTGCATAATATGAGAAGGACGAATCTCGTTCTAGTTTTTGGGTCACCTTTTCCTTGTATTTATCATTTCCGTGAAGCCTTACAAATTTCGTTCTATCAAATGCATTTCTTGCATTTTTCTCAAGCATCATAGACGGGTCTCGAGCCTGTAAGGGACCATTGCCAAGGCTGTTACAATCTATTAATCCTATGGACAACTCACATTCCTATAGTTTCTTCCATTCAGAGGAAGAGGAACTGTGTCTTAAGGGGCACTCTTTAATCATATGCCCTTGTTCACCATTCTGAAAGTATGCATTTATGAGGTTCTTCTAAATTATCTTTGTTGTCTTAGACTGTTCTTCTTGACCAACTTCTCCTGCTTTTCCGAGATATGCTCCCTAGAAAGGGAAATTTTTGTGGGGCAAACCCAAAGAGCACCAAAGAATCACCTATAACCATAAGTGTATCACAAGGCTCTACATTGTCTCTCACCATAGAGGGGTTCAAATTGAACATGGGAGTCGATCAAAATTAAGATCAAAAACCTCAAAGAAAAACCAAAACCCTATGAGCCCCAATCTACTACACCAAGCAACATGAAACTGATCCCAACTACATCTAAAGCCCCTTATTTTCATTCTTCATAGGGTGGAAAATTTGGCAGAACAATAGGAGTTGATGTAGATTCTCCTCATTAGTATATTATGGTCCTAAAGGTTCTCTCAAACCACGGTTTCCATGCAGTCTTGTTGTTTGCAAGTGCTAGTTTCTCCAAGGAAACCACATTCTATTAATTTTGAGAATCAAAAAGTGGCCTCCAAGCTTAAAACGTCGATGCCTAGAAAATTCTCAATTCCGAGACTTCATCTCTTTGAGGAAAGAAGATTTGATTTTCTAAGGTTTTTTCTCAATCTTTTTTAATAAAGGACTCCTTTGTGCTTAATATGTGGTTCCATGTCTCGAAGTAATTGAGTCTAATTAATCTTTCAAACTCTTTAGAATTAAGCTTCTGCTTGTCACCCTTGATAGGGTGGACATTTTGGCGATACCAGAGGAGCTTAATAAGGTCTTCCTCATCGGTGAATCGTGTTACTAAACCTCCTCTCAATGCTTTTCATCAATGGTTTAGAAATTAGTCGTTTCCATGCCCACTTAATGTTCGCAAGTGTGAGTTTCTGGAGGTGAACCACATTCTTTTAATTTTTGAAAATGCTGGGAAAGGGGACACAAATGATACTCTTCAAAGAGGGAGAGTGTGTGTGTGTTTTATTTCAATATTTTGAGCATCATTAAAATAATAGATTGGCAATTGAACTTGTATGTATGTACGTATATATGATCAGAATGTGCTTTAACGTTCAACATGACAGTGGGCACCTCTCTTTCTCATGTCCATATAATGCTAAGTTGTCCATGAATGTTTATAGAATCCTCAAGTTGGATTGAAGTATCGACTAGAAGGACGTTCTACGGAGTGAGAATATTGACTCCTGAATAGCAATTTGGATCTTCATTAGCGGTGAAGTCCTATAGGATATCTGAAAGATGTGTCATCATCTTTGGCTAATTCCCTAAAGAACTACAAGCTACAGGAGTGATCCTAAATAATTAGAAGCTTCAAATCAAAGGGACCACTCATGAAATGGATCCTTCATGAGGTGAAGAAAGGCTTTTGATTCAATTAGTTTTTCACCTTATCGATTTAAAGATTGGTTTGCCGTTAGAGAAACTTACTTGACGCAAATCTTACTTTCATTGAAACAGGCTCTACTTGGGAATGCAGTTGATTCTTTAAACCCTATAGAAAATACGAGAGTGAATCATTCTGCCAGCCACTCTTGTTAATGAACACACTTTCTGATTTCGTTGTAAAGATGGACTAAAAATCTATATTTGTACACAATCCACGTCACACAAGTTTGTTATAGAAGTGTCAAAGGGTATTGTTTCTTAAGCTAGCATCATGGCTGATTACCTTTTATTCTATCCCTCTTCATCCAAGTGCCTACACATTGTGGAACACTTTCCTAGGAAGATTGATTATACATCTAGGTTTCAATGTCTTCAGCATTTTGTGTGATTTAATATTGCTGAATATCTATGGAAACATCTTTGCATACTCTGCAACTAAATTAGTAATTCCTATGTAGCATGCTACATTCTTTCTGTGTGCACAATGGTTAGTTTAGCTTTGATCACATAGTTAAGTTTAGCCTACGTTTGGTGAAGTATTTACTACAGATATACATTATGTTGGAAGATGTGTCATGGTTACGCATTATAATGGAAGATGTTTCATGGTTATACATGCTGAGTAGTGTTATTTGACTTGCGATCCTTGCAAGGGTTCATTTCACTAGAATCTACCCTTTCAATTGAAGTGAGAGCTTCAATAATAGAAGAAAATACATCTATATGTAGATGGGAAGCCGGTGTTTATCAATATGGTTCTGATATTTATTCTATCATTTATTTATGTTAAGGTGGAAGGAGCTTGAACTAACTTTATTTAGATGAGGATTCCTGACAAGCAAGGGAATCTAGAAATCGGTTTCTTCATTTATGCAAGCGCAAAGAGAGTTGGGAGGATCGAGATAATTGACCTTTTCACCATGGCTAACAATCTAGCTATGGATTGGTTGATAAAGGCTACGATGAATAAAAAATATTTTATGGTCCGAAATAAATTATAAAAAAACAAACAAAACATATTGAACTCACGTGTTTCCTTATGAAACAACGATTGTCTCATTTCTTCTCTTCTGTGCGAGTGACTCCCATAGTTTGAAGTCTTGCGTCTTCCCTTTTGAAAGCCGAACATGAGTCTTCATAACTCTATATAACTTTGACTATAAATGGGTAGACTTTAGCAGAGGGAAAATTTCCATCTTCTTCCCCATCTCCTAACTAATGAACAACAATTGTCACGGATCTTAGACACCCTAGCCTAAGAATTTTTAAAACTAGGAGCATCTTAGAGACCATGTGAAAAGGTAAGCAAATGGATAAAAACCTTGAATCAGACAAGCTTTACCCATAGCACTTTTGCTACTTTCTATCGCCATCGATGACCTTTTTTCCTTGGTCAAACAACATGCCCTTTTTTGGCCTAGTTTGTGGGCTTGTACTAGCTTGTAGGTACCATCATATAACCATGATAATATTTATTGATGATACAAACCCTTCTCATATAAGGATCCGAACAACATCACCTCCTTTTGGTGCTATCTAAATACATATTATATGGCTCCAAGATCTAAAAGCCAAAACCACATGAGACCGTCTTTCAAGGATATTACTAGGCAGTAACCATATTTTCAAGGCTTTGGTGTCAGTATGGGCTAAAGATGGCATTGCAATCTTACCCACATCAACCAAAAACTTTTATACTAAAAATAATGCAAATAAACTAGGGGGGTCTTGCCATTGTTGTCAACACATTCTTCATAGCCTCAATTATCTATTTTCTATTCTCATAGTCTAGAAAAATATTAGATTTGAATATGTTTGTGGTAAAAACTTCCCATTTTCATGTCACTCAATCAAACTGACATTCTAATATGTGAATCTATTGCCTAGATTGGATTTTTATACTTCATGAAGTTCATGAGCACATTAAGAAAAGTCAAGGATGTTACAATCATAATTCCAACAAGAACTATTTAGCAAAATAATTTAATTGAAATGAATTTGTATGCTTACATATCATTAAACCTTGTTTGAAAGATATTTTAGAACATACTAGATTTAAGCTTGCATCATGCTGTTATGGGCCATTTGCGCATTCTTGAGAAGATCAATGTCCAATCATATATCTGAGATGTGCTATCTCATTGGCACATGCATAAATCATTGCATATTGGTTTACCAAAATCATTTAAAGGCACTTGACCACTAAATCTTATCATTGATGATTGTCCTTTGCTTAAAGAAGAATGTGAAATTTTAATTCCAAAGAAAATAGTTGGTCATGAGGTATCCACTACATGTAGAGGCACACAATATAATAGATATTTAGTAGTGTGTAAACATCATTCTATAGAATAATTTCAATAGATTCATAGGACTTCAATAATGCCTCATTTTTTTTTTTTAATATAAAGGAAGTTCGGCAATAGCCTACTCTCCCGGACTTGAATTAAATAAAGAAAAGTACAAGAGGAGGGGACTAGTGCCCACGGGACCCCCCAAATCCCACAAAGCAGGGGAAGCTTTTACAGAGCTTAGATGAAATTACAAAGAAGGTTAATTACCCTCTCATCACCCTCATGTGGGGCCCACTTGGGTTTAAGCTTGTTATCGATCAAAAGGAGTACTTGATGATGCCTAAAGGGGGGGGATTTTTTACAGTTGACAATCCTTTTGCCAAGGAGGAACAGCGATTTCTCAATTGACCACTCCTTGGGGGAGTCACCGAAGTTGAAAGCACATCTTTCCCGCCAGATTTTCCATAGGACCTCCCCTCTGATGGCGTTCCAGAGAGTCGCGGAGCAGCCGATCGCTTCTCCCAGCAGGGCTTGCTGCCAACTGAGACGTTTTTGAAGTCTAATTCTCTTTCCAACCACCTGCCAGAGTCTGTTGGAGTTGGGGCAGGTAAAGAAGATGTGTGAAACATCTTCGATAGATCGGTGGCAGCGTTTGCACCAGGGAGGGATCCCACAAATTTTGCTAGCCTTAAGGTTGGTCCAGATTCCATGATGAAGGATTTGCCATAAGAGGATAGACTTTTTGATTTCTATGAGGGGGTGCCAGATAGCCATGAACTTCATGTCCCATTGAAGCCGCGTCCATGACAGGCACCACTTTTTGTTGAGGTTAGCCTGATAGTCGATCGTTTCTTTGATGTTCGGGACTTTTGATAGGCTATTCCCATTGTGCCATTTGAGACCAAGCGAGCTCGACATGTCGTGTCCCATGAGAAGGAGAACTTTGTGTCGGTCCCAGGCGAGACATCTGCTTTGCAGCGTGTTCCATTCTTCATGCGAAATGTTGATGCTAGGATCAATATCCTCAAAGTTGATCCAGCGGTTGGTGTCTTGTTTCCAGAGATGTTTCCATTTTTTGAAGCCTTTGTTCCATAGCTTCTTGGCATTTTGAATGTTCCAAGATTCCACACTCCGGATGCCATGGATCGGAAACCAGATAGAGTTGTTTTGTCTGATACCGACAGCCCACTTCCAGTCTTCACTTATTCTTGTGAAGCTTTTGACTTTATTCCAACTCTTCCATAGGGAGCACACCAAATTAGAGCCTTTTGGGAAGACGGGGATCGGGGAAAACAACAAGGTCAAGATGTCAAGATTCTTCCAATTTGGGCAGCCCATGAGTGCCAACTCATTTTTGTTTCTGAAGATCAGCTTGGCCCACGAGGCCTCCCCGTTGCACCAAGCCTTAATCATCCATTTAGCCGACAGTTTGTTAGCCATGCACCCAATGTCCAAGATACCAAGTCCCCCACTATCTCTATGGCTGGTGCAGATGGACCATTTGATTTTAGGCACCCCCCTCCTATTGTGGTCGCCCGTCCAAAGGAAGTTTCTACAAATACTATCCAGTTTGGACAGATCATGCTCTTTCGGTCTCCAACAAGAAAGGAAATAAATGGTAGATGATAAGAGGAACGTGTTGATAACCATAGCACGACCAGCAAGATTGATTTGCATACCTCTCCAATAGTTAAGCTTGTTTTCGAGTTTGGCAAGCACCCAATTCCACCGTTGTTCCATAGATACGCCAAACCCCAAGGGAATCCCAAGAAGCCGAAAAATTTGGCCCTGCGGAATGATTTGACAGCCATGATCAATGAGAAGGTCGGGCTGTGGCCCACCAATAGCTCTAAAGGCGGTCTTAGAGTGGTTGATTATGGATCCAAAGGCTTCGCAAAAAGTAGCAAGACACTTCCAGAACGTCTCAAGGCTGGTACTATCATTGTGCACAAAAGCGTTCATATCGTCGGCAAAAAGTCTCATGGTGATCTGACTGTGGTCATGCGGCAAACGAAGGCCTTTAATGTTACCCGCTTCCACCTGATGCTCCACCAGCCTGCTAAGCCCTTCTGTGGCAATGGCAAAGAGAAGGGGAGCCAATGGGCACCCTTGTCTGATAGATCTTCTAAGTTTGATCACCTTTGAAAGATTTCCATTAATGTTAATTTGGGTCGATGCGTTTCCGAGAAGGGTCGCGATCATCTTGGTGAATTTCTGACTACATCCAAGATCTTGTAGCGACTGTAGAATATAGTCCCATTCTAGCCTGTCGTAGGCTTTATCAAAGTCGATCTTGAGGAAAACAACTTCTTGTTTAGACTCATTTGCAAATTCAAGACCTTCCCAGATATCTATAATGGTTTCCAAAATTGACCTGCCTTTGATGAAGCCTTTTTGGTCCTCGCTTAACCACGCTCTCAAGTGGCAAGAGATTCTGTTGGCAATGACTTTGGCGATGATCTTGTATCCTGTTTGGAGCATTGTAATGGGACGCCAGTTCTCTATTCTGTTCTTTTCCCCTTTTTTGTGTACTAACTTGATAATGCCATTGTTGAGACAAGAAGGAAGCGCGCCAAACTTGAGTGCCTCTTGCCAAACCAAAAGAAGAGGGGTGGCAACCGCCAACTTGAAGGATTTATAGAACTCATTAGTGAGCCCGTCGGGTCCCGGGCTTTTACCTGAGGGGAGGGCATCAATGACCTCAATGATTTCGGCTTCAGAGATAGAGGCATGAAGCAAAGAGTGAAGGTTGGGAGGTATCCTGTGGGGGGAAACCCTAGATATGGAAGCCATACAGTCCCTTCTATGGTGGGAGAGGGGGTTTGAGGTCCCCAGGAGCCTCGTGAAGTGCCCTTCAATGATCCCAAAATTATCTTCTTCCGTATTGCATACATTGCCATTTGCATCTAGCAATAAGGGGATCGATTCTCTGTTGTGTTTCCTTTTGAGGATACGGCACATCTCTTTGGTGGGTTTGTCGGCTTTGCCAGCCCACCACTCCTTGAAGAAAATTTGCAGATTTTTCCTTTGTATCTCTTCCTCGTATCTCAACATCGCTCTGATCTTTTGAAGTCCTTTCTGGGCTTGAGATTTTCCTTTGTTCACTTCCTCCTCGAGCCGCCAGAGTCTATGATATAGAGCTTCTCTCCGAGCCCGCCGCACAGTCTCAAGCATCTTCCTGGATCTAATCATGATCTGTCGTGACTTATCGACCGCACTTCTCCAACACTTGGCTGGGGACAAGCCAGAGGCGAATGCCTCCTTCCACACATCAAAAATTTCTTGATGGACGGAGGGGAGAGAGAAGGAGGGCACACTAGCATGGAACCACGGAGCCTTACGGATCTTGGTGGGGGGTTGAAAAGTGATGACGATCGGGTAGTGATCAGAGATGGTGAGGTCGGTGCGTTGGGAGAGGGAGGGGTGGCCCCACTGATGATTAAAACTCTGAGAAATGTAGCATCTATCAAGTCTAGCTTTCCTCAGGTCCTCGCCTGCTTGGAGATTTGACCAAGAAAAGCCCTTCGAGTCTTTGAATTCGACCAAGTCCAAGTGTAGTTTAGCTCTGTCCCACGTTTCTTTTTCCCGACTATCGATGACCTTGCCCTTGCCCATCCATCTGTCCATAGGGTCCTCCACCATGTTGAAGTCACCACAAATAAGCACGTTGTGGGGGAGCGAGTCCAAGGAGGCCCAAGTGTTAAGTCTCTCAAGCTCCCCGTTAGGGGCATACAAAGAAACTAAGGTGAAACATAAGGGAGCACCAAAAGAAACAGCAATCCATCGATGGCAATCATCTTCAGTGGAGTTCACAAGCTTCTCAAACCAGCGTTGATTAACACCGATTACCGTTCCACCGGACCCCCGCTGATGCGCCGTTGAAATCCAAACATGGGTCGAGGAGACATGTCTAAGCCGTTTCTGGAGGTCTTCTCCGTCAATTTTAATCTCTTGGATACATATAAAATCTGGGTTTAGGCTAATGTCGCGAAGCCATTGACCAATGATGGTCGCTCTTGAGGGGTCGGTTAGCCCTCTAGCATTTAACGAGATGATGATCATTGTCGTTGTAATCCCTCTTTGCGGGAGGGAGCTTTGTCCTTTCTTTTCTTGGGTTCATCTTTCTTTTTCGCTCGGATCGGATCCCGAGTTAGCAAAAGGTTCTTGTGGGGGCTTTTCCACGGTAACTCCATAGGTTGTTTTCCTTTGTGGGATGTCTCCTGCTGGGAAGAACAGGGCACCGATTCCAGCTCTGTTTCCGGAATAGTCGATCCGATGATGGAGCTTTCACTATCCATGTTATCTTCGTTGCTAGTGGTAAAGCCGTCTTCTTTGCTTGTAGTGTAACCCTCCTGCAAGGTTTCTTTACTGTCAGGGATCTCTAGACTTTGACGTCGGTGTCCACCTCGAGTTGGTTCCCACCAGGGTAGTCAAACTCGTTGATTTCCTTTTCCAGGTTGCAATACAAGTTGCTGGAGGGGGTGACTGACTTGTTGTTTCGCTCAGAGGTTGCCCTAGGGCTTCTTTTCCTTCTTCTTCTGACTTCGATGAACCGGTCTGCATCAGCTTCTGGATTAAGGGGACCCTTGAATTCCTCTACTCCATCTTGAGCATTTTTGGGGGCTTCTTGATTTCGCTTGCTTTTACGTCTCAAAGGGCAATCTTTGATCCTGTGCCCTTGTTGGCCACAACGAAAGCACGCGTTGGGAAGGTTTTTGTAACTGATGTCTTGCTCCCATACATCCCCTTCGCCCAAGTCCAGCTTGATCTTCGATGGAAGTGGCATATTGAGGTCAACCTCGACACAGATTTGAGGGTGCCACCGAGCGTTGAACGAGTGTCTTGCACCTTCATAAATGAGACCACCAATGTCCTCGCGTGAAGCCAACGGGTTGCCGATAGGAGAGACGATGTCCCACACGAAGTTGTACAAGAAGTATGGCAGGTTAGGGAGCTCAACCCAAAGAGGGTACCGAAGCGATTTCGACTTGTCGGGAGTAAAATCAGGGGACCCTCTGAAAAGGCACAGGGTCGCCCGGCCGAGTTGCCAAGTTCCGACACTAAGGGCTCGAAATGCCATATCTTCATTTTCAAAGACTAGCAGCAGGTGGCTTGCCGGTAAGAACTGACACTTACAAACAACAAGCCCGCGGGGGAACCACTCGTTGCGGAGCCACTGTCGCACAGTTTCGAGCGGGGGCCTAGGGCTGAACATTTGGCCGACGAGGCAAACTTTCTTGAGCTCCTCCTGAGTTGACAGAATTGCGGATCTACTGAGGGAGACCAAGGGGGGTTCAGCACTCTCGAAGGCCCCTAGGGCGGCACAAGAACCCCCCTCCAACAAAGAGGCCAGGTTATCGGTCTCCCCGGGAGGAGGGGCCAAGTTACTTCTCACAAGGGAGGGGGTCGCCAAATCCATGACAATAGAGGGGCACTCCGAGCTATAATGCCTCATTTTTATCACTTAACTTCTACATATCATTCACAACCACAGTATCTAACTCTCCAAACCTGCATTTTCATGCATGTGTTTTTACATGGAACATGTTTATTTTTGAACAATGAGGAGACATTTGACTGGACATCCTTGTATATTTTATTTCTTATGAACACATTTTAGTTGCTTTTCGAACTAGGTAGCATGTTATCACTTAGTGAATGTTGAGTTTGGGAACTTATTTAATTGATATTATAATAAGCTTTGCATTATGTTGTATCAATGAAGGTTCATGAGGGCATGGATGAGCAGGGATTTATTTGGATGTATGTGCTTACATATAAGAGATTATATTTTCCATATATTTTGCAAATAAAACACCCACATAGAGTTCTTTCTAGAAACCCGTAGAAATAGTGGATGAAATAAGGATCGCTATAGAATGTGAGTTTTGTGAAAAAAAGCTATGGCTCATGGTAAATGTGAGCAATATTTTTACTCAAACACTTGGTTTTCAAAGTGCCCGCCCTCACTATAACTCTATATTCGGACTTTATAAAAAACAATATATACAAATACACTCGAAAAACTATAACTCTATATTTGGACTTTATAAAAAACAATATATACAAATACACTCGAAAAACATCAAATAGAGTGCGTGGGAGGATTGCGCCCATTACTATGTACTATCTCATCTATTGTGTATCAGATTTCGTGCTCTTCGTGTAAATGTATTCGTAAGGTCTTGCGCCATATAGACAACATTAGTATAATGAAAGCACCTAGAGACCCATATTTTATATAACATAGAGAAGCTTAGCTACGACAATATACATAGACATATTATTAGGAGGATGTATAGAAATGTGAACCTATTTTGGAACAAAAACTATCAACCTTTACTTCGAACTTCATTGAGCTATCCAAATGGGGATAGAACAAAATCTAAAGTTCCATTAAGCACGTTTTGTCGTGATAGAGCATTTTGGAGAAACTATAGAAGTGTAGAGTTATTTCTAGATGTGGAAACTTTTAGATGTGCAGCCCATGACTACAAAGTTTTTGATCAAATGGCTGATCAATCTTTTTGTGCAATGAAAAGGAGTCTTGAGTCAAAATTATTTCCAAAGAATTACAATCACCTATCCCTTCTCTCTCTCTCTCTAATCGGACACTAAAATTGGCCTCATGTTTGAATACACATTGCACATTTCACACTTTAGCTCTCTCCAATATAAGTTTTCCCCAAGGGATAAGATCTTATGTGCATAAAGGTGAAAGAAGAGAACAAGATGAAGACCCTCTTCTTTATTTTTAATAACCAGAAGTGATGCTCGCATTAAAAAGAACATGAAAATTTAGTTGAAAGAGTTTCATAAGTTTAAGTACCTTCTTACAACGTCCCATTCATCAATCAAGATCCTCCTCTTACAAGTTTTAAGGTGGAACAACCTAAACGAGAATTCCAAATCCCCTCGTGGAGAATTTTCCACTTTTGTTCTCAATTAGAGGATGCCATAGAGCCAAGAAATTTAAACACCATCTCAAACATGGCGAGTTTAGATACCACTTCCTAGTAAGCGCCATATGTAGCTACATATTCGTTTCGAAATAAGGATTTTTCTCAAATTTATTGCCAATGCACCATCTTATGCCTTCTATCGGAGGAGAATCATGAGTGAGAAAGAGGTGAGACTCTATGTTCTCTCAAGCATTGATTTTATTTATTAGCACTCACCAAGCTTCGTAATCCATACTCAAAGAAGGGTTAATGTCCTCAAATCTAAAACCCTTTATGCCATAATTCCTTGGTTTATGAATAAACTTCCCTGATTCCCGTAATCTAGAACCAGACGGAATTATTTTTCCTAGTATGAGCAGCGTAGTTCCACTCTTCATTGATCTTGACATAAGGTTTCATCTTGTTTCGAAGTCTCCATAATGTAAAAACCAAGTACAAGCATGAAGCAGTAACTATAAAAGGGGAGAACAACAAAATGGATAAATCTTATGTAATGAGATTGACTATTAGGACCACCATTGACTAGAGAAATGAGTCTCCTCCTAAATTTATGCCAATACAAAAATCTAATCAAGTCAACAAGGACCGCAAATGTAAATGGAGACAAAATGTGCATGTGCAATCCCTTCCAATGCTTTAGCACCTTCTAGTAGAGTCCACTAACGGTAGGTCGCCACTTCATGACATGGTGTTTGAAGGCCTTGAGTAAATTTTTTCTTTTATTGACCATTACTCAAGGGACCAATTATTTCATTTTCATTATTTTTTTTCATAATTAGAACTTTGTGTTCCAACTTTGGCACATAAGTCTTAGGTCAAATCAATATATCTCTAGAGCTAGACAATGAAAAATAGTGATGATATTGCAAGGTAAGTTTTGATTTATGCCCAACCTATGGACTTGGAGAGTGGAAAGAAAATCATTGAAAAGCCCAACGACAATTGATGTAATCAAATATAATAACGAAGAAAATTAATCGTTGCTATATTCTTTTTCTCTTGTCTCATGAAATTATTTTGTATATCATAGTGGAATGCTGTATGTATTTTCCTTGTCTCATTAACTAGTTTTAGACATATTTTGTGTGTATATGACATTCATTGTGCAACACATGGCATTAGGAGGCCAAAATAAGCAATACCACTAAAACACGAGAGAAGGGCATGCAAAATATTTGTAGGTCCTTCTCCCCAATTTTTATGGCACTACTTTGTTTGGCCTTCCCATGCCCTATAGGAAAATAATGAAGAATATGGGCACATCACATGGATGCTTTAAGAATTACATTGACAAAGGTCTTGAGATTCTTATGTATATGAGATTTCAGAGATTTTTGTTCTTTGTTTCTCATAAGATACAACTTGAACCCATGATTTGTATATATACGATACTCATTTTTTAATCCATGGCATAGGGAGGTCTAAAAAGGCCCCTCCATAAAAACATGGGAAAATCCCTTGCAAGCAATTTGTAGAGCCTTATCTCGCATTCTTGCGTCATGTATACTTTTGGCATTCCCATCCCCTTTAGGGACATGCAAGGACATATGGTCACATGAAAAAGATGTTTCGAGCATGCTTTAGGCATCAAAATAGCTATGTGATCCCAAGTGACTTTACAAGATGACTCTATAAGCTATCCCTAGAATGAACACGTAGGAAGCGCTCTATCAATACCCAAAGTGATCAAAGGTCAATTGTCTTTTGATAATACCTTATCTCTTGGAATGTCTACATGGATTGTCTTCTTTGATGTGGTGCTCCAACCTGGATTCATTGGCACATTCTTGCCAGCTATGTTCACCCCTGGATTTGATGGGATCTCTTAGCTCACCCATGGTGCCTCTATGTGAATCTTCTCACTTGACTTTGAAGCTTGTGAAGGAGTTCTCTAGAAAGTTATCATAATGGTGATAGAGAACTATCTTTCTTTGAGGATGATCCTTCTACCTTTTGGTTTCATGGGTGATGGTGCTGATTGTGTTTGATTTGTTTCCTATTGCCTAGATTCTCGTCGCACCACTTCATCTTCATGTGATTGATGACTTTGAGAGTTATTTTCACCACCATTTTCTTAATGAAATGCAGAGTTTGATACACTATGTGGTCTTTTGTGGGGGTTCATCCATGGTGGTTGTTGAGTAACTTGCACATAGCTAGAAAAGTTAATTAGATCCTTCCAAGTAGTTTTCATTATTCCTCCGAGCCTCTACAATGCTCGAATAAGGAATTCAACTTCAAATAATGCATATTGCTCTCGTCATGGTTTGATAGTAATGGGGTAAACCAAAACTAATGCATACGTGGATTGAAGAAAATGGTCATGCAAGAGTAGGAATTCTCTCTCTCTCTCTCTCTCTCTCTCTCTCTCTCTCTCTCTCTCTCTCTCTCTCTCTCTCTCTCTCTCTCTCTCTCTCTCTCTCTCTCTCTCTCTCTCTCTCTCTCTCTCTCTCTCTCTCTCTCTCTCTCTCTCTCTCTCTCTCTCTCTCTCTCTCTCTCTCTCTCTCCTCCCTCTCCCCCTCCCTCTCTCTCCCTCCCTCTCTCTCTCTCTCTCTCTCTCTCTCTCTCTCTCTCTCTCTCTCTCTCTCTCTCTCTCTCTCTCTCTCTCTCTCTCTCTCTCTCTCTCTCTCTCTCTCCCTCCCTCCCTCCCTCCCTCCCTCCCTCCCTCCCTCCCTCCCTCCCTCCCTCCCTCCCTCCCTCCCTCCCTCCCTCCCTCCCTCCCTCCCTCCCTCCCTCCCTCCCTCCCTCCCTCCCTCCCTCCCTCCCTCCCTCCCTCCCTCCCTCCCTCCCTCCCTCCCTCCCTCCCTCCCTCCCTCCCTCCCTCCCTCCCTCCCTCCCTCCCTCCCTCCCTCTCTCTCTCTCTCTCTCTCTCTCTCTCTCTCTCTCTCTCTCTCTCTCTCTCTCTCTCTCTCTCTCTCTCTCTCTCTCTCTCTCTCTCTCTCTCTCTCTCTCTCTCTCTCTGCCCCCCCCTCCCCCCTCCCTCCCTCCCTCCCTCCCTCCCTCAGTCCCTCCCTCCCTCCCTCCCTCCCTCCCTCCCTCTCTCTCTCTCTCTCTCTCTCTCTCTCTCTCTCTCTCTCTCTCTCTCTCTCTCTCTCTCTCTCTCTCTCTCTCTCTCTCTCTCTCTCTCTCTCTCTCTCTCTCTCTCTCTATATATATATATATATATATATATATATATATATATATATATATATATATATATATATATATATATATATATATATATATATATATATATATATATATATCCCCTTCCCCCCTCTCTCTCTCTCCCTCCCCTTCTCCCTCTCTCTCTCCCCCTCCCCCTCGCCCTCTCCCTCTCCCCCCTCTCTCTCTCCCTCTCTCTCTCTCTCTCCTCTTCTCTCTCTCTCTCTAGCATTTCATCAATCACAGTCTTTCGATCACTCAAGAATAATAGAGAAGAAAAATATGCAGAGATTGCACAAGATAGAAAATCTGATGGGGAAGTGTAGAAAAAAAATATTACTTAGAGAAAGAACAATTCTGATATGATTGATGTGAATCAATGGTTACAATAGCTTTGGAAAATAGCATATTGATGAAGCGTCTTCCCCCCAACCAGCCCGATCTATCACAATCGCATTCACACTTGCACTCTCAATCACACTCTTAGTCTCACTCTCACTCTCACTCTTACTCTCAATCACAAAAAGGTTATTCTCTCATTTTTGTGTGTCCTCTTTGTTGACGTGTAGGTCTCCCTATAGCAGAGTTTGATCGCCGCACCCAAACAAGTGTATGATCCCCAAATTTAGAAAAAGTCGAGTTTCTCCAAAACTTTTGCAAAAAACCATGAGATCGTAGTGGGCTTTCTTTTGCATACCTGTGTTTGATTTGCTTTCTATTGCCTAGATTTTCCTTGCACCACTTCTTCTTTATGTGTTTGATGACTTTAAGAGTTATTTTCACCACCATTTTTTTGATGGAATGCAGAGTTTGATACACTATGTGGTCTTTTGTGGAGATTCATCCATGGTGGTTGTTGAGTAACTTGCACATAGCTAGGAAAGTTAATTAGATCCTTCCAAGCAGTTTTCATTGTTCCTCCGAGCCCCTACAATGCTAGAACAAGGAATTCAACTTCAATTAATGCATATTCCTCTCGTTCATGGTTTGATAGTAATGGGGTAAACCAAAATTAATGCATAACCGGATTGAAGAAAATGTTCATGCAAGAGGAGCATTTCTCTCTCTCTCTCTCTCTCTCTCTCCCTCCCCTCCCTCTCTCTCTCTCTCTCCTTCCCCTCCATCTCTCTCTCTCTCTCTCTCTATCTCTCTCTCTCTCTCTCTCTGTCTCTCTCCCTCTCTCTCTCTCTACTAAGGATAAACTTATGTATCTAGGAAGAGTCATATAAACCAGGATAAACTAAAGATTATAGTTCATTGGCAAGCTACTAAAAGTCTAAGGGATGTTAGAAGTTTCTTAGGATTGTTACATTATGAAAGAGCACATATTAAGCATTTCTCTAAGATAGCTAATCTCCTCAAAGAGTTGACTAAAAGAAATGCAGGAGTGACGCTTGTTTGAAATCATTTGAATCATTGAAACAAAAATTGTTGAAAATTGTATTTGGAAAATACAAAAAATGGCAAAGCCTTTAGTGATTGAGGACAAATTGTGATCATGGAGATTCTACAATGAGATTGCGATAGATTGGGGCTGGTCAAGAGGTAGAGGATTCATCCAAAAGCTATTTTTCAAAGAAAATGTATCAATTAAATCACATCCATAATATCAAAATTTCTCTTTCTCTGATTCATATCTTGTCTCCTCTTATGCTTTGAATTTTCCTTTATCTTGTAGAAGTTATGTTTTTCTCTCTTCCATCATTCTTCAGTGATCATAGGATTGTGATTGAGGAAATGCAACATGTACCTAAATGTTGATATATTTAGGTAGTGATGTGTGTGAACACTCTAGGACCGCCGGGGCACTTTTTTCCCTCTTTAGGAGGTTTTTTTTCCCCCGGCTTGTATATACGCCTATTGCCCTAATGGGCTACTTATCTTTGTACATTCTCTAGTAATACATTCAGTCTTGTGTGTTGTGCTCCAAGCTTCTTCTTCTTCCTTGTGCTGTTCGCGTGCTTCCGCAGACGTCTAACTCCAACAATTGGTATCAGAGCAGGTCGTTGCTTCTTCTAGGGCGCTGTCGACACTCCTCCGTTTGGAGTCTCAGATTCGCACAAAATTTGGTGAGCATACTCAAGGTGTTTCCGAGATCAAAACAGCTTCGCTTTGTGGTGCCGAAATCGCGATCTGAGCTCGTTTCGGCCTCCGAACGCACTATCGCAGTGCTTGTGCAGGCTATTTCGTCCTTTTGTGCCAAAGGTATATACCAGTTTCTGTTCGCCAGTTTAAGCGTCTCGAAGTCTGCTACAGGTCTAGCAGAACTCGTCTGGGCAGTTCTGTTCAACTTTTTGAGATACAGTCAATTTTCTGCATTAAGGTATTTTAGTCACCGGCCATGGCTGAAAGCAGTGATGTATTCCGTATGTTGGCTGTTGAGGATAAGTTGGATGGTACCAACTACCCATTATGGGCTTATATGATGCGACATGTACTGGTTGCAAAAGGATTGTGGAACATTGTGCAGGGTGTTGAAAGACGTCATGTTACACCTGTAACGACAGGTACTGCAAATACAGGTGTTGGAGCTGATGAAGATGGTGTCGAAGATGATATTCCGCAGATTCCTGTTCCTGCTGTTGTTTCTGTTGCACCTACTGCAGAGCAGATTCGTTGGGATGGCAGAGATGCCCAGGCACATGCATTGATAGCTTTATCTGTCAAACGTGCCATTATTCCTCACATTCGCTCTTGCAGAACAACAAAGGATGCTTGGGATACACTTACCACTTTGTACCAGGCTAGGAATGAGGCTCGTGTTGCTTACCTCCGAAAACAGTTGGAGAGTGAGCACATGAATGAAGGTGATTCGATGGACAGTTTTCTTACAAAGATCAAAGACCTGAAGGAACAATTGATTTCTGCTGATGAGGTTATACCAGATAGCTCACTTGTGCAGACCGTTCTGAATGGCCTTCCTGATTCATATCAGAGTTTTGCCTCTACTCTTCGATTGATGATGAAAGGCAATCCGAATGCCTTGTCATTTGAGGAATTAGTCTCTGTTCTGTTGCAGGAAGATTAGTCCAGGCAAAACAGGTCCATTATGCATGTTGCAGATCAAGCTTTCCTGGCTAGTCAGAAGGGCAAAGGAAAATGGAGCTCTTCTACTAGTAAGCAGAAATCTGCAAATGCTGCACAATCGAAGAACCAGGATAAAGATGAGAAGAAATCAGAAAAGCAGAAATTGTTCTGCAAGTACTGTAAAGGAAATGATCATATTATAAAGAACTGTCCAAAACTGGCTGCTAAAGAAGCAAAGAAGAAAGAGGCTGGAATGGTTGTTGCAGAGGCCTCTACACCAAAAACAGAGTCTGCAAATCTTGTGCAGGAAGAAGAATGGGCGTTTACTACTGTCTGCAGTTTTGACCCATCTTCTCATGATCAGTGCATGTCTGCAGTAGACTCAGATGTTTGGTACTTTGACAGTGGGGCAACCAAACATATTACCTCGCAGCGCAGTTTCTTCTCTTCACTCGAGCCTGCCCCTACAGGGAATACTGTCACATGCGCCAATAACTCCTCTTATCCTGTTATGGGAGTTGGTAAGATCATTCTGACTACTGCTGATGGTAGTTCTTTCACTTTGTCAGATGCTTTATTTGTGCCAGGGATCAAAAAGAACCTGTTATCAGTTTCTGCATTAGCCAAGATTGGCTTGGTTGTGAAATTTGTTGATGACAGGTGTACAGTCCATGATCTCTCAAATGGCGATGTGATTATTGCTTCTGGCATTTTATTTCGTGGGCTGTATAAGCTCATAGACTATGAAAAATCTATGAATGATTCGGCATGTGCAGTTCATGATTCTCAGGCTATGTCAGATGCAAAGCTTTGGCATGCACGCTTTGGTCATCTGAATTTTGCTAGTTTGTTACGCCTGCAGAAATCTGAAATGGTGTCCTCTTTGCCCAAACTTGAGGCACCTGGAAAACATGTTTGTGAAGGCTGTATTTTGGGCAAAATGCAGCGTTCTTCCTTTCCAAAAGATGGTACAGTTCGGGCTATGCAGAAATTGCAGCTTGTACATAGTGATGTCGGTGGTCCTATGCAGACACCCTCTTTTGGAAATTACCTTTACTTCGTGACTTTCATTGATGATTTTTCCAGGCATGCATGGGTATATCCACTCAAAGCAAAGTCTGAAGTGTTCATGTGCTTCAAACAGTTTTTGGTTTTGGCTGAAAATCTGTCAGCATGTAAAATGGGCACCCTCCGTTCTGATCGAGGGGGGGAATATATGTCTTCAGATTTTAATGCATTTCTCGTTGAACGTGGGATAAAACACCAGTGTAGAGTGCCGTATACACCTCAACAGAATGGAGTTGCTGAACGAAAGAACAGGTCACTCATGGAGATGGCAAGGTGCATGGTCAAAAGTCAGGCTTTACCACATAGTTTCTGGCTTGAGGCTGTCATGTGTGCAGCATATGTACTGAACAGGTGTCCCACGAAAGCGTTACAGTCTATCACTCCATATGAGGCTTGGCATGACCGCAAGCCATCTGTTGCTCATCTGCGTGTTTTTGGTTGTTTGGCATATGCATTAGTGCTTGAACAACATCGCAGAAAATTGGATGATAAGGCAGTAAAATGTATTTTTGTTGGGTACAGTTCTGAAAGTAAAGGCTATCGTCTGTATCATCCACAGACTAAACGCATTCTGGTTAGCCATGATGTTGTCTTTGTGGAAGATGCTATTCAGCCATTGCTTTCATGTACTAAGGAGACATCTGTTAGCTCCAAAGACATGTATGATACTTTGATGTCTCTTTTTATAGGTGGACAGGCTAGCGCTGGTCCTAATGAGGCAACTTCTCAACCTTTGCAGGTTTCATATGATGATGCAAATCATTCCATTTCTGATGCAGATTTACATGATGCACTTGTTGATGAGAGAGCTGATATTGAACAGGCAAAAACTATGCCAAAATGGCTGGTGCAGACTTTGCGTGACAACAAATTAGATGCACCTTTGTCATATCGTACTCGTTCAGGCTCTCATAGTACCTCCTTTGCATCAGATTGCTATGCTATGGCTGCATCTAGTCTCTGTGATGAGAATGAGCCTGTTTCTTTTGATGAAGCACAAAATTCAGAAAATTGGATGGCTGCTATGCAATCTGAATATGATGCTATAATGAAGAATGGTACATGGTCTTTATGTGACTTGCCTCCTGGCAAGAAGGCCATTGGCACTAAGTGGGTATACAAGCTGAAGCGTAAACCTGATGGTACAGTTGACAGGTATAAGGCTAGGCTTGTTGCAAAGGGTTATGCGCAGGAAAGAGGCATTGATTTTGATGAGACCTTTGCACCTACATGCCGTATGACTACTGTTCGGAGCATTTGTGCACTTGCAGCCCATCATGGTTGGAATGTACATCAGTTGGACATTAAAACAGCATTTCTGAATGGTGACTTGCATGAAGAAGTGTATGTTTTTCAGCCCCGTGGCTTTGTGCAGAAAGGGCATGAAAACCAGGTGTGCAGGTTAAAGAAGGCGTTATATGGTTTAAAGCAAGCACCACGTGCTTGGTATGAGAAAATACATGCCTATCTGATTGCACATGGTTTTGAGAACAGTCCAACTGAAAGCACCTTATATGTTAAGTGTGCTAATGATGTGCTTTTGATCATTGTTGTCTATGTAGACGACATGCTGCTCACTGGTCCTCTTGAGAAGCATATTGCTGATTTCAAGGCTGATTTGCATGCCTCATTTGAGATGTCTGATTTGGGGCATTTGCATCACTATTTGGGCATTCAGTTTATGCAAGTTGATGGTGGAATGGCTTTGTGTCAAACGAAATATATTGACACATTATTGCAGCGTTTTGGCCTTGAAGACTGTAAGCCTATTGCCACTCCTATGGAGACAGGTTTACGATTGAGTCTTCATGATGCTGGAGATGCATTTGATGCTGTTCTCTATCAGCAGGCTGTTGGATGCTTGATTTACTTATGCATTACTCGGCCAGATATTCAGTTTGCTGTCTCACAGATGAGCAGGTTTATGCATTGCCCAGGAGTCACGCATTGGAAAGCGGTTAAGCGCATCTTTCGCTACTTGAGTGGTACTCGGCTACTTGGGTTGTTTTATCCCAAGGGGGGATCACTACCGCCAGATTTGCATGCTTTTTCTGACTCAGATTGGGCTGGTCACTACCGCCAGATTTGCATGCTTTTTGTGACTCAGATTGGGCTGGTTGCTATGACACTCGTGTGTCCACCAGTGGTTTTTGCTTCATGCTTGGTAGCTCATGTATATCTTGGTTGAGCAAGAAGCAGCCTACTGTGGCCACTTCTAGTTGTGAGGCTGAGTATAGGGCAGCTTTCACAGCGACTGTTGAGTGTGTGTGGCTCAGACGCCTTATGGCTGATTTGGGTGTTGGCCAGTCTTCTGCCACCACCATCTTCACTGACAGTCAGAGCGCATTGGCAGTTGCGAGGAACCCTGTGTTCCATGCTCGCACTAAGCACATTGAGGTGCATTATCACTATGTCAGGGAGAGGTTCTCTGCTGGGGAGATCAGCTTGGCATATGTGCCCACGCAGGAGAACATTGCAGACCTTTTCACGAAGGCTCTGCCTAGGGAGAAGTTTGAAGCTTTCCGCAAAGCTTTGGGCTTACTTCCTTTTGTGGAGTGATTTCCACATAGCTCGGCACTTCCTTATACATGAGTGCCAGCTCCTTGTTCACCGCATCACTCCCAGGGGGGATTTGTTGATATATTTAGGTAGTGATGTGTGTGAACACTCTAGGACCGCCGGGGCACTTTTTTCCCTCTTTAGGAGGTTTTTTTTGCCCCGGCTTGTATATACGCCTATTGCCCTAATGGGCTACTTATCTTTGTACATTCTCTAGTAATACATTCAGTCTTGTGTGTTGTGCTCCAAGCTTCTTCTTCTTCCTTGTGCTGTTCGCGTGCTTCCGCAGACGTCTAACTCCAACACTAAATACACTTAACTTCCTTTAAATGCCTTTAAATAAGCATATGTATGATTACATACCAATGTATGTGTGTTTCTACCTATGTGTTTCAATATTCATATGTGCATGTATATGCATGTACTTATAACAATTAGAGAGCTAATAATAGTGAGGCCTTGATATTCAAATGGTTTTCATATCTCACTCTCCTATATTCATAGTAATTCATGTCAACGTCCCCTTCAAGTTATGT
>CM035432.1:123164837-123207337 GCA_020310875.1 Ceratopteris richardii
TCAATTTTATGCTAAAAGTTGATGCTAGGCATCGGCCTTCAACTTAAAGTCTATGTGGAAATCATTTTTTTTAATGAAAAAGATCCTCCATTTAAGAAGAACACAATAAAAAAGAATAAGAGCTGGATATAAAGGTGACTTATTAGCATTCTGTCACCTTTATCTTCATAAAAAATCATTCCTTTGTGCTAAAAAGAATACCATTTAACTTATGAAAAGAGAAGTCAATGCTTTATATGAAGAATGGTGAGAACTAGAAAATTAAACAATTCTCTGCCCTTTACATAGATAAAAGCAAAAGAAAAGATAACAAACAGAAATTAAAAAGTTTTATGATAGGGGAAGCACCTCCCAAGCTAACTTTTCTGGTAGGGGTAGAAGCTCAAGAGGAGAAGGTAGGGGAGGTAGGCAAGGCAAGGAACATATGTGGCCTATCAAATGTCATCACATAGCATTAATTCAAGAACCCATAAATTATAGAGGGAGAGAATACAACAGAGGTGGATATGGAGCACCTAGAGGCTGATACAATAGTTTATATGGATACAACTACCAAATAGGATACAATGGAAGGAGAGACTTCAATAACTACATAAATGATACAACTCAAGGGGATTCAATTCTACTTAAGAATGTAAAAATGCAGGAAGGTTTTCTCTAAGATTTCAAATATTCAAAGAATAAGAATGAAGTCTTTAGAGATGTTGATAGACGACACCCTTGTTCACATACATGTTCTGGGACCATGCAAAGATCCATCCATCTTAGGGTGGAGGTATTATGTGTAATTTATAGAGGATAGTAATAGATGGACTATTCTTTACTTTATGAAAATTAAGGATGAAGTGTTTTCATGTTTTAAGAAGCATCCTGCTCTTCTAGAGAATTAAAAAGGTAAAACCCTACAAAGACTAAGGTATGGTTGAGGGGGAGAATACCTCTCCAATAAATTTGATTCGTACTTGAAAAATAAAGGAATCAAGAGATAAATTACACTAGATACACACCTAAACTGAATGGAGTAGAAGAGAGGAGGAATAGAACCTTTGGTGAAGCAGCAAGGTCCATGTTGAATGAGAAGAAGCTAACAAATGACAACCAAAGTTTGGATCACCCCTTCACTTCTTATGCATATTGCTCTCTGTATATCTTGGTATGCAAAATTCTTTTGGTGAATTACAATGAAGCTTTGATCTCTAAGTAAAACTCTTAGTGACTTCTATCCTAAATACAAGGTTTTCTCAAGTTGATGAGCTATGATCTTTGAAGGGAGGAGAATTTTTACAATTACTAATTCTTCCTCCTAAATGTTAAGGGTCTTCTCAATTGACCAATGTTTTGAGGTTTTGCTAAATTTGGAAGCACATCTCTCTTTCCATATTTTCCAAAGAGGTTTATCCCTAACTTCACTACATAATTTTATAGAGCAATTGATTGCCTCTCCAAGTAGGTCTTGTTTGCACTTTATTTATGCTGATTCTTGGGCACAAGAAGAAGAGGCTTCTCAAGTGTTCTTCACCATTTTACAATTCTAACTCCATGGAGAGGCCCCACAATTTCTTTATTTTGAATATTAGTTTAGATTCTAGAATGGAAAATTTTCCACATAAGTAAAACTTTCTTATTCTTAGTCAGGGGGTGACATAGGGAAAGGAACTTGAAATCCCATCTGATCTTTGACAAATTTGATTCCATTTCCTATTAACAAGTTATAAAGCACCATAATCTTCTTGAAACTAGGATTGTTTTCTAAGTTATTGCGATTGTGCCATTTCATAACATGTACCCAAGGGGGATGATTATTGAGGACGCACTAGGGAAAAAATGAACCCTGCATGGGCCTTTTAGATTAAGAAGTAATTAGGTATGGACCAATCAAAAGAGGGTGGTGACCATAGTATATATCCTTTAAATTACTAGGCTAAAAGGTGGAAGAAGGGACAAGATTCCCATAGGCTCAAAGTTGTTATCTATAGAGAGAATAAATCTCATAATCAAGCTTTGGACAGAAAATTGAAATTTTTTAACAACTTGTAAAACCCAACTTAATACCATTCAATATACCCCTATCACTTTTTAGGGTCAAAAGTGCTATTTTTGACTTCTAATTCACAATCTATGCATGATTAGAGCTCAAAAAGGTGAATTTTTTCAAAATGGCTCAAAAAACTCTTTCGCTTCTCAAACTCCCATTTTCATAACCAAAACCCAAGATTTCATATTTCTCATGTCTATTCCCTCCCTACCATATGACAAAAGTCCTATTTCTCTTCCCCCATTTCTCATACGACTTCTACATCGGCTACAATAACTTGGACCCCCATGGAATAGGTTTCCAAAAGATGAAGTTCGCACAAAGAGAGGGCACAACATCAAAATAATCGAAGGAAGTGTCCACCATAGGAGCTTTGCAAAGGTGCATGGGTGCTCATCCAAGCATCTAGATTTAGTCCTCATCATTTTTGAGATCATGGATATTTGGATATTCAGTGGAAGGGTACACTCTTAGGATTTAAGCATCAAACACATGGTGGGATAGTTGCTATTGTAAAAAAATTCTTCAGAGTGATCATAACCATGTTGGAAAATTCTAATAGAACTAGATATCGAATCCATTGCCACTACTTCTATACTATTTTCAATGCTTTGTGGTGTTGAATGTCTTACTTAGTGATCTTAGTATGATTTTCTTTTATTACAATCATATTTTCTTCGTGTTAAATGGAAAAGCAACCATTCCATAGTATTAGAGACACTTTCAAACCATTACATGAAGACATTGGAACATTAATGTTTTGAGACGTACCTCCTGATTACCATATTAGTTAGATCATCTTCTTTTAAAGTCACCAATACATTGTTCCTTCTATAGAGGATGATTATGGAAGGTAAGAGATGATTTAGGTTGATTATCTTCTTAGTCCAGAGTGGACACAACCTGATTTCTGGTCCATATAATCTTCTAAGCATAAGATGGTAATGGACATACATAACTCTTTGAAATTCACATGAGTTTCTAGATGAACAGGTCAACATTGGATGCTTTGTGTTCATATTTCCGGGTCTCACTTTTGTAGAAAATCCTACAATGTTCCTATGTAAAGATATTACATATGAGGTAGTAGAAGGTTTACTAGTAGAAAATGTGGTTACATAGAATGATTGTCCTAATTTTTTGTTCATATCATCTTTTACGCATAATATGGTAATGGACATACATAACTTTTTGAAAATCACACGAGTTTCTAGATCAATAGGTCTTCATTTGATTGTACTAGTCCGTTGCTTTGTGTTCATATATTAAGGTATTACATTTATGGAAACTCTTACAATGTTCATATGTAAAGATATTATATATAAGCTAGTAGAAGGTTTAGTAGAGAAATGTGATTAAGTAGAAGGATTTTTAAAAGGGGATAGATATCGGTGTAAAATTGATGACATAGCTATAGGGTTGTTTTATTTAAAAAATTGCACCTCATTATAATCTAGATTTTACTATGATCATTGGATGTGTAACCTTGGAGAGAGCGTACCTTTAGATAGTTCTAAAGGATCTTTAGTTTCATTTGAAATTAATGTAAAGTTACCCAAGAACGATATGGAGGTGGTTTTTAGTTAATCAACATTATAACTTTGCTAAATTGAGAAAGAACTTACTTATCATGAGATATGATGATCTTTATGATTTCAAATTTCAAATACGAGGAAACAAAGTAAGAGTTGAATTCCATTTGTATATATCTTATTCTATCATTTTTGTTCATGAATTTATGAGATGTCCAAAGATTGGAAAGAGATTCGAAGACAAATTCAAGGTTCTCACAAATTGGAGAGTGGATGGGACTAAGATTTCATTGTCGTAGCTATTTGGCCACATTGTAATCATTATTTATGTAAAGACAATGGGAAGGCTATGTGCAAACAAATATTTTCAATAAAAATATTTTCGCGTATGCTTCACAAAAGATTTTGGCCACATTGTACTTGTATTTGTACATTTTCAATATTTTTCTTGTATGAGCATTCTTGTTCTTAATTTTCTATTTTGTGATGTCAAATGTCAATTCTTTCTTATTCAAACTCACTTTCGTTTTAATTTTAAGAAACTTTACTTATGTTAAAAAGTGGAGCCCACCACTTAAAAATCCCAAAAAATCTATAAACATGAGTCTTGTCTCCTCATATCTCACTTTTAGAACGATGTAGAGAGTGATAGATTAGTTTTTTGTTTGTTTCAAGCTATGGCTTCCACCTCTATAAGTCCCAAGAGGACACACAAAACCTTTCTAGAATTTGTGGAGGATTCAAATTATAAAGGCCAACATGGCCTATATGATCTTCTCTCCAAGCTTCCTCACCTACATGGTACCATGCAAATGAACAAAGATTCCTTGAAGAGCTACTTCAATATATGCAAGTTCATGTAATGTGTTTCTCTACGGAAATACCACCATATGATGGGAAATGGGTTCCTTGTGAGCTTTTCATCTAGATTCACAAATGTGATGAGGCATTTGTAGACCTATCGAGGTGGCTGCAAGAAATTGCAGAGGAAGTCAGACACCTCCTTGATAAGACTATGCCACTAGTAAAAGAATTAAATAGGAAATGCATGATGGGTGTAGAATACCTATCTTTCATTGTTTTTGTATCCAACTTTTTATGGCATTCCCCATCTTCTTATGGGTGGTTTTGTTGATGAAAAATGATCCACCTCTATAGCTAGAAGGGACTATCCTAGAGCTTGAAAACAAAGCTTTTTTTTTGTGGTTCTTATCAAGAGACAATAATATTTATGATTATCTTCTATTGTGTCATAGTTCTCTTTGCATAGCAACTCTAAATTACTAGAGATGAAGTGTTTGTCATTTTTCAGGAAGTGGTGGACACAATCAAATTGGTTTGTGATGACATACTTACAAGTGAACATCAACAAATCCCTGAAAAGAATTCAGTCATGCATATGCAAGGATATTGGAATCAAAGGTCCTTGGTCCACAAATCATAAAGCAAAGTGGGATGTCCCACTCTAGCATTACTTTACATCCTCCCAAAAAGAGGAGAAGAAGAAGATAGAGTTCAAGATGTAAGTAGTGTCAATTGATGTCATTCATGCTTACAACCACATGAAGATAATTATCACAAAACTTTGTGTATAAGGTGAATGAAGTCAAAAAGTGTGTAGCTAGAACTATAGGGGATCAATTTTTTTGTGGAGGTTTCTTGTACAAAGAACATTTTGTAGTTATCCATAAAAACCATAGTTCTCAATGCCATTTCATCACATGGTATCTCAACACCTTAGGTAAATTGATTATTTTATCAACCATTAATCAAGGAAATTACTCTGTCTTTTTAATTAAAAATTCCCTTGTAATTTCAACTTTAGATCAAATTAGTATATCTCTAAGGCTACGAGGTGAGAAATAGTAATGATATAGCAAGGTCAGTTTTGTCTTATACCCTACCTATGGCTTTGCAGCATCAAAAGAGAGTCATGATAAGGTCAATGACAATTGATGTAATCAAATCCAATAATAACATAACGATACTATTCTATATTGTTTCGCTTTTGTGTGAGGAGATTATTTTGTATATCATAGTTGAACGTTTTGTGGCTTTTCCTTGTCTTATTGACAATTTTCACACATACTTTGTGTGTATTCATTGTGAAACCCATGCCATTGAAAGGCCAAAAAAAGCCCTACGTTAGCAACCTGGGAGAAGGGCATGCAGAACATTTATAGCTCCTTCTCATGCATTTATGTGGTAGGTCTTTGTTTGTCCTTCTTGTGCCCTATAGGAAAATAATAAAGAATATGGACACATCACATGGATGTTTCAAGCATCACAATGACAAAAGTCTTGAAATTTTTTTGCACATGAGAGTTTAGAGATCTTCGGTTTTTTTTGTCATAAAACACAATTTGAACCCATGATTGGTATTTATATGATACTCATTCTATAATCATGGCATAGGAAGGCAAAAAAAGGTTCTTCCACAAAACCTTTGAAAAAGCCCTTGCAAACCAATTTGTAGGGCCTTATCCCCTGTTTCTATGGCAGGTCTATTTTTGGCCTTCCTATTCCATTTAGGGACATGCAAAGAAATATGGGAACATTAAAAAAATGTTAGGAGCATGTTTTAGGTATCATAATGGATACCTGATCCCAAGTGACTTTACAATTCGAGTGTACAAGTTATCCATGTACTAAAGACATAAAAAGCAGTCTATCAATACCCGAAGTGATCCCAAAAAAATTTTCAAGGCCCAAAAAGACCCAGCCATAGAAATGTGGGAGCAATGACTTCAAAGCATTTGGAGTGGCTTCTCCTGCGTTTATGTTATTGTGCATTTTTTAACCTATATACCATGTAACAATGCTCCTAGTGACATACTTGATGGTAGCTTGCCAGTATTTTATGACACAAGAAAATATAAAAAATTCACTGAGATTTATGGGATTACAATACAAAACAACATTAAAAGAAGCAATAGAAAGAATAATGGACAAAAATCTTTTATGGTTTGAATTCAAAATAATGAAAGTTAAACAAACTCTCTTGTATGGAGAGATCAATTTACAATTCTTAGCTACAATCAGCCCTAGACCTCCCACATAACTCTATTTACTTGGGTTGTATAGTAACCCTCTTAACATGGATGGTGTATAGGTTAGAATCCTCCATCAACAATATCAAATATGCTTTCGCTACCTCTTGTAAAGCTTCTAAAGCTAGAGCTTGGGTCCATAATCCTGATTAATATCTTTGTAACTCTTCTTTAATCACCCTTAAAAGAGGTTTTCTGGTGTCAAAAGCTTAGCTCTCTTTTGATAGTGCCTTCTCTCTGCAAATGCCTACGTATATCTTCTTCTTTGTTATGATGTTCCAACCTTGATTCATTGTTAGGGACTTTCTCTCTATCTTCACCCCTTGATTTTTTGGGGTTTCTTAGGTCACCCATGGTGCCTCTATCTGACTCTCCTCACTTGAATCTAAAGCATGTGGAGGTGCTATGTGGAGACCCATTGGAATATTAAGAGAGGACTACCTTTCTTTGAGGATAATTCTTCCATCTTTTTATAGTTGGTTTCATGGGTGATGGAGGCTCATCATATGGTGTTAATGGTGATTGTGGTTTATTTTTAGTCGGTTGTCTAGATTGTCTTTGTGGCATGACACACTACGTGGTCTTTTGTAAGGATTCATCCATGGTGATCATTGAGTGACTTTCACATGTCTAAGAAAGTTAATGGGATCCTTCATAGCAGTTTGCTTTGTTCATGCCAAACTCTATAGTTCCAGAATGTTGAAATGTGATAACGATCTTCTTATAAAGTTTCTCTTAAAAAGGTTTTCTTCACATTTGAATGGACAAAAATAGTTAAAAACATTATTTTTCTTGAAAAACTTGCAAAGTAGAGAAGAGTGTATTGGGAACCTTATGATTTGTAAAACAAATATACTAAGTGGATTAAATGACTTCACTCCCATGATGAAACCTCTTGTATTCTTGTAGCCTGACATTGAGCATAATTTAAAGGTCTCGAGTTCCACTTTTTGATAGCATAATTTTTGACTCCCTTGCACGTTCCATACCATATCCTTAAAAATTTAGCACGATAAAGTTAATTAAACACTCTTCCATATAGTTTTATTGCATTGTGCCACCACCATGTCCTATGTTTTTGAAGTAAACACCTCTTGCCTTGTATTTTAACTTTTCCATTGCATGTGTACTAAAAATCGGGAATGATCCATATCCATGCATGAAAAATGCTCCATGTTGAAATACATATGCCAAAACTTTGTAAGCATATTTATCAAACTCTTATCAAAAAAAAGATTTACAATTTTATGTGTACAATTGCTTTCTTTCCAAGATAAGATGAAACACTTTTTGAGCTCTCTTAATTTATCTTTAAACAATTAATGCTCATTTTTGCTGGAGGTGGTAAGTCTCATTAAGCCTAGCAACTTATCTAAGCATGACCAAACCTTCCTTTCCCTATTAATAGGGTCCATTCGAGAATCATTACCCATTGTGATCATGCATTAATCTTTCCATACCTCAGAGTTTTTGACTTCTTTCATGTCATGTATACTTGTTCCAAACTGTGTGGGGATTCGCGAGGTTTTTTGACAACTAGAGTTACATTACCATCATGAAAACCAATGGAATTAAGAATTTCTTCCAATTCCTTGATGGCTTGTACACATTTATCAACTAGCTTCATGGGAAATGTGTATTGAAGCCTCTCTGAATTGATGAATATGTTGTTCTACTTTCTGTAAGGGCATCCCTTTCTAGATGAGATTTTCAACTCTTTTTTGAATGTGGTTGAATGATAAATGGACATAGGCATAATATCCTCTATATATAAGTAGTGTCCAAGAATACTAACTACATCCTCATTGGAGATCGACCCTTTAAGAGATACCTTGCGAGGGCATCCAAAAATATTGGGAAATATACCTTTTCTTGTTAATGCATGCTTCTAGGCATTGTACAATGCACTATATCCTCTAGTAATGGACTCAACAACTACCTTCTCTTTGGTATTGTTGGCGTCTCGCACATCTAAGTAGATTTCTAATTATATAGCTTTAGAAATGTATATATTTTCTTAGGGAAGGTGACGAGATAGATGTTTGGGATTAGTAGGGGAGGAGACTTCATGAGGTTTACAAATCCCACATAGTTGCTAGTCTCAAACACTAGAGTCAAAGTGAAGTGCCACTATTAGTTATCCCTATGTCAGGTGCCATAAGTTAGTGGCTTCTGTGGAGTGGATCCTGAGTGTCACATATTCTTGGAGTGTTTTCCCCCGTTTTCTTCACCCACTATATTATTCTCCCATTTTTTGATATTCCCTCAAGTACCATTATAGTCTACGAAGAATAAGGGCCACCCATCCATATGTCTACATATTCATGTATTTCCTACATATTCATGTATTTCCCAAGGTGGTAATTGATGGACATATATGAGAAGGATAGTCACCTATTATTGAGGAAAATGAGGTACGTGCCCGTGGGTATGGGAGGTGGTCTGCCAAGTGGACTCCAACTCGCCCAAGGAAAGAGAAGGGCACGTCCACACTTGCCCCATGCGCCATAAGGGCCACCAAAAATGAATATTTCGCGTCCATATGTCATGAGCACTTGCTCAATTCGTCACCAAACGTTCCCAACAACACATAGCCTCACCCACGATGCTTTAGGACTCGCCCACGGGGTATGGGAACTCTCAAAACATACTAAAGAGATCATCCTTTTGCTTTCGAACTCGCCTATGGTTTAGAACTCATCCTTATGCGTTGGAATGCGCCCATGGGGCAACACGCATTATAACTTTTTGAAGAGGACTAGAATCTTTCCGATGGTAACTACCAACTCGCCAATGAGACGCCCAAATGCATTAAGATTTGTCCAATGTGCCTCCTTACTTGTGCCCGAGATGCATGAAGACTTTTCCAATGCTTGGCACGCACCCAAATGCATTATGGCTTGTCCATGTGGCTTTTACACCAAGTTAAGTGTCTTGCTTTTACACCAACTTGCTTGATCTTTCTTGATCACACGCATGAGGATTTACGACATTACCACTTGGATTTGATAGCCCTCCTCATGTAAGTTTTGCAAAAATTTCATCTTTATCTTTTTACAATTTCATATTGGTTATTAAATGAAAAAGAAAGTTATAATTTTTTAATATGAACTTTGCACATAAAATAATAGAACAACTTGATTCAATGTTTTTGAGAAATTTTCTATGTTTTAGAAAATGAATAGCTATTTATGGACTTCGGGAGTGTAGATAAAGTCCTTAGGCATTTGATTAGAAGGTGAATCCCTTTGAAACATTTAGAAAAATAGAATCAAAGCTTATTATGTCTACATGATTGCTGTTTTTCTCAGCGTTTAAGGAATGGCTCATTCTCATTTGTGTATAGGCGAGATTCAAGAGAAGTGTCAGACTTTTTATGGATAACCCTAATTCTCATTGAGTGCCCATTTTTTCTCAAAGTAAATGCCCCCCCCCCCCCCCCCCCACAATTCGATGTAGTTACCATTGAGTTTGACGCTTGCCTTTGTGGTGAATGAGTAAAGCATATTTTTCATGTTCAATAAAATAGTTTCGATGGTAGAATACAAAACAATGATGCTAGGAAATAATCCTTTAAATCATCTTATATGCATAATACTCCAAAGTACATGCTTCCATGTGATGTGCTCATTTGCAAACTTAAAAAAGAAAATGATGTGATAGGAACTGTTGATCACAAGGAGAATCAAATTATGGGCATGCATATTTTAAATGCATTTGAAAAAAGAAGGCATACATGATGGAAATGCTAAAATTTCTTCATTTCATCCTCATTATTTTAATGATTTGGAAGAGTATATGAAAGATGTTTGAGTATGTGTGGATGTGTGGAGGTGTGAATGGGTGTATGTGTGTTTATACATATAACAAATATCAACAAATTATTGTTTGGAAAATATTACAACAACTTTATTTTCTCTCGCTTTTATATGTAAGTGAGTAATACTTCTTAGTATGAGCTATTTTGCTCTATTGGAAGTAAATTTAAATGTTTAGGAGTTGATATTATTATGATTTGATATGAATATTTGTATCTACGTAACTTGCTTGGTGTCCACACATATGGACTTTGTTTGGTGTATAAAAAAGTGAAACACATGGTGGATTTCTAATATTGGTTGTTCCCTTACGTGTACGCCTTGATTGGAGCCTTATGATCTTTGACAGTGTCAGAAAAATTCTCTTTCCCATAGATATATATATGTTTTGGCTTGTTTCCATGAAATGTCTATGATTGTTTATGTATACCTTGGTTTACTCTCGCACAAATGAAGAGCTTTGCTGTGTTGAAGTAAGTTGAAAATTTTGGTACATGTGCATATACTAATGAGTGAACTATATGCAAACCTTGGTTCATTCTTTCATACCCTTTTTGGTTGGTACATGTACATGTACGCCATATGTTCATTTGAATCATATTTGTTTACATAGGTTGTGTTATTCTTGTATATCGGGCCATAGTAGTTGATATCATATGTTTATACCTTTGTTGGTGTCTTCATTCTTGTTTTGATTAGTAGTGCATATATGTACACTTTTGTGATTGTCAATAAACTATTTTTTATCACATGAAAAACTTTTCTCCTTGCAGTACTAGAATTCAAGACCTACCTCCTCCTTGCAGAACTTAACACTTAACCACTAAGCTAGGTGGATTCCTTATGTTAGAAATTGTATGAAATTTTTCTTAAATGTAGTCTCAAGATCTTTGACCAAACATTTTAGTCAACAATTCATGTCCAAAAACAAATCAATATGAAGGGCATGAAAATTTAGAGCATAGACTTAGTTTATAACATTCTTCCCCCCTTGGCAAAGATTTTCATCCTAAAAAAAATAGCTATAAATAACTATGAAGGCATTCCCCCAAGCTTCATGTTCATTCCCCCAAGCTTCATGTTCTAACACAAAAGAATATGATTTATTTTATTCATTCATTCTTTGGATTACCAACTTACTAGGAAACCTTTGTTGGATTGTGAAACATTTTCCTAGGTAAGATTTTCCGCAGATCCAAACTTCAAGTCTACTAACTAATCTTTGTATATTTGACTTCATGTACATTTTCCTCGGGTCCAAAGTATTGCATCAGGTTCAAAAGGAAATCTTTCACTTACAAGAATTGTATGTTTGATGTGATGTCCAATCGGATTATCGGATTTAGTTAAACTTTCTCTAAGTGAGCTACCATGGAACAATGGATGAATCCAACTAAAGGAAGATAATCTTCCTAAGTACGTTTCCGGAACTAACATAAGCTTTTATTATATCAAAATTTCACTTACTTTTCCTATATTTCCATCCATCAAGGGATGTTCAACCATACTTAATATTAGTATATTTTCATGTATACGAAAAGGTGCGCACCAAAAACGACTTTTATATTTGGCATCTCTATTAGAAACTATTTATATTGGAAGACCCACTAGTCTCTAAATTTGATTTACAAATCTTTTTTCCAATTTAGGATTGTTATAAGTAGTCTTTAATGGTATAAACTGATCAATGTAGTATAAGCTAGAGTGAATCATAGCTTTTCTAAGTGCAAGATAATCTTGAAATGAAATCCATGAGAATGCTTTCTCATTTACCTTTGGCGATCTCCAAAGGATGCAATAATCCTCTAATTCCTTATATTTAAAATCTACTTATCCGACATTATAGAGATTGGATACATATAATTTCATGTATCAATATATACTTGACTAGTAGAGAGGTTGTTTAACTATTTAGTCTTGTAGGGGATTAAGAGGACATGCTAAACCACTAGTGGTATTGGTTGATAAAATAATATCTGATATAATTTTCTTCTTAAATGGAATAATAAGATAATTTCGAGCCTTTGGATCCTTTGGATCAAGGGTTGATATGCGTTTCCATGAGTTCGCGTATAAAAATTCAAAATGGAGTGTGCGAAAGTCTCTACAAAGTTCTCCATCATTAGATGTATCTCAAATTCAACGATGCATTGAAAGTAGGCTATTCTCCTTCCTACAGATAGGATCATTGAATCGAGCTGAAGATCTAATGGAGCAAATGAAAATGCACCATTTTTATTTTGGGCTGCATTGAGAGCATTATGATTTGCGTGAGATCTAATGGATCAAATTCAAAAGCTCCAATATTAAACCTAGAGCAAGATGTGCCATCAGATTCATCTTCTAATACAATGGTGCACATCAATTCCACCTTTTTCCAAATGGATTTCTATGTAAACCACACATTGATTTAGAGCCTATTGAAGGAAATCAATGCATTCCTTGAAAGACATGGATGTGTGGATATTTTAGGCAATCTAATGGTTCGGATTAGAAGAAATTCTATCTCAAGACATTCACAACACAAAAACCATATTGTTATAGTCTTTTTGAAGCCATTGACTACAAAGAAACAAGGGAAACCTAGGCCTAATCTACTATTTTAAGGAGATAGACTCTATTCATTGCTCTCCTCTCATTAGTAGATCGCTAATCTCCTCTTAATCTAAAAGTTCCAAAGAAGGCTCATTTTCCCCTTAATGGTTGACACGATGATGTTAAGTATTTGGGGAATCATGCTATTAGAAATGGACTTCATTTTGTTTGTTTGATCTACTTGGGACACAAAACTTACCTTTACAAATGAATGATTCATCTAATGGTGCTTAGACTCTCCCTTAGAAGCACTTGCTTCCTTCTTTCATAAAGGAAATATTCATGTTTGAGGGAATAATCTTTAAACTCTCCATCAAAAGTACTTGCTTCCTTTGTTTGGCCTTTCTTAGCTTCTTTCCATGCTTCACTCTAGCTTGGACGTGCTTTGCAACTACCTTCCAAAGTAGAAATAAATTTCACTTTGAATTTGTACAAAACTCAGATTCTTCAATATAGGCATCCAACTTAAGGCATTTGCCACTACATTTAACTTTCCTTTCTATACCTAAGTTTGTAATCAAAGTCTTGTAGTTGTTTGGCCCATCTAGATTTTCCACCTCTTAAATCTAGTTGGTTTGCAAACCACTTGATGCTCTCTTGATCAAATATTTTGGTCAACTTTCATCCTTACAAGTAATGGTGCCAGCATACATATTAGCAAACATTTATACGCATAAGAATATTAGGTTTGTTGAGCAAGAATTAATTTTATGCTTTCAAATGTTAATGGTGGATCATCTTGGGTTACTACTACTCCTATTACAGATGAACATGGATATGTTTTCAATCTTAAAGGTTTATTCAAATATACTATATGTAGAACAGGGATCTAAAGTAAAGCAAGTTATAGATCTAAAAACGCTTTGCTTTTACTTCTATCAACATGAGTTCTTTGTCTTTGTCTTCGAGTTTATGTATCAAAGGTACTTCAATTTTGGCATATGAATTTTACTATTGTCTACTAGAAAGATTTTTACGTATACATAAGCCTAAATCAAAGCTCGTGTGAAATAAGAATATTTTAGTGGTGTGACATGATGGGATAACATCATGCACTTTTCCGAGTTGGGGGAAGTTTCTCGTAGAGCATGGTTATTTGTGATCGGCTCTTTTTGTGTTTGTTGGGTTAACGTCACATCTTTTAGTGTTTATTGTGTTAGTGTTCTGTTTTTTTGCCATCTTAAAGTTTCTCTGTTCGGAACCGTGAGGGTGGCTATATTCTTGTCATCAGCCTTCCAATGATGGAAATTTGGGCAAAACAAGATGACTTGAAGAAGGTTTTCCTTCAGTGAAAAATGTTTGCTCATAAGCATCCTCAGGAATCCCTTTGCCAATGGTTTAGAAAAGAATGGTTTCCTCATGGCCTTGTTTTTAGCAAGTGCCACTTTCTGCAAGTGAACCACATTTGTTAATTTTTTAAAATGAGAAAATGGTGTTCCAATCTTTACAAGTTAGACCCTGGCAAATCTCTCACACAACTTTGTGCCTGTTGAAGTGGTTCAGAGATTACAATGCAAATAACACAAATCCTCTAAGCCATTCATTGTAGGTTGAGCTTCTTGAGAGAGGATATCGCAGACTCATCTATGGGGGTGTAATGCAATCGTTCAATGTGAGATGAAACCCACAAGTTTGTGTCAAAGTAGAATTAACAAGGATCAACCATATAAAATAAAATTAGATATTGGTGAATCAGAACCCCTAGAGCAGGTGGTGTTCTATAGAACCTTACCGAACACTTTTTCCATTAGTACACAAAATAAGGACATAGGATTAAGGATTTCATATTGCGGCATAAATTTATAAGCAAGAAGCAAGCAAATGAAAATGCTCATTTCAACAAAGAAAATATGATTAAACAAAGAAGTGGACCTTCTCTAACAAAACATGAATAGTTTTCATGGATTTAGAAAACGTCTAAGAAGAAAACTTTTGATAGCCCTAATTCTGAGGGCTTCACAAAAGTGACATGTACATGGACGAGAAGCTCCAAAGGAGTTATTGAGTCCATTATGTCTCTTTTGGTGTTGGATAATTTCGAAAAGGAGGTTAATCAATTGGACTACCTAGGAGGGAATGACTCAATTTTTGACATCTAATGATGACAAAAATATTATGTATAATTTGGAAAGGAGATTAATCAATTGGACTACCTAGAAGGGAATGAATCAATTTTTGAAATCTAATGATGATAAAACACCATAGGATTAATCAAATAGCAACAGTATCTAGAACGTTACACCAAAAGAAAAGAGTATGGATTCACCATGACCAAAGAAGATAATCCCAATACTAAAATTGCAATCATTGGATTCATGATTCCCAATCGAATTTTAGAATCATTCATGTTGGGGCTTCACTCACTAATTAGGCATGAAGAGATGAAGACATAAGGGGAACGAAGAAAAACAAAGAGCTATGGAAGTTAGATACTCAGAAATCCATGCCTATGTGAAGAGACAAATTCACACATGTAATATAAAGGAAAAATTAGGGATCAAATATAGTCCAAACCTCTAGAACTACGTGTTTGAGTTTAGGAGCATATAGAAAAAATGTATACAAGTTAATTTGAGAGATCAAAATGTAGAACTCGATTTTGTAAGTCATAAGTGAGTAGAGAGGCAGTTGGGTATTTTCTGAGATAGATGATGATGAGAGATCAATAAGCGTAGGAGACAAAATATGGCAATGAGTAGAATGAGACCAAGCCTATTTGTACAGATCTTCTCTAATATTAAACACATGTTTGTGTAGACATATTTGAGGCATGTCTCTTCGTGTGAAGAAATCTAAGTGATTTCATAATTATATGAATGCTAGTTGGAAGTTAGGAGTTTTCATGTGCACATTTCTCTAATCTTCTAAGAGTCACATCTCAGAGTACAATGTAACATTTTCTATGAGTGACAACTCATTTTGAAGCTATCATCCTCAGCTACAATCAACCATATTATCTTTGTAAAAAGATATGCATGCCAGCTTAATAATGAAGGCATGTCAAATCAATGAAGGTCATTTTCAATTTTCAGAGATAGTGTAACTTTTGAAGACATTTCAAGATATTTACAAGTTATTACTTGAAAGTTTTGATTGGGATGTGTTTCTTACTATATATAAGAGCTTCTACTGATGATTGAGCACAATCTCTAAGATTCAAGTCAAATCAGAGAAGAATTGAAGCTAGATGAAAAGGTGTAGTTTCAAGAAACTGAATGTTCACATTTACTAAGGAAAATGTTAAGGTTTTTGAAGGTTGAAGTCTTGCCAAGGTAATGGTGATTATAGAGGTTCATGTCATAGTATCCTTGTCTTGTGGTGTTTTATACACCAACAAGTGGTATCAAAGTAGAAAGGTCCTAAAGAGTATAAGGAAGTGTAGAAATAAGAGATCTTGGAAAGATTTCATTGGAAAGCTAAAAGCTCAAGCATCTAAAAACAAAAGGCATCAGAGAACTACTTCAAAGTCATCCTCAAGGGTAAATATAAACAAAAGGTATTAATATTTAAACCTTAAACTCACAAGTTGCAGCAGAAGCAAGAAGATTATGGCAGATCATATCTTTATTGACAAATTGGATAGAGATAACTATCTTGCTTGGGTGACGAGGATAGAAGCCTTATTTATGAATAAGATCCCATGATATATCTGATAGATGAAGAAGAAAAGCCTAAATTCGAAGATGATAGTCAACCAAAGAAAGACGAGCTAGAAGCTTTGAAGTTATGGCAAAAGAAAGATCCAAGTGCAAGAGCCTACATATACAACACTATTAGAGATCATTTGCTACCTCACATCAGAGGTTTCAAAATAGCTGAAGATATATGGAATGCATTGGAAGACCACTTCCAAAACACTACTAAATCTAGGAAGGCTAGCTTGTGTTCAGAGCTTAGAACATTCAAGAAAAAGCAAATTCAAAGCATCAGTTATTATGTCTCTAAATGATGGATTTGGGAGATAGTCTTGGATCTATAGATGAAGACATTAAAGATCATAGGTTGATTGCACAATCACTTGCAGGATTGAGAGGAGATGAAAGGTGGAAAACTTTTGTAATTTCAACTAAAATTTCGTTAAATCATTTTAAACCAAATCTAAATCAACTGTTTGGATTGATGCTCACATTTGAGCAAGACTTGAATTCAAATGGAGACAAAGGATATAACTCTCCTATGTATGCAAAGAATAAGAAGAAAGGAGATAAAGGTAAAGCAAAGGATGAAGAAAAATCAACCTCTCAAATTAATTATGTAAAAGGAAGAGGGAATGGCAGAGGTAAACGTAGAGGAAATGGAAGAGGAACTGGTAGCCAGAATAACAACAAGAAGACATGTTGGATTGGTGGCTTGACCAATCATCTAGCTTATGATTGTTGGCACAATTAACAAGGTTCAAAAGAGAATCAAAGTAACAGTGGAAGAGGCAAAGGTGGAAGATATCAAAGTCAATTTCAAAGAGGAAGAGAAAGTCAAAGAGGTGGCTATGCAAGAGGTGGAGGAAGAAATTTGGGAGAGAATCAATCCTATAAGACCTCCTACTACAATTATGTAACTGATACACAGAATGAGAACCATACAACATTGATGATGAATTCAATAAGTACATCAAAAGAAGAAGATCCCACGGTATTCTATATTGAATGTAGTTGTTCTAATCATTTGTCAAGTAATAGAGAAATAATGTCGAAACTAGAATAAGGAACGTCTAGTGATACAGTTCAAACAGGTGATAACACAAGACACAATTTGCATTCAATTGGAAAAGTGAAATGCAAGAGTGGAGCTAATTTTCTAACCAAGGTTTTCTATGTTCCCAAAATAACTAAGAATCTAATTAGTGTGGGACAAATAGTGGAGAAAGGTTTTGAAGTCAGATTTACAAATGAAGGAGTATTTCTAGAAGATCTAGAGAATGAATATAATCAAATTCTTTATGGTAAGAAAGAAGGTAGTCTCTTTACTCTGAAAGTTCAAGGGAACATTGATTAAGCCTTGCTCACACATGGTGATGAATTGATTAAAAAATTAGATCTTTGGCATAAGAGGTTAGGACATTTCAATGAAAGAGGAATCAAAGTTATGGTGGCAAGTCAATTTGTACTACAACTGCCAAATGTGGAGAATCAACACATGATCTAGAAATGTGAAGCATACCATGGGAATGTTGATATATTTAGGTAGTGATGTGTGTGAACACACTAGGACCGCCGGGGCACTTTTTTCCCTCTTTAGGAGGTTTTTTCCCCCGGCTTGTATATACGCCTATTGCCCTAATGGGCTACTTATCTTTGTACATTCTCTAGTAATACATTCAGTATTGTGTGTTTGTGCTCCAAGCTTCTTCTTCTTCCTTGTGTTGTTCGCGTGCTTCCGTAGACGTCTAACTCCAACAATTGGTATCAGAGCAGGTCGTCGCTTCATCTAGGGCACCGTTGACACTCCTCCGTTTGCAGTCTCAGATTCCCACAAAATTTGGTGAGCATACTCAGGGTGTTTCAGAGATCAAAATGCAAAATCGCGATCTGAGCTCGTTTCGGCCTCCGAACGCACTATCATAGCGCTTGTGCAGGCTAATTCATCTTTTTGTGCCAAAGGTATATACCTGTTTTTGTTCGCCAATATAAGCGTCTCAAAGTCTGCTAGAGGTTTAGCAGAATTCATCTGGGAAGTTTCGTTCAAATTTTTGAGATACAGTCAATTTTTTGCATCAAGGTATTCTAGTCACTGGCCATGGCTGAAAGTAGTGATGTATTCCGTATATTGGCTGCTGAGGATAAGTTGGATGGTACCAACTACCCATTATGGGCTTATATGATGGGACATGTATTGGTTGCAATTATGGAACATTGTGCAGGGTGTTGAAAGATGTCCTGTTACACCTGTAACAATAGGTACTACGAATACAGGTGCTAGAGTTGATGAAGATGGTGTCGAAGATCATATTGTGCAGATTCCTGTTCGTGCTGCTGTTTCTACTGCACCTACTGCAGAGCAGATTCGTTGGGATGGCAGAGATGCCCAGGCACATGCATTGATAGCTTTGTCTGTCAAACGGCCATTATTTCTCATATTTGCTCTTGCAGAATAGCTAAGGATGCTTGGGATACACTTACCACATTGTACCAAGCTAGGAATGAGGCTCGTGTTGCTTACCTCCGAAAACAGTTGGAGAGTGAGCACATGAATGAAGGTGATTCTATGGACAATTTCCTAATGAAGATCAAAGACTTGAAGGAACAGTTGATTTCTGCTGATGAGGTTATACCAGATAGCTCACTTGTGCAGACCATTATGAATGGTCTTCTTGATTCATATCAGAGTTTTGCTTCTACTCTTCGGTTGATGATGAAAGGCAATCCAAATGCCTTATCGTTTGAGCAGTTAGTCTCTGTTCTGTTGGAGGAAGATCAGTCCAAGAAAAACAGCTCCATTATGCGAGTTGCAGATCAAGCTTTCCTGGCTAGCTAGAAGGGCAAATGAAAACCGAACTCTTCAACTAGTAAGCAGAAATCTGCTAATTCTGCATATTCGAAGAAGGAAGATAAAGATGAGAAGAAATCAAAAAAGCAAAGATTGTTTTGTAAGTACTGTAAAGGGAATGATTATATCATAAAGAACTATCCAAAACTGGCTACTAAAGAGGCAAAGAAGAAAGAGGCTTGAATGGTTGTTGCAGAGGCCTCTACACCAAAAACAGAGTTTGCAAATCTTGTGCAGGAAGAAGAATGGGCGTTTACTACTGTCTGCGGTTTTGACCCATCTTCTCATGAGCAATGCATGGCTGGAGTAGACTTAGATGTTTGGTATTTTGACAGTGGGGCGACCAAACATATTACCTCGCAGCGCATTTTCTTCTCTTCACTCCAGCCTGCCCCTACAGGGAATACTATTACATGCGCCAACAACTCCTCTTATCCTGTTATGGGAGTTGGTAAGATCATTTTGACTACTGCTGATCGTTGTTCTTTCACTTTGTCAGATGCTTTATTTATGCCAGGGATAAAAAAGAACTTGTTATCAGTTTCTGCATTAGCTAAGATTGGCTTGGTTGTGAAATTTGTTGATGACAGGTGTACAGTTCATGATCAGTCAAATGGCGATGTGACTATTGCTTCTGGCATTTTATGTGGTGGGCTGTATAAGCTCATAGACTATGAAAGATTTGAAAATGATATGGCATATGGAGTAAACGATTCTCAGGCTATGTCAGATGCAAAGCTTTGGCATGCACGCTTTGGTCATCTGAATTTTGCTAGTTTGCTACGCCTACAGAAATCTGAAATGGTGTCCTCTTTGCCTAAGCTTGAGGCACCTGGAAAACATGTATGTGAAGGTTGTATTTTGGGAAAAATGCAGCGTTCCTCCTTTCCAAAATATGGTTTAGTTCGGGCTACGCAGAAATTGCAGCTTGTGCATAATGATGTCTGTGGTCCTATGCAGACACCTTCTTTTGGAAACAATCTTTACTTCAAGACTTTCATTGATGATTTTTCCAGGCATGCATGGGTATATCCATTGAAGGAAAAGTCCGAAGTGTTTTTGTGCTTCAAAGAGTTTCTGGTTTTGGCTGAAAATCTATAATGATGTAAAATGGGCACCTTTGTTTTGATCGAGGGAGGGGATATATGTCTTCTGATTTTAATGCATTTTTGGCTGAACGTGGGATAAAACACCAGTGTATAGTGCCTTATACACCTCAACAAAATGGAGTTCCTAAAAGAAAGAACAGGTCACTCATGGAGATGGTGAGGTGGATGGTCAAAAGTCAGGCTTTACCACATAGTTTCTTGCTTGAGGCTATCATGTGTGCAGCATATGTACTAAACAGGTGTCCCACTAAAGCGCTGGAGTCTATCACTCCATATGAAGCTTGGCATGACCGCAATCCATCTGTTGCTCATCTGTGTGTTTTTGGTTGTTTGGCATATGCACTAGTGCCTGAACAACATCCCAGAAAATTGGATGATAAGGCAGTAAAATGCATTTTTGTTGGGTACAGTTCTGAAAGTAAAGGCTATCGACTGTATAATCCACAGACTAAACGCATTCTGGTTAGTCGTGATGTTGTCTTTGTGGAAGATGCTATTCAGCCATTACTTTCATGTACTAAGGAGACATATATTAGCTCCAAAGACATGTATGATAGTTTGATGCCTCTTTTTACAGGTGGACAGTCTACTGTTGGTCCTAATGAGGCAACTTCTTAGCCTTTGTAGGTTTCATATGATGATGCAGATCATTCCATTTTTGATGCAGATTTATATGATGCACTTCTTGATGAGAGAGGTGATATTGAGCAGGCAAAAACTCTGCCAAATTGGTTGGTGTAGACTTTGCGTGACAGCAAATTAGATGCACCTTTGTCATATCATACTCATTCAGGCTCTCATAGTGCGTCCTTTGCATCAGATTGCTATGCTATGGTTGTGTCTAGTCTCTATGATGAAAATGAGCCTGTTTCTTTTGATGAAGCACATAATTCAGAAAACTGGATGGCTGCTATGCAATCTGAATATGATGCTATAATGAAGAATGGTACATGGTCTTTATGTGACTTGCCTCTAGGCAAGAAGGCCATTGGCACTAAGTGGGTATACAAGTTGAAGCGTAAACCTGATGGTACAGCTGACAGGTATAAGGCTAGTCTTGTTGCAAAGGGTTATGCACAGGAAAGAGGCATTGATTTTGATGAGACCTTTGCACCTACATGTCGTAAGACTACTGTTCGGAGTATTTGTGCACTTGCAGTCCATCATGGTTGGAATGTACATCAGTTGGACATTAAAACAACATTTCTGAATGGTGACTTGCATGAAGAAGTGTATGTTTTTCAGCCCCGTGGCTTTGTGCAGAAAGGGCATGAAAACCAGGTGTGCAGGTTAAAGAAGGCATTATATGGTTTAAAGCAAGCACCACATGCTTGGTATGAGAAGATACATGCCTATCTGGTTGCACATGGTTTTGAGAAAAGTCCAACTGAAAGCACCTTATACATTAAGTGTGCTAATGATGTGCCTGGTCCTATTGAGGAGCATATTGCTGATTTCAAGGCTGATTTGCATGCCTCATTTGAGATGTCTGATTTGGGGCATTTGCATCACTATTTGGGCATTCAGTTTATGCAAGTTGATGGTGGAATGGCTTTGTGTCAAACGAAATATATTCACACATTATTGCAGCGTTTTGGCCTTGAAGACTGTAAGCTTATTGCCACTCCTATGGAGACATGTTTATGATTGAGTTTTCATGATGCTGGAGATGCATTTGATGCTGTTCTCTATCAACAAGCTGTTGGATGCTTGATTTACTTATGCATTACTCGACCATATATTCAGTTTGTTATCTCATAGATGAGCAGGTTTATGCATTTCCCAGGAGTCACGCATTGGAAGGCAGTTAAGCGCATCTTTCGCTACTTGAGTGGTACTCGGCTACTTGGGTTGTTTTATCCCAAGTGGGGATCACTACCGCCAGATTTGTATGCTTTTTCTGACTCAGATTGGGTTGGTTGCTATGACTCTTGTGTGTCCGCTAGTGGTTTTTGCTTCATGTTTGGTAGCTCATGTATATCTTGGTTGAGCAAGAAGCAGCCTACTGTGGCCACTTCCAGTTGTGAGGCTGAGTATAGGGAAACTTTCACAATGATTGTTGAGTGTATGTGGCTCAGACGCCTTGTGGCTGATTTGGGTGTTAGCCAGTCTTCTGCCACCACCATCTTCACTCACAAACAGAGCGCATTGACAGTTGTGAGGAACCCTATGTTCCATGCTCGCACTAAGCACATTGAGGTGCATGGTCACTATGTCAGGGACAGGTTCTCTGCTGGGGAGATCAGCTTGGCATATGTGCCCATGCAAGAGAACATTGCAGACCTTTTCACGAAGGCTCTGCCTAGGGAGAAGTTTGAAGCTTTTTGCAAAGCTTTGGGCCTACTTCCTTTTGTGGAGTGATTTCCACATAGTTTCGCACTTCCTTATACATGAGTGCCAGCTCCTTGTTCACCGCATCACTCCCAGGGGGATTTGTTGATATATTTAGGTAGTGATGTGTGTGAACACACTAGGACTGCCCGGGCACTTTTTTTCCTCTTTAGGAGGTTTTTTTTTCCCGGCTTTTATATATGCCTATTGCCCTAATGGGCTGCTTATCTTTGTACATTCTCTAGTAATACATTCAGTATTGTGTGTTTGTGCTCCAAGCTTCTTCTTCTTCCTTGTGTTGTTTGCATGCTTTCACAGACGTCTAACTCCAACAGGGAAAAGCACATAGACTACCATTTGAGAAGAATGGATTCAAACATGATGTACTACTAGAGCTCATCCATACAGATGTATGGGGACCAACAAAAGAAGGATCAATGAATGGCTCTAGGTACTTTCTTTTTTGTATTGATGATGCTACAAGATGGAAAACTCTTTATGTCTTGAAGGGAAGATCACAAGTGTTTAGAGCCTTCAAGCATTTTTATGCATATGTAGAAAGGATTATTGGTCAAAATATCAAGAGGATTAGGTCTGATCGAGGGGGAGAATACTTCTCTCAAGAATTCAATGATTATCTTTGGAATGCAAGTATTAAGAGAGAAATAACTTGCACGTACATACCTCAACAAAATGGGGTGGCAAAAAGGAGAAATAGAACTTTGGTTAAGTCCTATCAATGTTAAAGGAAAAGAGTTTTCCAAATTATCTATGGGCCGAGGTTTTGAATAAAGCCACATATCTTCTGAATAGATTATCATGTACAACCCTCAATGTAATGACCCCTTATGAAGCTTGGTGGGGTAAGAAACCAACACTAGATTGTTGTAAAGTGTTTGGGTCAATTGTGTATGCTTCTGTACCATCACAATTAAGACATAAACATGAACCAAAGGCAAAAGAGTATATGTTCTTTGGATATGATGAAAAGAAAATGGGCTATAGGTTATGGAATCCTTTAACCAAACAATTTCTTGTTTCTAGGGATGTGACATTTGATGAATAGAAGAGGTTGTATGCAGAACTAAGTCATCACATTGACGCATTTGAAGAAGACGTAAGAATAAATGAGAGAGGTAAATCAAATATGGAGGTAAATGGCGAAGAAGATCACATGCAAGCAAGTACATCCAGAGTTGGATCATCAGAGAAATGAAGATGCACCTAGGTTTGCTGAAGAAGTGTATTTAGATACACATGAAGAATGTGAATCAAGAAGTTCAACCAAGTTAATGAGACAAACAACAAGGTTTTCCTATGATACTTATTATATGACTTAGAAAATTTATGCTTACATTGTCAAAGAAGATGAAGAACCTTAGAGCTATGATGAAGCAAAAGGCAAGAAACAATGGGAAGAAGCAATGAAGGAAGAGTTCAATGCACTTGAGGAGAACAAGACTTGGGAACTTGTTCCAAAACCAAATGGTAAGAAAGTGATTGGAGATAAATGGGTTTATAAAGTGAAGAAGCTTGGAGATGGAAGAATAGCGAGATATAAAGCTAGATTGGTGGTCAAAGGCTATGCTCAAAGTCATGGTATAGATTATGATAAGGCATTCAGTCCCATGGCAAAGATGTTAACCATAAGGACAATTATAGCTACTGTAGCATCAAAAGGATGGACCTTAAGTCAACTGGATATAAAGAATGCATTTCTGAATTCATATATAGCTTATGAAGTATACATGGAGAAACCTCAAGGATATGCAAATTTCAGGTATCCAAATTATGTTTGTAGATTGAGAAGAGCATTCTATGGGTTAAAGCAACTCCAAGAGTTTGGAACTATAGGCTTGTGACATATCTTATTGATCTTGGATATCAAATTTCAAATGGAGATGCAAGTCTACTTATCAAAAGAATAGATGAAGGTATAATCTACATTTGTATTTATGTAGATGATATTATAATCACAGGTACCTCAAATGAAGGAATCAAGGAAGTGAAGAGATTACTTGAGCAAGAATTTAAGATAAGTGATCTATGGAAGACTTCACACTTTCTTGGAATGGAAATCACTTGTGCAGATCATGGTATATACGTATCACAAGAAAGGTATCTCCCAAACCTATTGAAGAAGTTTAACATGGAGAATTGCATGGACGCTTCAACTCCACTTGAAGTCAATCATAAGCTTCGAAAACATGATGGTGCAAATTTCAAAGAAATAAGGAATTACCAATCTTTTGTGGGAATTTCATTTATGCTACACTAACAAGACCTGATCTTAGTTATGCAGTGGGAGTCCTCTCACAATTTATGCATTGTCCAAAGGATCAACATTGGATTGTAGGTCAAAGAGTTCTCAAATATATAGAAAGGACTATAAAGGAAGGATTATATTATCTTTTTACCTCATACATAAATATGAGAGCATATAGTGACTTAGATTGGCTAGGAATACAAGATGATAGAAGATCAACACATGGATACATGGTGTACATAGGTGATAAGCTTATAAGTCGGTGTTCAAAGAAACAACATATAGTGGCTTTATCATCAACCAAATACAAAGGGCTTGTGGAAGTAGCTAAAGAAGTGGTATGGATGTAGACCTTGTAAGTTGGTGTTCAAAGAAGCAACATTAAGTGGAAAAATACAAAGGGCTTGTGGAAGCAGCTAAAGAAGTAGTATGAATGTAGCCCTTGTTCAAAATCATGGGTATTGATCAAGGTATACCTATAATACATGGAGATAATATGAGTTCACTTTATCTTGCAACGAATCTATTATTTCATGCAAGAACAAAACATATAGCGATCCAATATCATTTTCTAAGATAAAAGGTAATGGAGAAAGAACTTGAAGTGGTGTATACTTCTGCAAAAGATCAAATAGTAGATATTATGACAAAAAGCTTGGATGGATTGAAGACAAATAGTTTCAAAGGAATGGTAGGAATAAAAGAGAAGGAGATTGTATGAACAAGTCAAAAAATGCTAACTATTGATTGAGGGGGAGCTATTGGGGATTCACTCACTAATTAGGCATGAAGACATGAATATGTAAGAGGAAAGAAGAAGGACAAAGAGCTATGGAAGTTAGATACTCAGAAAACCATGCCTATGTGAAGAGACAAATTCACACATGTAATATAGTGGCAAAATAAGGGATCAAATATAGTCTTGAACCTCTAGGATTACATTTTTGAGTTTAGGAGCATATAGATCAAATCTATATAAGCTACTTTGAGAGAAAGAAATGTAGAAGAACTCGCTTTTGTAAGTCCTAAGTGAGTAGAGAGGCAGTCGGGTATTTTTTGAGAGAGATGATGATGAGAAATCATTCAATGTAGGAGATCTTTGTATGGCTATGAGTAGAATCAATCCAAGAAAATTTGTACACATATTCATTAGTACGAAACACATGTTTGACTAGAAGAATTTGATTCAATTCTCTTTGTGTGAAGAAATCTAAGGGATTTCATAACTGTATGAATGTTAGTTGGAAGTTATGAGTTTTCTAGCACTAATTTCTCTAATCTTCTAAGAGTTAGATATCACAGTATAGTGTAACATTTTCTATGAGTGATAGCTCATTTTGAAGATATCATCCTCAAAACAATCGACCAAAATATATTTGCAAGACTGGACATGTGCTGAGAGAAACAAGCTTAATAGTGGAGGCATGTCAAATTGATGAGAGTAATTTTCAAATTTCAGATATAGTGTAACTTATCAAGACATTTCAAGATATTTAGAAGTTATTACTTGAAAGTTTTGCTTGGAACATGTTTCTTATTAAGTACTTCTATTAACCATTGAGCATAAGAATCTCTAAGATTCAAGTCAAACTAGAGAAGAATTGAAGGAAGAAGAAAAGGTGAAGCGTCAGGAAAGTGAATGTTCACATTTACTAAGGAAACTGTTAAAGTTTTTGAAGGTTGAAGTCTTGTTGAGTTAATGGTGATTATAGAGGCTTTCCAATATCACATTATCTTGTTTCTTGTGGTGTTTCATACATGAACAATTCACTATGAAGGCATCCTAGAACTAAAAAGAGTTTGTAGAAATCTTGAGCAGCCACCTAAAGAGTAGACATTTGTATGAGGAACTTCTAATTGAAAAAAAAGAGGTGAAAACAAGAAAAAGAGGGACGCAAATGTATCATGCAAAGATAGTTTTCATCAAAATGACGGTCATTTCTTTTAATTATTAGGGTTTTATGACCCCAAAAGCTATTGCTATTTGTGAATGGTTTGATGAGAAAGGTATTAAACTAGAACTTCTTTGTCTTGAAGAGATGAGAATCAACACTAAAGACTTTTGAAAGCGATTTAATAGCATTTTCTCATCTCTTGTGTGGTTTTCCACCTCACACCCATTGGCATGTGATGGCTATACTCTAGGCATCAAATGTCAATGGGCTACCTTTCCAAATGGAGAGCCATGCAAACTAAAACCATTAGTTTGTACCCTCCCTTAAAATCCCCCTAAAGTTTACCATTGTTTTAGTTTATGTTCCCAATCCTGCAATGGATAGAGAAGCTAGATAGTAATCATTGAACTTTGTGAAGTGACATGTTACCCTTTGTGGGGACTTTAACATGCCACAAGATCTATCCCATCGATGAGAACAAGGAATACATATTATCGATGGGCTTAAGAAGGATGTCTTAGATGGGGTAAAGCTTCACCATGATCTATTAGAGGTCAAAGACATTTTTGGCTTATCTTGGTCAACCCTCCAAGTTGGAGTTCATTTGAGAAAAGATAGAATGACTATTTTTTATGTGGTACAGAATATCATTGATATGAATATTGGGTTTTAACTCCCAAGTCTTATTTTCTTGTAAAGATTATATTTCTTCTTTCATGGCATTCATCCACTCAAGATTCTCCTTTGCATCTTCATATGATGAGTTCTTCAAAATTTGAGCCCTATGCTAGATATATTGAATGTTTAGTTGCTAATGAAGTATGATTATCCATACCTTTCTAGTTTTCTTTTTTCTCTAGTTAACCTTATGGTTTGTTGAGAGGATTCTGCCACATCTCGCAACTCTTGAATTTTGGATTTACCCTTAGAATTCCAAGAATTGATTTCTCTCCTTGGAGCCTTCTTCTCATCAGAAAAATCACTTGATGCTTCAAATGTATGCTCATTCCTCTTTGATAAGATTGGGAAATCTTCCTCTAGGTCATAAGGAAGTTTGATTTTTCTACAATCATCTTCAAAATATGATTTCTTTTCATCAAACATGACATCTCTACTTACAATGAATCCTTTCTTGCTCGGATTGTATAATATATAACCTTTTTTATTAGGTTTATAGCTAATGAAGATAGATTTCTCTTCCTTTGGATCCAAGTTTCCTCTAATCTATGAAGGTATGTGTGCATATACTATGCACCAAAAAATCCTACAATGATCAAAGCTGGGTCTTCTTCCATTCCATGCCTCATATGGTGTCATGGCATCCAAAGCCTTTGATGGAAGTCCATTCATTACGTAGCTTTTGATACTACCTTTTCCCACGAGTAGTTTGGGGGCTTCTATTACTCTAAGCGTCCATGTTAAAGGCTAAATGGACACTATACACTTTTGTATGTTTTCTTTAATAAAACATATAGTGTCCTAGTCAGCAACAGACTGTAAGTTTGACTGCATTTGTAACACCAACAAAATCTATGTTCGTGCTCCCGATGTACTATGTTTTATCTATGTATTCTGTAGCCTTTGCATGAAATACCACGTGCAGGGCTAGGAGCTCATTTTTCTACTGTGAGGATATCATTGTGGAGCTCTTCAGAAGGAAAGCACACTCTAGTGCATCTTCATCAAAATGATTCACTCGTATCAGAGCATTTTGATGCAAAAGCTTTGTTCGTTTTGTGCGAGCGAAGCGAGCACCTGCCCACCCACCCAAGGCTTTCTCCAAGCTTACAATTAAGGGGGCACCCAAGGCATAGACCTTGGCATACCTTGTCATCCAAGTCACCAAAGTCACAGTTGGAACCATTGGGTGCTCGCGAGGGAGGACCTCAACGATCAAGGAAGATGGAGGTTCCTGGTAGTTCCCAGAAGGTCACCCATCCTAGTAATCTTCCCCCAAGAGATTGCTTAACCATGGCAATCTCCTGCCACTAAGCTACATTCTTGCGGTGCTTGAAGAAGGGGAAAGACTAATGTTCACATTATCTTCAACACGTTTTGGGCCCTCAAAGCTTCATTCTTTGGTTTCAAAGCCTATTTTTAAAGCATTTTTGTGGTGGTTTTTGGAGCCATTTTGGAGTACTTTCATGCATAGTTCTCGTCACAAAGGTCCAAGAACATCAAGAAGTGTTCTTTAAACTTTTTCAAGAATGAATGTTCAACTTTTGGGCTGCGTTCTCAGCCACAATAGCTAATCTATAGGTTTCTTGAAAGGTTTTTGTTGTGGTGGGGGCAACCACCACAAGCTATGCAGGTTTTTTGAGGCTAAAGAACGTTGTTGATAGACACTTGTAGGTGTTGTTGCCCAGTGGTTGGGCTGTGAGTTCATCCCTTCAGTGCCATTGTACTGCATATATTGACCACATACATACTATGTATGCTTTTATGGATATCGCTATGTACGCCCATGTGGTCATTGATATAGCCGTTACATTTTTGCATAAAGCTATTTATGTTCAATAAACAGGGTCATGGTGAGGTTTCCTTAAGTAGGAGGCACACAAATGTTAGGATCTCTTCAATGATGTAGATGGAAGACTTACCTAGCCTTGCCATAGGAGATGTATGATAGTTGTTCATAGATGCTCCATAAGCCTAGTTGCCTTCTTTTGGGTAACTGATTTTATGTAGTGGAGTCACTGATTTACTATGCACCTAAACATGTTAGTAATTTTAGTTTTATGAGATTTTGACACTGGCCATATGCTTATTTTGTAGAGGATACTCTAGCAAAATTTTTCTGGATTTTTGGTTTTGTCAACTATATAGTTGTCGATTTACTCCTTGATACACTTATTGGTGTGAGCATATTTATTCTCAAATAATCCTTTTGGTTGGTCATTACTGTTCATCAATTCATTATTCTAAGAAGAATACTCAATTCTCTTCTAGAATTTGACACTTGGTCATCCTTATTTGAGCGTTAGTGGCGTTTGGACTCTTCTAGCTCCACTATCATTCTATTCAATTCTCTAGCATCATGGCATCAGAGGTCTCAGGCACATCTGGTGGATCAAGTTCTAGTGCCAGTGTTTCGAAGAGGATCTATAACTTGCAAGGAAAAGACCATTTTGAGATCCCAAATGTGAATGGCACAAACTCTGCTCTATGGAAGAATGAGATTGAAGATGTGCTCATTCAGAGGAGGCAATGGAAGCTAGTAAATGAAATCCCAAAGAAGCTTGCTAACATGGATGAAGATGATTGGGATGAGTTAGATGAAATATCTAGGTTTACCGTTCGGTTGAGCCTAGAAAATAATGTTTACTTTACAGTATTAGATTGTGAAAATGCAGAGTAGGTTTGAAAGAAGTTATCCAATACATATGAAAAAGAGACAACATCAAATGAAGTGTATCTGATGAGAAAATGATATGATCTTTGCATGAAGAACAGAGATTGTGTTGCTTCTCATCTTAATGAGTTTGATGCTAGATTTTCCTAGTTATAAGCTCAAAAAATAGATATGAATAATGAAATGAAAGTAGTCTTGTTGTTATGCACTTTGCCATCATCATGGGATACATTTTGCATAGCTATTAGCAATAGTGTACCTGGTGATAAAGTGGTCTATGATGACATATGTGGAGCACTCTTGAGTGAGGAGATTCGTAGAAAATCTATGGTTGGCAATTAGAGTGCGGATGCATATAATGTTCCTAATTCTCTCTAAGGAAAGAATCAGCAACATGGCAAGCGCAAGAATAAGGAAAATAATGGTGAACAAATTAAGAGTAGAAATAAATGAAGGAAGAGGGATAGGGAATGCCATTATTCTCATAAGAAAGGACACATGAAGAAAGACTATTATGCATTGAAGAATGCTAAAGGTAAAGGAAGAATGTTGATGGGAATGTTAAATATCTACCTACACCATCTACTTTGACTATGAAGATGGAACAAATTAATGATATTTCTAATGATGTTGATGTGTTAACACTTGATACCACTATGCCAACTGAGGCTCTTATGGCTAATTCTCTTTCCCACACGTGGTTGCTAGATTTTGGTGCTTCTCTCCATGTGACACCACAGAGAGAAGGGTTGTCTAATTATGCAACAAAGTTCGTTGGTACCATGAAATTTGCTGAATCTTACTAGTGTGACGTTGTAAGGATAAAAAATGTGGTTATGGCATTCATTGATGGTTCAAAGTTTACTATGCATAATGTATGCCATGTACCTCAATTATCATGTAGTTTGATGTCAGTTGGTCAACTTGATGACCTTCATTACAAGGTGGTCTTCTATGCTTAGTTCTTTCACATATCAAAGGGCAATATGGGTACTACAAAAGGAAGCAAAGTTTGCGCACTTTATCCTTTATTTGTATCATAGAAAGAACACTTGTTAGCTGTTAGTGAATAGCCTATGGCTTGTATTTGTAATAGCCATTTGGGGCCATATATCACATAGTGGAATGGAAAATCTTTCTCATTCTTGCTACTTTCTTGTGTTATCTTTCTTTGATTTTTCATTTTGTGAGCATTGTCAATATGTAAAGCAAACTAGGAATGTGCACAAGATGCATATCCACTCTTCAATTCAGCCTTTAAATCCTGTTCATATAGATGTGTGTGGTCCTATGCCCACAAGTTCATTAGGTGGTTCTCTTTATTATGATCACTTTTCATAGATGATGCTATTAGAAAAGTCTCGGTATATCCTATTAAAGCAAAGGATGAGGTATTCCATACTTTCAAAACATGGCTTGCTTCACTTGAGATTAAAAAAGGAACTACGATTAAGTCTTTATGTTTAGATAATACGGGTGAGTATATCTCACATGAATTTATCCTTTTCTACCAATCTGGAGGAATTCCTAGAGAGCTTACAGCTCCTTATACCCCAATACAGAATGGTGTAGTTGAACAGATGAATAGATCTATTCAAGATAGAGTAGATTCTATGTTGCATCATGCAAACCTTTCACAAGGCTTTTGGGCTGAAGTAGTATTGACTACAATTCATGTGATTAACCTTTCACCTAGTATTGCCAAAGGTCTGAAAGTGGGACAAGAGTTATGGACAGGGAATTCTAGAGTTTTGGGGTGTGAAGCATATGTTCATATACCCAAGAATCTTAGATAGAAGTTGGATCATAAGTCAAACAAATGCATTTTTCTTTGATATGGTGAAGAAGTACAATTTGGATATTGCTTATGGGATCCTAAAACATGATCCTTGATCAGAAGTAGAGATGTCATTTTCAATGAGTCTACGATGCATTAAAAACCCATGAAGGAGGTCGAAGCGAGAAGAGTGGTATTTGAGTATACTAGTCCTCTAGTTAGCATGCATAAAAATGTTGCACATAGGGATGTTCAAGAGAATGTCTGATCAGATCAATCTGTAAATATTTGTGTTCAAAAATCATTGAGATGCTTTACATGTGTCTCACATCCACCTCATATATATGTCCCAAGTTTGGACTTTGTTATGCTTACAGATGTTGGTGAGCCTTCTTGCTACAAAGAGGCTATGCAAACAACAGATCATGTCAAGTGGGAGTGTGCCATGAAGAGTGAGTTGGATTCTATCCACAAGAATGGGATTTAGTACCTTTACCAAAGGGCGGGAAACCATTACCATGTAAATGGGTATATAAACTAAAATTCACATCAGATAGTGCTTCTCCAAAGTATAAAGCAAAAATTGTTGCAAAGGGTTTTAAGCAACAATGTGGTGTTGATTTTGAGGAAATCTTCTCTCCACTGGTGAAGATGACTACTTGCGCATGTTTCTTGGATTTGTTGCAATGGAGGACTTAGAGCTAGTCGGAACGGATGTGAAAATTACTTTCTTGCATGGAGACCTTATAGATGAAATCTATATGGAACAACCAGAGGGTTATGTAGTTCTTGGCAAAGAAAGTCTAGTTTGTAAGCTCCAGAAGAGCTTATATGGACTTAAATAGTCCTGTGGCCAATGGTACCTTTTGATGCTTTTATGAAGTCCCAAGGCTATTCTCAAGGCAATGAGGATCACTATCTCTACACAAAGATATGCTCAGATGGTAGATTGATATGATTGATACTTTATGTTGATGATATAATGATTAGAGGGAAGTCCTCTTATGACTTGTCAATTTGCAAAAGGAAGTGAAGTCAAAAATATGATATGAAGGGTTTGGGGGATGCCAAACTTATTCTTGGCATGCACATTACTCTTGATAGGAGTAAAAGATGCATATACTTGTCTCAAAGTGAGTACATATCCAAAATACTTCACATGTTCAATATGTAGGGTGGAAAGGCATTGAGTACACCATTACCCACATATGTGAAATTGAGCAAGGGTGACTGCCCCAAATCACATGACAAAAAGGAATTCATGACTAAAATTCCTTATCAAACTACTGTTGGTAGTCTCATGTATGCTATGGTAGCTACGAGACCACACATTGCATTTGTAGTGGGAGTTGTTAGCACATATATGTCTAATCCTGGCAAACAACATTGGGAAGCAATCAAGATGAGTTTGAGATATCTGAGTGTGCACTAAGGACAAGTGCCTATGCTTAGGTAGAGGAAAAGCATCCATTATTGGTTACATAGATTCTAACTATGCTGGTTCTGTCGACAATCATAAGTCTATTTTAGGGTACATTTTTCATTTTACTGAGGTGCTATCTCTTGGAGATCTCGTCTTCAAGAATGTACAGCTATTTCCATCACAAAAGCAGAGTATGTTGTAGCAAGTGAAGCATGTAAGGAAGCATTGTGGCTTTCGCCTCTTTCTTGTGACCTGGGTCTACCTCAGTATGTACCTCGTTTGCTTAGTGATAGTCAGAGTGCCATTGCTTTGGCTAAGAATCGGATCTATCATGCAAAGACTAAGCACATTGAGGTGAGGTATCATATCATTAGAGATTGCTAAGCCACTAACTGCACTATTCTTGAGAAGGTTCATACTCGAGATAATGTTGTAGATGCTTCGACTAAAGCTCTAGCACAGGATAGCTTTCAACATTGTTGTGACTTGATGAGGGATACTTGATTCATGATCACAGTCACTTGTATACTGTGTAACATGCCCATCAGATGGGAGGTATCGCTTATATACTTACACTCAAGTGTTCTTTATCATTCTTCTTTTTTCTCCCATAGTTACTCTGGCCATATTGTCCTTTAGTGAGAGATTGTTACCATTAGTATCCATGTGAAAGGCCAAATGGCCACAAGAAACGTTTGTATATGTTCCTTAATAAAACATATAGTGTCGTGGTCAGCTACAGAATGTAAGTTTGATCACAGTTGTAACACCTAAGAAATTTGTGTTTATGCTCCCGGTGTACTATGTTTTTTCTCTTTATTCTATAGCCTATGTGTGGAATACCATGTGCGATGCTAGGAGCTCACTTTTCTACTTAGAGGATATCATCATGGAGCTCTCCAAAAGGGGAGCGCACTATGATGCATCGCAATCTAAGTACTTTAGCTTCTTCTCATTGAGCATTAACCATGCATCCCCCACAATAGTTCCATTCCTTCTCTCTGCTACTCCATTTTGCTTACGTGTATACTTGGTAGTAATTTCTCTTTTCATCCCTCTCCCTTGGAGATATGATTCTACACAAGAGCTAAATACTTTCTCAAGTATGAAAACACTTCATCTTTATGGGTTATGAAATACAATATAGTGCATCTACCACAATCATATATGAATGATTCATAATACTTGGACCGAGATATTTAAGGCTTGTTGCTTGGTCCCCATACATCTCTATGGACCAACTCCAATAGGCCTCCATGTATGTAGCCCTTCTTGGTGAGGGGTTGCGTATGTGACTTACTAATTTGACAAGCACTACATCTATAAATCATATGTCTCTTGGATATATTAGGTAGAAGAAGTACACTCGAATCCATATTGATTTTTTTGAGAGGTCTTTCACCTATGTGAGCTAGTCTCTTGTGCCAAATTTTCAACTCTGATAGCGTTTGAGTACCATAAATGAACAATGCAATATTTTTTGCTATCTCCTTGAATCCTTAATGTGGATCTCCCACAAATGCTCCATGCTTGGTGAATCTAACATGCAATCCCTTCTCAAGAATTTGACCTTCGTTTATGAGGTTCTTGGTAATAGTTGGCACATACAATACTCTGCTTAATATTACCATGCAAAGCCTTCCAATTACCTATCTTCTGCATTGGATGCCTTGTTTCATCTCTTGTTTGGAATTGAAGCCTATTCCTAGAATCCGCCATGTCTACGGGTAGAGATACATTGCCTACCACATGATTTGAGCATCTTAGTCTACATAAAACACATGTTCACCTACTTTACCTTCATTCATAGTCATGTTCATTAGAAGGAGTGAGTCTTCTTGAGTTTGGTCATCTATATAGTTGTTGTAGTCCATCCTTTGTATCCAGGTTGATATTTGTTGTTGTTGTATTAGTTGTTATTGTATCCATAAGAGTTTTTGAATCTTCCTCTTGAGCTTCCATTGCCTCATGTGTTGTAGCCTCTTCCTATTTAGCTCCTTAGGTTCTTGAAACAATTCTCTTTAATATGATTGGTTAACCCCATGCCTTGTCTACCTCAACCTACCTCTTCCTCTTGAACATCTACCTCTATGTTATGTGCAAAGTTTGCTTGACATGTACTACTTTCATCATCAGACTTCTCGTGCTTTCCTTTGTTATCTTTCCTTTTATTCTTATTTGTATAGAGAGCAAAGGATTGATTACAATTTTTATTTTCTCCATTCTTCACAAGTTTTCTCTCATGTGTGAACAATTGTCCCATGAGTGTGTTGAAATTAGAAACTTTCATGTCCATGTAGATGTCCATATTTGATGTGAAGGCTTCCCATTTTTCATCAACCTTGATACCATTGATCACTTTCCTACTATCTATACTTCATCAATTTAATGATCACTATGGGAAGGGATTATTGGACTTGTTTTTCATCAAAATCTTCAGTAATTCTCTCAATTTTTTATCTAATTTCCCAACGCATCATTTCTTAAACAAGAGTTTAAGTCTCTTTCTTTTAATTTCCACTTCATATTTGAGCTTACTTGTGAGCTTGAGTAGGCATTTTTGAAGAAGAAATTTTCATTTGTTAACTTTAGGATGAAGATGCTTTAAGCGCATATAAAGCCTCTCGCTTCTAGCCTTCCCAATGTTTATGATCTTAGTTTTAGCTTTAAAAATGATAAGATGAGTATGCTTGATTGTGATATTCCACCACTTTGTTGTGGAGACTTGGAACTAGAAGATATGGTGGTAGCCTAGCACAATGTCCTATTAGATAGAGGGGAACAAAAACACCCAACGTTGACCATGAAACCAGAGGGCCTTCCTTATCTTGACTGTGGAATAAAAGATGTAGGAAATTAGAAAATATGTGATAGAACAATGTCATTGTAGAAGGAGAGGATTTCCAAGCCTCAATGATGTATTGCATTTTGCGATACATAGATCTCCTAAAGTGTTGCTTTGCAAAGATCCACTTAATCCTAAAGATTACACCAAGAGAGATTTCATGAAGTTTTAATCTCAAGAAAATCTTAATAAACCTTGGATCCATCGCAATTGACATTTTCAATCCTTTTTATAGCTCACCTTTATTTGTTGAGGGTTTGATGATCCACACTTTTCTCCATGCATAGGTGCATTCTTATGCAAGCTCATTTTTTCCACATGAAAGGAGATCTGTCCTCCAATTCATTTATGTTCTGGTGAAAATAGAAAGAGTAAGAGGATTGCTAATCTCCATGGACTACTCATATAAGTTCTCTCATTTAGTGATGATCATCGAAATACATGCTTCTGAAGATTCCAAGATTGAAACTTCTGTTTACATTGAACATTTGTAAAAGCTAAAAGTATAAGAGGAATCTTGTGATGATAGGAATCTAAATCCATGAATCATTTGGTGAAAGGAATCAAATTTATATCACCAATAAACTCTACGATCATTTTTAGTGAGTGAATCACTAGATTCAAATTTAAACTTGAGTATAAATACATCCTCTTCTTAGTTGCAGTATATCATGCCTATTCTTGCGAGATTAAGCTACATTCTTGAGCATACATTGTACTCAATTCATGGAGTATTTCTTTTCGATTCCTATGTATCATATGTTAAATAGCCAACACATTTGGGACCATTATGTTGAGTAAGTCTTTCTGTATATGATATTGCAATACATTCATGCATATAATGAACTTGTCTGATTGCATTCTCTATGTATATGCATCCATTTAATATACTTTCACTTAGGTTGGTAGTAACTATATATCAAGTTTCATCATCATTGGTTCTATAGATCTTGAGATATGAAGCTCATAAGCTAACTGTGTTTGCACATCTTTTTGCTGTAGAAAAGTCTGAGTGACCCACAAAACTTGTTACATTTATTTCTCCCTCTCTTTTGTATAAACGATTATTAAACGGAAGTTAAATTCTAGAAGTCAGCATGAGTATCTAGGTAGGGCTTAAATACTTGAAACAGACTAATAAAATCCATATCTTTCTAAAGATTTAGTTTGATAAGGCATAAGACACCCTAGAGTGAGACTTTTGTTAATATATTTTGGTGGTGATGTGTGAACACTCGTAGGACCATCCAATCACGTTTCTTTCCTCTTTAGGAGGTTTTTTCCCCCGACTTGTATATATGCCTAGAACCCAAACTCATCACTTATCGTTTTACATTAACTTGGTAATACTTTCTGTATTGTGTTGTACTTCAACATACCTCTTCTTCCTTCTACTATTCATGTGCTTCTAGAGACATCAAACTCAAACAATTCTTATGAGAGCACGTCAGTGCTTCATCCAGGGCATCGTCCACACCCCTTTGGTCCTAGTCTCAAAATTGCACAGAAATTGGTGAGCATACTTGGGGTGATTTGGAGTTCAAGTAAACTTTTTTGTGTGCTATTTGGAGCTCGTTTCAACCTCCAAACGTAATATCACAATGATTGTGCAAGAAAAAATTTCCTTCTGTTCCAAACACACACACACACATATATATATATATGTATATATATATATATATATATATACACACACATATATATATATATATATATATATATATATATATTATATATATATATATATATATATATATATATATATATATATATATATATATATATATATATATATATATATATATATATATATATATATATATATATATATATATATACATATATATATATATATATATATATATATATATATATATATATATATATATATATATATATATATATAAGCTCATTACTACAAGCACGTCAAAGTATACTACAAGTTTAGCATAGCATCGTAGGATGTTTCTATTCAACCTTTTGAGATAAAGTAGATTTTTGGCATTAGGGTATGTAATCACTAGCCATGACTGAAATCGATGATTTATTCCATATGTATTTTTTTAAGGATAACTTTGTTGTTATTAGTTATCCATTGTGGAAATATACGATGTTTAATGTATTGGTCGCAAGAGGTTTGTTGAATATTATGTAGGATGTTGAAAAGCATATCCTAATACACCTACAAAAAGAATTAGTGAAGGTGATGTAGACAGAATTGAGGATGATGACTAGTCTTGTTGCGGTTCTTGCTGGACCTATTGCATTAAAGAAAGTTGGCATGGTAGAGATGCGTATGCACATGCATTGATAGCTTTATCTATTGAATGAACCATTATCCCTCACATTCATCCTTGGAAGACAACAAAGGATGCTTGGGATATACTTACCACTTTATACAAAGCAAGAAATGAGGCTCATGCTCCTTACTTTTGAAAATAGTTGGACAATGAGTATATGGATCAATGACTTTCTTGAGGCTCATGCTCCTTACTTTTGAAAATAGTTGGACAATGAGTATATGGATCAATGACATTCTACAGATAATTTTCTTTATAGATCAAAGATTTGAAAGAGCATTTGATTTTTGTTGATGAAATCTTCTTAGATAGATCACTTGTGTAGAATAATCTTAATAGTCTTGTACATTCATATCATAGTTTTTCTTTTACCCCTCGATTGATGTTGAAAGGAAATCCAAATGCCTCATATTTTATTGCTTAATCTCTATTTTGTTTTTTTGCATGGAAATCAATCCAAGTAGAGAAAGTCAATTATGCATGTTGTATATCAAGGTTTATTTGCCAATCAAAAGGGAAGAAAATAAATGGATCCTATATACTAGTAAGAAAAATTTCCTAATGTCTCACAATCCAAGGAGGAAGACATCGATGAAAGGGTAGAAAATCATAAAGTGTTTTCCCAAAATTCTAAGGAAAATGATCATTTCATAATGAATTAATCTAAATTAGATGTGGAAAACAAGAAAGAAGTTCGGATGGTTCTTGCAAAGGCCTCACCAAATAAAATAGAGTTCGTTAATCTTTTTTTTCAAAAGGAAGTTTTGCAATAGCCTACTCTACTAAACTTTAATTAATAAAAAGAACAAATCCACAAGTGAATGGGCATAGGACCCATGAGACCATCCAAATCCCACTAAGAAAGGGTTGCTTAAAACTTGCTAGAAAACATTACAAAGAATTTTGATAACCCTTTCAGCCCCCTAATGGTGAAACAATTTGGAAGAAGGCGAAATAGTTTGTCAAGATGAATGAAGAATTGGAAATGGTTAGGCTGGTGTTACACAAAATGACTTAATCTGATTCCCTATCAAGGGCATCAGAAGTGTTGAGTCTTGAAATCTCCTAAAAGCTAGGAAGCCTTGGAACACGAAACACATCTGGAATCAAGAAACATGCCAATGGATTAGATTTAGGACATTGACCTAGCTAGGAGAGCAGACTATGAGGAATGGTGACCATCAATTCTTCGGAGGACTTGAGGACTCCCCTTCTTATTGGGCATGACTCCCTTTAACATGAGAGAGAGAGAGAGAGTGAGTATAGTCATTGGCATTGCGAAACTTTGAGCTGTTGGAACTCCATAAACACATGAACAGACAGGAATATAACAACCCAACAAAGAAGAGCATTCTTTAAGATAGGAAGAATGACATGAATATACTAGAGACAGTATTCTGTGTGCGTATCGGCTCGTAGGTCCTACAGCAGCAACATTAGATCTGCATTTGGCCAATACTTATTCGGGGGGTAACGACGGCATACAAATTGTGAGATAGGAAGACTTAGTAATGGAAAACGCGCTAAATATTTCCGTTCGGGCGGTGATAGAACAGTAGCTTGGAGCAGCTGTTTGCTATGGAGATTTGCTGAGCACACCAGCAGACTGAGCCTGCTGCAAGCTTTCAAGGGTGGCCGCCTCAAGAGGTTTGATTTGCGCGAATGACATCCCGTTGGTTCCAGTGGCCGATATTGGCATGCCGGAGCCGTTGTACATAACAACGTTGCCATCCGACTGCATTATAATGTAATGTGCGCCGTCGTTGCGTCCATTGGTATTTGTTGCGAAAAGCGCACCGCCGGCTCCCGTGTACAGGACACCATTGCCGTCGTATTGCAGAGTGAAGACGCAACCACTGCCCTTCTTGTAGGTCTGAGATGCCCACAGTGCCCGGCTGTTCTTGTAAAGCACCAGGTTGCAGTCCTTTTGCATGATGAAAGTGTAGGGTCCGTTTACGAGGCCGGCTCCAGCTCCCACCTGGTAGCCCTGAAGCAGCACGTTCGCTGAATGCACAGGAGCACTCATCGTCGCAGCTGCAACCATCGCCAAGGTCAGTACTGTAGCGATTTTGATATACCCAACCATTATTAAGTATAATTCAGGGGCTTTCTTCACTCACAGAGCAGAAATTGATAGGATTAAGCGCAACCAAAGCTGCAGTTTTATACTTGTAAGACGAATGGTTCAGCCGAATGCGTGATTGCCCCATCATTTGGTTGAGTCGAGTTTGAGCTTATCGCGTCTACCTCTTTTGTTTCCTACTAGTCTGCAGGTTTCCACAGTGAGAGTGCTTCTCAAAAAGTTTTCCATTTTCTTATTATCAAAGTAAGAGGTGGACAAAGCAGCTTTCAAGCCACATTCGCTAATAACACTCCTTTTAAATTCATTGTAGAGTTTGAATAAACAACTCCCTTTTCTTCCACTGTTTGTGCATAGGAATGCGCAACTGAAGTGGGAGTCTCTGTTTAGCACACTACATATTTACTGTGTTGAAAGGGATTTCAGATTGAAGTGCATAGAGATTTTGAATGTTATATATATTTCCCCCCAATGTGTTTTGATTGTCTTGAATGAGAACTCTGCTACTGAAGTGGGAATCTTTGTGTAGCACACTACATATTTACTGTGTTCAAAGGGATTTCAGATTGAAGTGAATAGAGTTTCTGCATGTAAAATACATACATACATACACACACACACACATATATATATATATATATATATATATATATATATATATATATATATATATATATATATATATATATATATATATATATATATATATATATATATATATATATATATATATATATATATATATATATGTGTATATATGTATATTGCTAATGTGTTTTGATTGTCCACGATTCCGGAGCACTCTTTTAAGCAGTGTACAGCACATTGCTAAGGAAAAATGCGTCCGAAAATGAACACCATTTCATTCCATATAAAAATGAGCATCATTTGCTACTGTGTTGAAAGCGATTTTCTGTTGAAGTGCATTGAGCTTTTAGCATGTTACGTTTACTTATTTCTAATGTGATTTGCATCATCCGCGGTTCTGGAGCACGGTTCTAATCAGTCTGAAGCACATTGGATTGGTAATGAAAACACTTCCTTAATAATACAATCAAACACAGTGGGTTGGATTGCTAAACGATCCCTTGCTCACGACAACACTTCCTTTATAATAAGATCAAACAACGTATTTTGCGAGGGATCCTTTCCTGATGAAGTCACTCTTTCTCGCATTCAGTCTACTATGAGAAAATGAGCACCGTTTCATTTCATATAAAATGAGCATCGTTATCTACTCTCTATCAAAAGAGTCTTCTTTCTTGACTCTTCTATGATACGCCCCCCAACCCATCAATTCACCATATCAGGAAAATCTTCCATAACCAGCAGCGATTGTTTAAAACCGCATGAGTATTTCATAGTTACATGAAGCTGTCTGTATTGATTTTAGTTCCAGGGACCCTCCTGGATTGTTCAATGTAATTTGGGTGAAGCTTCTCTGGCGAAAGGATCCATTCTTTCCAAGTTCTCCAGTGACAGCCACGCTATTTCTATTTATCAACGAACAATCCAGAGGTCCTGTTTTTCGTCCAAGAATTTGAAACCGATAATATTTTCTCTCATGTATAGGCGAAGAATGAGAATTACATTTTCTTAAATGACTTCA
>CM035432.1:123212337-123222337 GCA_020310875.1 Ceratopteris richardii
TACATATAATTCAATGAAATTTATAGAAAGAAAAATTATAGAAAAATTGAAAAAAAATATGTATATATATATATATATATATATATATATATATATATATATATATATATATATATATATATATATATATATATATATATATATATATATATATATATATATATATATATATATATATATATATATATATATATATATATATATATATATATATTAAAATAGGATAATTGTATAGATAAATAAATACGAAAAGAGGTAGTGTTTTAAAAAAATAAATTAATTAGATATAATTAAATATATAAAAATAGGATTTTAATTATACAAGAAATAGACATATATATAATACATATAACACATATATAGGTCTTTAGGATTAGGGTTTTAGGGTTTTAGGGTTTTTTAGGTCTTTAAGTCTTTAGGTTCTAGTATTTCAGGTTTAAGTCTTTAGGAGTATGATTTTTAGGTTAAAAAAAAAAAAATCAAATGTTCTAAAGTGTCCATATTGTATCAGATGGCTAGTTTGGATCTAGAAGAGAGAATGACATGTTCTTGCACTCAGTGCAAGTATCAAATTTATCAGAAACGACGGATTTGTACTGCACATGTTAGAGAGTATGGAGGACACTTTTGGATCGCACAAATCGATAAAAATAGGTACACTTTTGATAGTGGGATGATGGTGAACTTTTTGCAAAAAAGTAGAGCGAGTGCAAGAGATGATAATATTGCTCAAGAACGCCCGCTAGATTATTGTGGAGTGATTCAAGATATCTTGAACCTATCCTTTAGGAAGTTTGATTACTTTTTTTTATGTGAAATGGTTCGAAGTAGTCACCTCTCGAAGAAACGCAACAGTGAGGTGGGATAAAACCGGTTTGCTTCAAGTCGACTCCACAAAATTATGGACGGATGAAAGAGATACATTTGTACTTCTCGAACACTGTGATCAACTTGTTTTTATACCAGATTCGAAAGAACCAGAGTGGCTATTTGTTTTACAATTCACCCCATGTCGTAGACAAATTTGTGAGAACATAGATGTAGAAGAAACTCCATTTACTTATGGCCCGATTAGGCTTAAGCGAGCGTTGACCGCTTCGCCTCTTTAGAGCAAAGAAAATGTTTACCTAACCTAAAAAAAACCAGGCACATAGCTACACCATGTTGGTCTTGTGCGTTTTCTTTAGCTCCTAAAAGGTTAGTTTTCGCTTAAGCCTAAACCTAAAGAAAACCAGGCTTAAGGTATTACCATGTTGGTCTTGTGCGCTTAGTTTTCTTTAGCCGCGAGATGTCTCACCCACATGTTTAGATAAGGTTGGACCGTCACATTTGGGCAGTAGCGGACATGACAAGATGCATCATGAGTTTGTAAGTACCATTTGGTTTATCGAATTTGTTTGTTTAAAACTTCTCATGTATGTTCCTCTAATGTTTTGTATATTTATTGCAGGAGCTGGCAATGGGTCGTCCTCCAACAGGAACGGAGGAGGCTTATCGATATCATCATCGATTGACTACACTATTGGAGGACTTGGAGGGACGCGTTGCGGTCGTTTCATGGGAGCGTTTGCGATGAGGTGATGAATTTATAAACTTGGTTTTTACTTGTTGTTTGTAAATCTCATGTGAATTTATCTCATTTCATGAATGTTCTTTGTTGCAGGACTATTGATATGGAACATTCTTTGCATGTATATGGTAGTGGGACACCAATATTTTGTATTTGATTCTTATATGGCAATGTTTTGCCACATTTTGTAAAAGCTTCATATATATGATAGTAGTTTGCCACACTCTTATACATGCTTCATTTATGAAATATATAACTCTTTTTGTACATGATTCATGGTTCATGGTTCATTCTCATTATCTCTTTTGTGTCCAATAATATTATGTTTATGAAATCATATTTCGGTTGCCATTAGAGTACACATCACGTGTACTTGGTTTTTTTTTTGGGCAGAGTGTATTGTATTTTTCTAAGCAACCTCATGGTAATATTGTTGTAGCAAAAGACAACACACTCTTCCCAAAAACAATTTCCTAGATATGGTCCTCAGTATAAGCGATAGTAGTCCCAGTAATGCCATCGGAATAAGCGTCGGTACACCCAGCAGGCGCCAATATATGGAACTGTGCATGCAGCAGAGGCGTCGGCATAACCATCGGTATGAGCGTCGGTAATACCGACGGGTATATTGATGCTCATACGGATGGTTATACCGACAGCTACACTGACGTCGGGGCAAAAATGCACCCGTTCAATTTCCTCGATAAAAGCCTCTGTATACAACCGATGTGTTATACTGGAGGTCCACCTTATGCTTGTTTAATGGTTCCTCAATTTAGACCCAACCAAATCTAAACCTCGATGCTTCCCACTTTAGGCCAAGCTCCCCAACCTTCCCTTGTTCGTATACGAGTTCTTGGGGGATATTGTCTTACCGATTGGGCCACCGCTGACCTCGAGGGAGGATGTGTGGGGTTTCATCTATGAAGGACCAAGGTATTCCTTCAATGCATGGTGGCGAGACGGATCTCAACAAAGCCCTTCCCTCAAAAATTTCCATCGACTTGGGGGAAGAGGAATTCTGGGAATAAGAAATTACTTACAAGAATTTTCCAAACGTGTGCTTTCACTGTGGTCTTCAAGGTCACAGGATTAAAGGGTGTCCTCAAAAACTCAACACTTCCAAAAACAAGCAGAACCAACAAGCTACCATTGTGGATCAAATAAGCGCTAGGGCACAGGCCCATCCACCTATTGCTGAGGAAGAGAGAAACACTAGGGACTCAAATACTGACTCGGAAGGGTTCACAGAAGTTAAGGTTGTGGCTCCTCTAAATAACTTCTTCTGCAACCTCCAAAAGGAGATCGATGGGTTGGAATTTCTAGGAGGGAATTTATACGATGTGGACAACGAAGGAAAAACCTTAGAGTCTACCTCTAACAAAGAAGATAACCAAGAGGAAAACGAAGAAGGCTATACCACTAGTAAAGAGGAGGGTTTCACTACAAGCAATAATGACAACCCGGATAGTGAGAGCTTGTCATTGGATCAACACTTCCGAAAAAAGCGCTTAACTCTTTCCCCCAGAAGGGTGCATGTCATAAGGGGAAGCAACCTTTGAAAATGCCAAGAGGATTTGAACTGAATCTTATTGCTTATGTATGCGTCTCTATTCATGTGTGTGTGTATATATATATATATATATATATATATATATATATATATATATATATATATATATATATATATATATATATATATATATATATTTAGAGAGAGAGAGAAAGTATAGTCATTGGCATTGCGAAACTTTGAGCTGTTGGACTCCATAAACACATGAACAGACAGGAATATAACCACCCAACAAAGAAGAGCAGTCTTTAAGATAGGGAGAATGTCATGACATATACAGGAATATAACCACCCAACAAAGAAGAGCAGTCTTTAAGATAGGGAGAATGTCATGACATATACTAGACACAGTATTCTGTGTGCGTATCGGCTCGTAGGTCCTATAGCAGCAACATTAGATCTGCATTTGGCCAATACTTATTGGGGGGCTAACGAAGGCATACAAACTGTGAGATAGGAAGACTTATTAATGGAAAACGCGCTAAATATTTCCGTTCGGGCGGTGATAGAACAGTAGCTTGGAGCAGCTGTTTGCTATGGAGATTTGCTTAGCACACCAGCAGACTGAGCCCGCTGCAAGCTTTCAAGGGTGGCCGCATCAAGAGGTTTGATTTGCGCGAATGACAGCCCGTTGGTTCCAGTGGCCCATATTGGCGTGCCGGAGCCGTTGTACATCACCACGTTGCCATCCGACTGCATTATAATGTAATGTGCGCCGTCGTTGCGTCCATTGGTATTTGTTGCGAAAAGCGCAACGCCGGCTCCCGTATACAGGACACCGTTGCCGTCGTATTGCAGAGTGAAGACGCAACCAGTGCCCTTCTTGTAGGTCTGAGATGCCCACAGTGCCCGGCTGTTCTTGTAAAGCACCAGGTTGCAGTCCTTTTGCATGATGAAAGTGTAGGGTCCGTTTACGAGGCCGGCTCCAGCTCCCAGCTGGTAGCCCTGAAGCAGCACCTTCGCTGCATTTACAGAAGCACTCATCGTCGCAGCTGCAACCATCGCCAAGGTCAGTACTGTAGCGATTTTGATATACACACCCATTATTAACTGCAATTCAGGGGCTTTCTTCAATCACAAAGCAGAAATTGATAAGATTAGGGGCAACCAAAGCTGCACTTTTATACTTGTAAGCCGAATGGCTCAGCCGAATGCTTGATCGCCCCATCATTCGGTTGAGTCGAGTTTGAGCTTATCGCGTCTACCTCGTTTGTTTCCTACTTGTCCCTAGGTTTCCACAGTGAGAGTGCTTTTCAAAAACTTTTCCATTTTCTAACTATCAAAGTAAGAGGTGGACAAAGCAGCTTTCAAGCCACATTCGGTAATAACACTCTTTCTATATTCATTGTAGAGTTTGAATAAACAACTTCCTTTTCTTCCACTGCTTGTGTATAGGAATGCGCAACTAAAGTGGGAGTCTCTGTTTAACACACTACATATTTACTGTGTTGAAAGGGATTTTGGATTGAAGTGGATAGAACAAATTCGTCAAATAATGAGCACTGTTTGTATATAGGAATGCGCAACTGAAGTGGGAGTCTCTGTTTAGCACACTACATGTTTGCTGTGTTGAAATGGATTTTGGATTGAAGTGGATAGAACATATTCGGCAAAAAATTAACACTGTTTGTGTATAGGAATGCGCAACCGAAGTGGGATTCTCTGTTTAGCACACTACATATTTACTGTGTGGAAAGGGATTTTAGATTGATGTGGATAGATTTTTTGCATGTTATATATATTTTCCTCCTAATGTGTTTTGATTGTCCAAAATTCCGGAGCACTCTTTTAAGCAGTGTACAGCACACTGCTAAGGACAAATGCGTAAGAAAATGAACACCATTTCATTGAATAAAAGAATGACAGATTTTAAATGAAGTGCTTTGTACTTTAGCATTGCAAACGATTTTTTATTGAAGTGCATTGAACTTTAGCATGTTATATTTACTTCTTTCTAATGTGTTTTGACATCATCCGCGAATCTGCAGCACGGTTTTAATCAGTCTGAAGCACATTGGATTGGTAATGAAAACACTTCCTTTATAATAAAATCAAGCACATTGGATTGGATTGGTAAACGAGCCACTGCTAATGACAGAATTTCCATTATAATAAAGTCAAACAACGCATTTTGCGAGGGATCGTTTCCTGACGAAGTCACTCTTTCTCGCATTCAATGTACTATGAGAAGATCAACACAATTTCATTTCATATAAAATGAGCATCGTTTCTACAATATATGGGGGGTGATCTAGTCTCTATCAAAAGAGTTTTCTTTCTTGACTCTTCTATGGTACGCCCCCCAACCCACCAATTCACCAATCGCATGAGTTCCAGGAACCTTTCTGGATTATTGAATGTGATTTGAGTGAAGCCTCTCTGAATTTCTTCCAAGTTCTCCAGTGACAGCCACGGCTATGTCTATTTATCAACGAACGATCCAGAGGTCCTGTTTTTTCTCCAAGAATTTGAAACCGATAGTATTTTCTCTCATGTATAGGCGAAGAATGAAAAATACATTTTCTTTAATGACTCCATAGGCATAGCTGGATAAGCTCTATGAAACGTGATCGAAAATACTCTTATGATTAAGGATATGTTCACAACCAATAAATCCATAAATTATATCCTAGATGGGACATCTACTTCCTCATCTCCAAGTATACTCCGTTTAACTATTGAAACAATGATAGGAATTAAAAGCAATGTATCCAAAGGGATAGCTACTAATTAAGAAGATTGTAATACTTACTTTCCGTTATGAAAGCAAAGGAGACAAGTAACAGAGTTCAGGGGAAGTCCACATACGGATAAACATAAATCTGAAGACCAAATGATTTTAAGATTTTGAAGCAGATTGATCTTCTCACAAAAATCCTCCAAAACACACGAATAGAGTTAACGAATCGAAATTGAAAATTGAGTTAACGAATCATCGTTCTCAAAAAGACGATGTTGAAGTAAGAAGCTCATGGCAAAGATAAAGAGGAAATAATGAATGTTAATGAGCTCAAGCTCTCCTATAATCAAACGACTTACACCATGCCATGAAAATACTTAATTTTGCACATGTTTAAAGGTCCGACTACTCGATAGAAGCTCTTGTTCGGGAGATGTTTGTTTGTGTATTCTCATCAGCCTAAAGTTTTCTTGCAAAAGCTCTTTTTAGACAGGTTGATTGTATACATTAATATAGAAACCTATGTTGCATTTATTTGATCCAATATGAAAATTTTACGAAATAATGCAAAACCTTGAGATTTTTAAATATCTGGAAATATAGAATCCTCAACGTTTCAGTTTTGGATGGATAGATACTCAACGGAACTATCTTCTGATCCAAAAATCCTACGATCCAATATCTTTCAATGGAAAAGATGTGTGGGTAGAAATTAAAAAAAAAAAGATTTCATAGACAAAATACAAGACTACATGTATGGGAATTTGAATTGAATGCTATTCTAGAGTTTCTTTGTTTGCTCTTTCATTAATTTTCTTTTTATTTTGGTCTTGTCATATATATTTTTTTATTCTCATAGCAGTTTAGTAAAAAAAGAAAGAAAGAACTAAGATAGCGTAGGTGCAATTTTGAGTGTTTCTTCTACTATTCTACTATGACTCTTTACTCTTACTCTCACAATAGATTATTAAGAAAATACTAAAATGCTATAAGTGTTATTGTGACTATTTGACTCATGACAACACCTACTCTCATAATAGTCTAGCATGCAAATACTGATTTTGTATACGTTTGTTGCACCCCAAAAAGCTCTTAAGGTTGTCTATCTATCTAGATATAGAAACTACTGAAATCTTCATGTATGAGTTTTCATTTTTCCACTTCTTTATTATGTATCCTATCCATAATCACGAACTATCATATCATCATATTGTACTAGTTACCATCACCTAAACCCATCATATGGATACATTTCGCCTTTACGATTTTATCGCTATACTTGCAAATCTTGGCTACTCGCGTTTCCCGTCTCTGCTCATTTTGTGTGGTTTCTTGAGGAGATATGGAATTATATATTAGGTTCGCATTCTCTTTTTTGCCATCTTTCTCATTCTCACCCACTCGCACACACACTCATCCTCATCCTCACCCTCTCACGCATACACAAACATAGATGTACTCATCCTCACTCTCGCTCCCTCTCGCACACAATCACATTGTTCCTTGCCCTCACCCTCATACACATGCACACACATCCTCACGCTCGCTCTCTCTTTGACAAATATTCACACAAACGTATACACACACACACACCTCTCTCAGACAAACATCCAATCTCTCCCTTCTTGTGTCTCTCATTCACACACTTTCTTTTGTCCCTCTATTTTGAATTAACAAATATCTCCCTCTCTCTTTTATCTCTCTGTCTCTCATAATTATGTCGCTTTTTTATTGTGTGTTTTGTCCTATATAGCATCAGGCACATACCATCACTTCGACAAGGACACTAATGGTGTTTTTAATGATGGTTTCAACAAAGTTTAAATAGCATCGCTTATGTCATGCACATAGAATTTTGCATATGCGATGGTGTTGCATAAGTGACACGCATATTCCATGTGTTTCTTTGATCTCTCTAACAATAAAGTTGTCAAAAAATGATTGAACTCAAGGTTGAACATGAATGACTTGCCACCAAGGATGAGCATTATGAACTTTGTAAAAAGAAAACATGTTTAATATGCTTAGGAAGAATATATGGTTCTTTTTTAAATCACATTATCTTTGAAGAATAAATTGCCCAAAATCCAGATAATTCCCTTATCAATGTGCATTTATTACCTTTATACTTGGCTCGAAACCAATAGACCTTCAAAATAATCTATAAAAGTATTAAAAACTTCAATATTATCTAGCAAAAAGATCAATAAAATATAGTATGGGAAACATAATTTTTCTTTACTTGTTTAAGTATACAAAATGATATTTGGTAGATATCAACAATGGTCCCTATGTAACCAAGTTCAATGTCTAAGGTTCATTTCTTTTGAACTAGCACGTGACTATTGTTGCAAAGAAGAAACAATTCTAGAATCTCTATTTTAAGGAAAGAATCTATAAATTTAATTCTGATATGCTATCCATAAGTCTACGTATTTATATAGCAATAATAAATAAATTATTCAAAGAGAAACAAATATAAATATATGCGCAAGAATAGAATATTTAATTAAAACAATTTAGCTTTCTTTCACAATCTATCATTATCTCCCTAAACTCATATGAGATTGGATCATTACTTTCATTGGCTCATTGCATATAAGTATATAGCCAATCTATGAAAGACGATATATCTATATTCTCCTTACTACTGAGATTACATCGATATCTTTTGCTTCTTTGTCTTATTCTTCAAAGAGTTTGAAGTTCCTATTCACACTCATTAATGAATGCTTGTATGCATTCACTATTATATGCAATAAAAGTGGAGATATCACTTTTCTCTTACATTATGAATTGAAATGGAACTCACTTGGTTGATAATACCTCATCTGTTATTTTTGAAGAAGACATGTTAGTGCAGGCATATGGAGCTTTTTCATCAACTCTTTCAAGATATTCATTGATCTAATGCATGCACTCCTCAAGCATCCATCACTTTGTAATGGATCCTTCTATTTTTGCTCTTTGTTGCACATAAACGTTTTATATGCCTATAAATCACTTGACCCAAAACATCCATCGAGTGCTTACAATTCCCAAAATCTCTATGCTATCCACAAGATGGATCATTAAATGGACTTGAATATCAAAAAGTTAAGTTGAAAGCCTTTTCTCCATCAGACATAGTAGCTCCCTGCATTCCCCTTTTTTTTTGTGGGATTGAGACTTTGCCAATCTCTTTAGATGTAATCCACCTATTATAAATCATAAAAAAAATTATTTTTAATAAAAAGATATCAAATAATATTATTTATTAAATATAAAAGTGTGATAATTACCTTGTAATCCATCCAACATGACATATCACATCTCATAATTCTTTTGTTGCACATCCATCAATAACAAGATTTAGAATGTACTCCATGAAGTTATGCTAATAATGTGTCTTTAACCGACATAAGCTTCTCTCATCCAAAGTAAACATGTTTTGTTATTGATTTTTATCATAAATTGGCCATAAATTTGGTTTTGAGTTTTGTTTCTTTAAATCATTTCTTGATGTTGTTGTGTCTTTTAATCAACATGATGTTGCCATAATGAAAAACCAACATTTTTTAATATATGCATATGATCAAGAAGATCAAAGATCTCGAACTCTCTCTAATATTCCAAAGAATACCATATCAATATATTCTTTGTTAATATTTGTCTTCCATTACATCTATTCTTCACAATCTCATCATCATCATCCTCGTAGAAGATCTTATATCATCCAAGCCACAGTTCCATGAACCATAATTTGTCTTTGATCAATTCTTTTTGATACATCAATGACATTAATACCTCTCAGTAACTCTTGGAGATTATCACTAGGAAGATCAAGATATAAATTGATATCTTTAGATTTTCTTTTTCCTAGGATTAAAAGTGACAGCATTAAATCTTTTTTTTTTAATGCTAAAGTATGGTGGGAGATTCTAGTTGATGACTAACACTATCCATGTGAACCATTTACTAGATTTTATTGAAAATGGATAACCCTATCTAATGCAACACCTAACTATAGATTGTATGGCTCTTTTGCAAAATACCATCTAAAACCAATGTGCTCAAGAGTTGCACTATCCAAAATTCTCATTACTCCAGTGGTACTTTTATGATCAAATCCCCATGTCCAAATCTTGAAAAGTTCTAGACTTTGAAACATATGTTTAATTCGTGGAGCCGATGAAAA